>OY735210.1:62180972-62195972 GCA_963457665.1 Thysanoteuthis rhombus | reverse complement strand
GTATTGCCAAACTGAATCAAACTGCATATATAATACAATCAAAAAACTCCATAAGCAGGCTATGTTTGGAAATGAATATGTCATAGAAGTATAATACAGAGCTATGATTTGGCAATAGATATTTAGAAACACAAATTGATTCGTTTTGTTCAAACTTTCACTCGCATTCTATCTGCGGATAATTTTGTAGCAGAGGTTTATGGGGTATGCTCATTGTATGACCAAAATTTCGGTATGTGTGCGAGTTTACAAATACGTACCTTATATATATATATATGTCTGTATTTTCGATGCGAAGTGATCCAACAGAATGTTGTTGAAAATGGAAATTTGAAGATGAAGAGAAACACTTTTATTAATCCGTGGGCGTGTTGCGATACATTTCGACGGGTGGCAGTCATTTTAACCAGCGAAAAATATTTGCAGTGATTCATAGAAGAAAAGTTGCAGTTTACCTGTTTTGATGATGGAAAGAGATTTGGAATATTTCTGTATTTTTTGGTTGTTTAGTAGGAGCACGATCAAAATCAAGAACACAGAACTGGACAAAGTAGATCACTACATCTACCTAGGACAACGAAGCTCCATAAAACCCTCAAAAGAAGAAGAAATCAAGCGAAGAATAACACTAGGATGGCAAGCCTTTGGCAGAGATAGCTCAACTTCCAAAAATAAGAAGATCCCATTAATCCTAATAAGAAGGGTGTATAACCAATGTATCCTCACAATAGTCACTTATGGAGCTGAAACATGGAACCTAACTAAGAGACAGATCAGCAAATTTAGAAGCATGCAACGAGCTTGAGAAAGAATTATGCTGAACCTCACATGGAGAGACCACAAGACTGCACTGTACATCTGGGAAAAGATAAGAGTCAGGGACATCATGGAATCCATTAAAAAACTTAAAAGGCAGTGGGCTGGCCATGTTGCAAGAATGGCGAACATCTGATGGACATCGCAACTCACGACATGGGTCACCTGAGATCACATGCACAACCGAAACTGGCAGAATATTTGATGGAGGGATGAGCTAGACGAGTTCAGAAAAGTGCTGGTTCTGCAACGCCCATGATAGAGAAGTGTGGTGAATCCTGGGGAAAGTCTATGTCCAACGACGGACGTTGAAAGACTGATGATGATCATGATGACGACGACGACGACGATGATGATGATGATGATTAGGAGCACGAAGGGAGTTTTTTGTATCTGTGTAGAGGGGATTTTAAAATGAGATAGCAGGGTCAGGGTTTTTGTCCCCTAACTCTACGGGTGTTTGGCTTGTAGATAAGAGGGCAGTGAAAGGGAAAGAGAGGAGCTAAAATGGTCATTTCTCAGGGAGAGTGGGTTTGTTGTTTTTTTTATTATTGGATCGACAGGTGTTGTCTTGTATTCAATGGATATGAGTCGGTAAACGTTGGACAAGGTAGAAGTAAGTGTGTGGTTTATACTTGATCTCTTTAGTTAATGATGGGTGAGGCATGTTTTACTTTTCTTTTGCTTCAATCCGATTTATTTTGTGCATCTATTAGCAAAAAGTCTTCTAAGGTATCAGAAAATCTTAAGACAGCTTGCATATGTTTCATGCTTCACACAAACTGTCAGGCATAGATCGAGGTCATTTTGGGGGCCTTGGAACGATAGAAAATAGTTCTTAAATAAATGGCAACTACTCTCCCAGCTTACACCATTTAGTATAACGAAAGGTTTTAAAGGAACGCTATGCTTTCGGGGAAAACTTTTATTCAGGATATCCCAGAACTATTTTTGACAAATAATAGGGATTTTGAAAGAATAACTATCAAGTTATTTCAATATATATATATATATATATATATATATATATATATATATATATATATATATATATATATGTATATATATATATATATGTGTGTGTGTGTGTGTGTGTGTGTGTGTAATTAGTATGGGGATACGTTGTCCGACTGTATCATTAAGTAGACAATACGGAAGATAATATTTGAATCATGTTTATTATAGCAACATGTTTTACCTTTCGATTTTGTCAAAGTAGAAATTTTAAATGAAACAATATTGGAAACATTTTCTAAGTAAATAAGGTCACGTAATATCATACTGCTTGGTCGAAAACGCTAAATATCTTGAATTATGAAGAAAATTTCAAAACGGAAATTGGATCCAATCATTCGAAAAATTGCAGGAGATACGAACTAAGATGATGGATGATTTACCGGGGTTTTTCATGATATCAAATGGTCAGTTTCATGGATATGTGTGTGTGTGTGTGTGTGTGTGTGTGTCTGTGTGTGTGTGTGTGTATGTATGTGTGTGTGTGTGTGCGTGGTTATTTTTTAATGATGGAATTCGAATGTGTTTTTCCTATTTCAAATTGATTATGATCATATTTGCTCATCGATATTTCATATTGTTCCTGCATTAATTCGGATAAGTGAGGGGATAAGTTGAAGCTCCGGTCATTGTTGGATCACATCAAATATACATATATATATATATATGTGTGTGTGTGTGTGTGTGTGCGTGTATGTGTGTGTACAGAAACAAATTGCCCGTGTTTTTTTTCTTTAAATAAATGCACGAAAAAAACAGGTTGAAGTTTGATACTTCGATCCAACGTAGCGTCCATCGACGTCTCTACAGATTACAAACGGATCAAGCATTTCAGTCACGATTCGCCTCGTCTCTTGGATGTCTTCCATGAAATTTTCTCTTGAAATTTTCTCGAATTTGATTTCATTTTCTGCTTTTTATCTTTCATATAGCCACAAAACTTTTCTTGTGCATTCACCAACAATAATAGGTCTGAAAATATAAAAGAATAGAAATTTGGATAGCACCATAAATGCTTTTTAAACGATTCAAATGTAAACAAAACATACATCGTGTATGAAATTATACATTGAATGATTCCATCACAACAAACATCAAGATATTCACGTTTTGTCTTTCTTTTTCCAAATTATAATACCCTTCTCTCTCTCTCTCTCTCTCTCTCTCTCTCTCTCTCTCTCTCTCTCTCTCTCTCTCTCTCTCTCTCTCTCTCTCTCTTCTCAGTTCCCACTGGAAGTACGAAGATTAGTTTTGAGAAACATTGGAAGAATTAAAAATGACACGGTATCAGATTTGATCATTCACATGATTACATTTCCCTTTTTCCAAAACAAACCATTATATGATCAACTCTCAAAAAAAGCAAATGTCGCTGCATTAACCAAGATTTCGTCTCGTGATTTTGCCGGGACACAGCAGGCGAAAAACGCCCAAAACGACGCAATTTGAATCTCTCGATTCTCAAAATTGCCAATGGCTCTATTGCCCGAGAGAGGCCGATGCAGACAGCAGCAGGGGAGAGAATGGAGTCAATGTTACTGGAAACCAGAGTTGAGCATCGAGGTGCGAGTTGGCCCAGTTGTTAACAGCACAATAAACAAAGTGAATGTTCACTGTGCATCTGCTGAGGAACACAAGGTTGGGTTGGATGTCTTGGTAGTGTTATATCTCTATGATTTCGTCTTTTCATATTTGGGAAAAAATTGTAACATCAATAATAATGCTTTTACGCTGGCTATGGTTCATGCACAGGCTTTACATATTTCAACTTTCTCTCCGGCCCTTTGTCGTAGGCTGGACTACGAGGTTTGCTGTATGTGACAATAGGTTTAAATGTGATGGGCACTGCCAGCAGCGTCGCTCATTTCACTCACTTCTTTACCTATAATGGGTTGGAGGGGTAGATTCATGTCTTTCCTAGCAGCATTAGTCTGAAAAGAACGCTGACTGACCTATTCGTCTGACTACTCAGCTACCACCACTAGGGTTTTAGCTTCTATTTTCGGAAGAAATTTAAGAAGATTTAAGAAGACAATATACCGCAGCCTATAGGTCATTTACTCACAGAAAAATGCTCGGCCGTTTAGCCAGGTATCAATCAGGTCACTGCATAATGAATACTAATAGGTAAATACGGGAATAGTGAAGCTGAAATCAATATATCTTGTCAATGTTGTTAACTGCTTTTCTGATGCTGTTTTGACTTAAGGTGGAGTTGTTTCTCTTTTAGGTCGAGGAAGAATTCAAAAGCTGTTTGCCTTGCTTGCTTCGTTCATCTTTTTTGTTTCCTGAAATCTTTCGTATTAGTATTTCGTAGAGTAGCTTTCAGCAGACATTGTAAATTGATTATAAACAGCAAGTTCAGATGATATTGTCTCGATGGAAAAATGCTTCTGGGACCTGTACTACAAGAAATGTTCTTTAATTTCAAAATACACAACAAAACTCACTTTCTCTGTCTCCTTTTCTCTCTTTCTGTCTTTTTCTATTTCTCCTCTTTCTTTCACGCTCTCTTGAGAGAAAGGGAGAGAGAGAAAGGAAGAGAGATAACGTGAAATACTAAGATAATCTACGTGCCTGAACAACAGATGGAAAGATATATCATCAGAACCCGTGAATTATAAGTGAGGTACGAATCAGGTTCGGAAAACAACCGAGAATGGATATCATAAATCAAATTGATAAAATTGACATCCTCAAAAGAAAAGGGAATCAAACAACCTCACCCTAAGTAGGCAAGTTTTTGATAGAGCAAGCTCAACATTAAAGAACCGAAATATCTCATTACTTTTGAAAAGGAGGATATACAACCAGTGCATCCCCCCGATAGTCACCTATGGAGCTGAAACATGGAGTTAAAAAGATTGACAAGGAACAATAACGAGTACAATAGAGGATCGTGTTTAACATCATATGGCGAGATCACAACAGGATAGTATATTAGAGAAAAGACAATTATCAGAGATATCATAAAATCCATTAGAATACTCAAATCGCCATGGGTAGGCCATGTTGCAAGACTGCCTATCACGTCTCGCAAGGTAGATCCCCAGAAAGCATATTTGAACTTGTGGCAATCAGTGCTATGACGCCCACGATCGAGGGGTTTGGCGATTCATAGTTAAACTCTATTTCCAACGACGGATGTTAAAGGTCTAGTGATGATGATGAACTGTGACATCAAACCCAAGGTAGAAGTTAGTATGAGAATCTTGATTCTAGATTAACTGGAAAATGCATTTAGCTAGAATAATTAATGAGAAAGAGAAAATGAATATCTCTGTGAATTCAACCTTATTTTTAGTGAAATGCTTTTTGCTCGGAAATATGAAATTTCAGAGAGCAAAACTAATAAACATGAAGCTCATAGCCTTGTGATGAATAAAATCAGAGAGTCACGACGCTGGTAGGCGTGTTTAGTATAAGGATGTTAGTTTGGAAGGGTTAATGTTTTTGATGGCTGTCCTCCTTTTAAATACATCATATTCCCACCACATTACTTTTCACTTGTGATGCAATTTATCCTAATAATGTTCGTTGGCCAGAATTTTAATGTTATTGAGGGCGAGGCTGATCAGTTTTTCAGAAAAGATATTCATTTACAAAGTTTCGTTTTGTCAATTTGTAATTCAGTAGTAACCATATCAGACTTTCATATGTTCTCAAAGAAAATACCTGATAAAGAGGATTCTTTGTTGCATTCAAAGCCTCACAGGAAAAAGTTAACAATTTCCCAGTAGGTGAGCAGCTTTTGTTCCGAAATATAATTATTTGTTAACTGACTTTTATTACGGCACGTAGTTAAAAACAAATCATCCATCCACTTGCACCATGGAGGTTGCCATGGACTTTTTTCAAATAAGCATTTATTGTTTTCCATTTGAGCTTGCTGGGCCCATTGATGCTTCACCAAAACCCTGTTAATCATACATCCCAGGAACACATCCCCAACACGTTTCCAGCCTCCCAAAGCACTGGTTGGGGGATTTAAATTTTCTCGTTTGCTTATTTTACTCATTGGTCCATACTTTTTCGAAAAGTATAAATGTGATGTGAACGCAGATCATCTCACTTTGAACTCGACTCATCGCTTCCATTCTCTGTGCCACTAACTGCTAAGCCACCAGCAGCCCCTCGATGTGCATAGTGATTCATGCAATGATTGGTCAGTCAGGGTGACTCGTTATCGTCTAGTCCAGAGCACAGACCCTGTAGTAAATTGAATGTGAACGAACTCAAGAAGCAGAACTTGTTATTACCATGTGTATAAATCAGAAAAACTTGGGTAGACATCACTGAATCGTGGCAGAACAATTTTGGGGTCATTTTCCAAAATGGCTGCACATGACCTTCCACACGGTAACAAAAAGGTGATCTTCAAATATGTGCTTGATGTATATCATCGCAAATATAATTTTATGGAGATTCAAATTCGCAGAAAAAGTATGCATTCTTTTCCAACCGATCGGGAGTTATTCAGCAAAAACTTGATATCTTCAAAATGACTGAATCCCACAAGATGTGACCGGCTTAGTATTTTTAATGGGAATCTTTATAATAAGAACGTAAATTTCCGACTGATATATTTAACTTGAACATGTAAGGAAAGGCTACCCTGAAGCCACAACTGACTCTGACAGGAATTCGTCCGACTGATTTGATTAATAACAAGTTAATTCGGTCTCTGAAATAGGAAACTGTGGTAATTTTATGAGTTTTATAATTGATTTCATGCTAAATAACACCTTATAAATAAATAAAAAAGTCATTTTGGTAAAAAGCGAAAAGAGGAAACTAGAAAGACAGACTGAAGATCGGATGTTGATTTTAATTATCAGACACGGATCAATAGGAGGTCGATTCTTATGTGATGGGTTTCAATGCTTCATAGATGTAAAATCGATTCAGCATTCCAAACCGTAGACAATTATAACACTTGGCTATGCTTGATGACTTGCTTCATTTCTCTATTTATTTTCAATTTATATTCAAGATGAATAAAAAATAACCCCGTTTGTTAAAAACCGTTGCCTTCTTTGAGCTTTTAGAATGGCACCTGTTTTTTTTTCAGTAATCAAACTACAAATAATCGATGATTTTAAGAAGTTGTTAAGTATATCATCTTCAAAAATTCAAAGCAACGAAGCTGCCTGAATCTGATAAAAAAATTTCAGACTTTCTATGAATTTGGCTCGTATGATTTCCGTATCACTACATCATTCAGAGTCTGACAGTTGAGGATGTGCGTCCATTTCGAAGCTCTAAGGAATCCACTGTTTTCAACGGATATAATTGAAACGTGATTATTAGTTCGTTTATCTCTTATTTGTACAAATGCAATTCAGAGAATACAGACTTTTTTTTTAAACTCTGAAAAATAATAGTTTTTAACGGGTATGATCAAAAGGCGTACGAACAGTGAAAAATAAGACATTACCGGGTCCGTTGTACACTGTTGAGGGGGACGGGGGCAAAACTGAGCTGCAAGACCTGCAAAATCACTTAACTCCTGACATTATTCATCTGTGTGTGTGTGTGTGTGTGTGTGTGTGTGTGTGTGTGTGACATCTGGCGATGAAACAAGCAACAAAAAATGGATTCATACTTTTCCCCAAAGCATTAGTTCTAATCATATTTATATGTTTATAGGATGATTGTTACCGTGGAGTGTTTGTTACCTTCAGTTCTATATTCACTCGTATTGATTTTTTTTCTAAATTTTCTCTGATCTCATCTTTTTCGTTGTCACTGCATCACCTCCGCAAAGCTGACAGTTATCACAAGTGTATAACTTGATTGATGACTGCTACTGATACAATAAGTGTGCTTACACTGTCAGAAGAATGAAGGGAGAAAAAAGTCAAGTAGTTTAATATGAGGGTCAGAAGGAAAAGGGGAGAAAAGGGTATGTAGTTTAACGAGAGGGTTGGAAAAGAGAGAAAGTAGAAAGTGAGATGAAGTTTAATAATCGGACGGCAAGTGAGAGGGCAGAAAATGAAGATGGCTTAATCAGAGAGTAAGTGGAGGGAAAAGAGATAACAAAGTTAAGTAGTTCGATAAGAAAGTAGGAAAAGAGAGGAACAAATGGCTGCTACTAATATTATTATTACTACTATTATTGTTATCATTATCATTATTACTATTATTATTATCACTATTATTATCATTACTATTTTTATTACTACTACTACCATTACGATTATTATTACTATTATTATTACTATCATTATTATTACTGTTATTATTACTATTATTATTACTATTATTACTATTATTATTACTATTATTATTATCATTATCACAAACATTATTATTACTATTACTATTATTATTACTATCATTATTTTCATTATTACTATTATTATTACTATCATTATTATCACTATTATTATTATTATTATTATTATTATTATTATTATTATTATTTCGGAATCTCACACCAGTTGCCTGGTGGTAACCGCTGGAGTTTGAGTGACAGCAAGTCTCCTCAAGTCTCCAGCCCTCCTCTCCTAGTACTCATAGGTCGCAGTAATTCTACGATTTACAGTTTCACACCGGTTGCCCAGTGGTTATCGCTGAAGGCTGAGTGACAATAAGTCTCCTCAGGTCCTCAGCTAACGTCTCCTCCCTCTTTCGTATATCATGACAGAGCTACTATTCGTTGCAGTACTTATATCTCTAGCACCTTCCTCAGTATCCGTGCAGTTCCAAGTAGCGCTGTGGTCTGTACGGTCTCTATCCTCCCCCTAATCCCGATCTCCTCCAGTCTCTCCCTCAGCGTTTGGGGGGCAGTTCCTAGTGCGCCCACTATGACCGGTACTACCCTGGTTTTCATGTTCCACATTTTCCTTAACTCCCTTGCTAGGTCCTGGTATTTTTCCCTTTTTTCACCCTCCTTCTTTTTTACTCTATGGTCTGCAGGTACAGCAACGTCTACTATTTGGCAGGCCTTCCTTTTTTTGTCTACTATTACTAAGTCCGGCCTTCTTGCCTGGATGAGGTGGTCAGTTTGGATGTCAAAGTCCCAGAGTAGTTTGTGGTTGTCATTCTCCAAAACTGCCTCTGGCTTGTGCTGATACCACTTTTCCCCATGGTTGAATCCCATTTGTTTACTTAGTTCCCAGTGTATCATCGTTGCTACTCTATCGTGTCTATGCTTATACTCCTTCTGGGCGAGCTGACTACATTCACTAGTTATGTGGTTTACTGTCTCATCTCTTTCACCGCACATGCGGCATTTGCTGTTTGTCTGAGTTCCGTCGATTTTTGCTTTTATGTAGTTTGTCCTTATGCTTTTGTTTTGGGCTGCCATGATGAGCGATTCTGTTTCTCTCTTAAGGTTCCCCTTTCGTAACCACGTCCATGATTTCTCGTCTGCTATATCTTTTATCTGTCTTTTAAACTCGCCGTACAATTTTTTCCCTTCCCACTTTTCTTTTCTAGTTTGCTGTACTGTTCCATTGTTTTCTACTTTATTGTTTGTTGCACTATCCCTTGCGCTCTTTATGATTTCTTCACTATTTGTTTGCACATATCTATCTAGGACTACTTTAGCTCTCTGGACACAATCTTCTATGCTGATGAGCCCCCTACCACCTTCTTTTCTCTTAACGTATAGCCTATCTTTATTATTATTATTACTATTATTATTATTATTACTTGCAATCTCCCAACAGTTGCCTGGTGGTATCCGCTGGAGTTTGAGTGACAGCAAGTTTCCTCAAGTCTCCAGCCCTTCTTTCCTAGTGCTCATAGGTCACAGTAATAGTGTGGTTTACAGTTTCACAGCAGTTGCCCGGTATTATTATTATTTTATCAAATCTCTCAGGTTTTTATTTCCTAAAGTTTGTCCTACCTGAATTGAAAGAAAGAAAAAAAAAGAAGATAAGTATGACTGCCACCAAAGGTCAAAGATGGCGACGAGGACGCTCCAGAATGACGTCTTTCAGTTCTGCTTCAAATTGATCAAAACCAGATGTAAAACAAAATCAATCAACCGAAACTCAGCAAAGACACGAATGACTACGCCGAATCATATTTTTTCTTAAGGTTATGAAGATCACTTTCCGTCTCTGAAGCCTGAAGACTGTCGTTTCAAAATTAAGAAATTTCCTTCCCTTTACATGAACCAAAAGTTGGCAAGCAAAGACACTTAAAAAAGACTTGAAAACAAATGAAGTTCACAAGGAATTTTTTGTCTTATTTCGTGTCGGTCTGCGATTTGGATTCGTTACAAAAATAAGGTCAGAAACCGTTTGTAAAGTAAGGAATAAAGTTCAACAAATACAAGGTTTGATATTCTTGTATCAAGTTGGTAATTCTTATCTCTCACTGCCAGATCTCTTTTTTTATTGTTGTTGTCGTTGAGAGGGCCAATGCCAGAATGCTGCTGTTTAGATTTGGACACTAGAAGACTTTATCGACCATTTTTATCGAATCTTCACATAACATTTTTCCTGTCGGTGTTTGTGCCTAACAAGATATTTTTTTTCTTGTAAAGATAAACTGAGTCACTTGAATAAAGACATTCGTTTGCTTTTTCTTCTCTAATCTTTTTCATGCTTAGTCCAGCATTCGTATTTAGAACGACACGCATTCACACACTAATGAACACACGCATACCCACAAAATCTCATACGTAATGACTCACACACACATGAATTCTCACACCTACACATACACACTCATATACGCACGCACATTCACTAAACAATACGAACACTCTCACTTATTCATTTTCATATGTAAGTACACACGCATATAATCACACTCATTCACATATATTTGCACATGCATATATAAATTCTGTATGTGAGATACATAAAATCAATTTCTTATATCTAATGTCTTTTTTGCCATAATTCTTCAATAGAACTCATTAGATTTAAGAAAATATTGAACATCATTCAAATCGAAACTGACTGTGTAATTCAGTCCAACAAACTAAAAACAAATAAATCTGTGTGAAAGGAGCAATCGTTTTTTAATCGTTCCTGATCCATGGAAATCGTTTTAGAGATAGAACATTTATTTTGTCTGAGTTTACGGGGGAAAATATTTTTAATGCATCATCATTAGCTACAGCAGCAGTAACAGTATGAATCATTTGAAATTCGTGAATATGGATATTCTCCATGGTCTACCAGTTTGTCTTGTTTTATTTCTTCAACTTTCAGAGTGTAATGGCACCCAATTGCTATTTTTAATTCACTGGGAACAGCTGATAAGATAATAAAGAAGAAGTTTCTTTGTCCTGCGAACATAATAAATTTGTTTTTATTTCTATTTTTATTTTTAATTTTTGCTTTTTTAAAAATCTCGCTTCCAAGTAGCGAATCTATTTTGAAAGAAATCAATCAAAGGCTCAGTTTTATCTACTTTGACTGTTAATCAAGGTATATTTTCAGGTTTTTCACACCAGAAAGAATGGCTTCATCATTTAGCTGTCTTTATTCTCAAGGAATAAGACTTTATAGAAACCTTAGCAACTTCAAATTGAAAAAGAGAACTTAACCATCTGTTATCTCTCCTGACCTTCATTTTAACTCTTATCTAAAGAAACGCCCTGTTGCATTTACAAAGTTCTAACTAATTCAGTTTTTGATAAAAGATGATGTTACAAGACGAAGTGTCTGAACGGTTTTTCACGCTGTCATGCCCCGTGTGTCTGGTGAGAAGGCATCAAAAAAGCAAGGACAGAGGTTAATTAAAACAGGCAGATGGAGGATGAAGTGAGTTTGATATATTTGGACAGTGGAAAGCCCAGGATAGAATCTGATTAACTGACCTCTCAGAATGATTTTCACCACAGGTTGTAAGGGACGCTGTAGTAAGCACAAATATGAAAAGACTGGCCGGCCTTTCTTTTCCTACAAGTATGCATTTTCGTCCCAGCAACTACATTACAAAATGAGGAGTTACAGATTATTACTGAACTAGAGTTTCCAATCTTGATAACAATTCAAAATTGTAAACTCAGTTGCTAACGTTCTTCAACAATGGGAAATCTTCAAAAAAAATTAACCCCAGGGTTGTTTCAGCAACTTGATATTACGAGCTGTTACCAAAAATGAGAGACGCTTATATGAATAATACAAATTCTACAAATTCTCACATGACGTGCATCCCTCTTCAGTACGAAACGACTATGTGATTATAAAGTGCAAGGCCCACGTTCCAGCCCTATTCCTAGAGCTGGCACAACCTTTCATCCTGGAATTCTGAACGTTCAAACTCATCATCAAGAGAATCCAAAGGGGATCTGGTACACTTGCTGTTGTAACCACCGACCTACATTTGAAAAAAAGGCCCAATGACTTGACTGACAACTAAAAGATCTTGCAAGGAACAGAGCCCATTAGTAACGGTGCACCAGGAACGTACAAGTCGAGAGCCACGACAAGCAATTACGAAGTTGATGGTGATAACAATAACGATGATACGAAAAGTATAATGAGGATTGTGATCTTTCTTGTCCATCGTATTTTTAGTTCATTGGGAGTAAAGATAAATTACGACAGCAACAACGATTCACAACGTTTGAGTTTATAGGTTTTTACTCTGTCACATCTCTACCCCCAGTGGTTATTCACTTTTCCAAGATTTATCTTTAGCCCGACCCTCAGAGAAAACAGACGTCTTTTTCAAAAAGTTGTCCAAACAAAGACGTAATCAAAATGTGACTTATTGTGATTACTCACCAGAGCTTTTCTATGCACACTACGTACATCTCCCAACGACTCCTCGCCCTGTGACCCAAAAGTACCTCAAAACTTTTCAGTGCCTCTTAAATTTTGATTCATTACCATCACGACCATGAAAAGTAACCAAATTGCTACGAGGAGTAAGATTTGAGGATCTGGATTAATCAATTAAACAAAAAAAATAAACTGTCCTGAAACACAAATTCATAAGAATTACTATAACGCGGAGAAACGTTGCTTCCGTTTTGTCTAATTCATCATGCAATTACTTTATCTACATACAACACGCACTTTCTCATTAATTGTTTGTTGTAATTGTTGAATTTACTGCGACGTAGATGGAATGTTTTGCTAAGCTAAAATGTCTAAGAAAAGGATCCATGAAAAAATGAGTGTCATTCATTTTTGAGCGAGTCGAATCCATCTATTTCTCCACAGGATAATATCCAAGAAGCTTGAAAAATCTCTCAGTCAAATTATCGCCATTGTCCATCTAAGAAGAACGCATCAGAGAATAGCCTTGTACGTTGATTCTGTGAAGTGAAAATTCCTTACTCGACACTGACATATCTATACGGACGATGTGGTATGCCCCCTGGTAGGACGTTGAGCACTCCTAGACCAGTAGGGTGGGAGTGATGAATAAGGTACAACCCCGGATATCATTGGACAGGAATGGGCACTTTTCCTTGAATGAAGCCAAGGAACCGGACGAGAAATAATAACGTCGCATGTTACAGCTCGAATCCCGATGGAAAGTGATAAAAGAAGAAAGAATTTGATTCTGTTGGTGGTGAAAAGCGCTGTCAAAAGTTACTTGATCATATACACAATTCTACAGTTGATAGATAGGCTCATACAGCAATAAATAGATACGGACTTATATGTGTGTGTGTGTGCGTGTGTGTGTGTGCGTGTATTTTGAGATGTATTTTACAAGCAGATATAACGTGTGTGTGTGTGTGTGTGTGTGTGTGTGTGTACACACACAGATCATATTTGAAGAAGATGCAGGGTTTCTTTCTTTCATTACTGATTGTATGATAGCAGAGTTCTCAGTTGGAAGTGAAATTACCAATTCAAACATTTTATAGTATCAATGATCTGCGAGAATAACTTTCTTGCTTGTACTCAAAGGTGAAGAGTCTCTGAAATATATATATATATATGTATATATATGTATATGCAACTATGCACACGCACCCACACATATATTCACTATCAAGAATCTGTGTAGATATGCTTACATATAAGTGTGAAGTGGGATGTGAACAGTCGATAATCCGATTCAATCTATCAAGAAAAGAGACGAATGCTTTTCACTATCGACTGGTTTATTCTGACGTCCACGAATCAGATTTCGTCTGTTTTTCTCCATTTGAATAAAACATGGAATCATTGCGTAGAATCGATGGCTCATGGGAAAAATGAATTGACGCATTTCTCGGAGTTTACAGACAATTTACATGTACCAAGGAAATTATTTTGAATATCGGACCATTTTCTAATCGGCAGAGAGGAAATTGACAAGGAAATGCTGTTAAGCAGGTTTTGACTTGTATTATTATTTGTGATCTACTGTGTATAACAATCTCTGACTTGAGTATTACCAATAAAATGAATAATTTTCAACATTTGTTTGGTGATCTTTTCATTGATGGCAAGAGAATTGAATTACGTAGACATTGTGCCAGGACACACGTTTGTTACAATGAGTGTGAGCAATGTAGCAGAATTCCAAGTAATAAATATTTTGCGTCCATTTGAGAGTTCAGACCAATTCAAGATCTTGACACGACAAAAGAAAACAATCAAAGCCAGTGATATAGATTAGGAAATAATATTTCACTTGTACGGAACTTGTCAAAATGATTGGATTATTTATGTAAGCATTAATCATGTAAATGAATCTTTTAAACAAAATATATTTCTGCTAAAATTCTTTGCGGATGACAGGGTGGTGCTCTTCTATTTGTACTTTCTGGTGCAATTCTTTACTCAAAGCAACATACAGTGTGAGGAACAAATCTTCTTTATAAAAAACATTGTCCTTCAGTTTTATTTATGCAAATGCTAATGCAAAAATTGCTAAAGACTGGTGTTTTTTTTGTTTTGTTTTTTTCATTAGGAAAAGGGGTTTGTGTCACTTGATGTAGGATTATGTAATAGTTTGTTTTTTTTAAGCAGTTGGTTGAAAACTCTTGGTTTAACACTTGCATTCGTATCGCCAGGTCGTACTTTTCTACAGTAAACTCCTTTTATCCCAGAAAATGTTCTTTCAAACTGTATCGAAGAGGAAAATTATAATTCTAAATCATTTTTTACTAATATTTCTAATTACTGTTGCTTTTTATTGCAATTTTCAGGAGGTTATTCTACGACTATTGAGTAACCAGGCTGAATTAAATATAAGGAATAAGCATGCACCAGGATTCGAGATCAAATCCCTTATATTCGGTAGTCTGTA
>OY735210.1:62150972-62175972 GCA_963457665.1 Thysanoteuthis rhombus | reverse complement strand
TCCCCAACACAAACGCTAACTCTAACCCTAACCCTAGCCGGAAACTTAACAAAAGCTTAACTCTGAACCTAAGGTTATCTGTAACCAGAATCTTAAAATGAATCTTAACCATAACCCTGACCCTAACCCTAACCAAAAATTTAATTCTTAAACCTGACCTCAAACCTAACCTTAACCTAAACCCTAACCTTAACCCTAACCCTACCTGGAAACATAACCCCAGGCTTGAGCCTCACTCTGACTCTGAAGTTATCTGTAACCCGAACCTTAAACTTCGTCTCAACCTGAACTTCATCCCAAACCCCAACCCTAAACCTGATTCTAACCCTAACCTTAACCCGATCTCCATCCCTAACCCTAGCTGAAAACCTAAAAAGGTATGTGCTTAACTCTGCACCAAAAGTTACCCATAACCCAAACTTTAAAATTAATCTTAACCTTAACCCTATCCTAACCTTAACCTTAAGCCGATCTCTATCCCTAACCCTAGCTGGAAACCTAAAAAGGCATGTGCTTAACTCTGCACCTAAAGTTACCCATAACCCAAACTTTAAAATTAATCTTAACCTTAACCCTATCCTAACCTTAACCTTAAGCCGATCTCTATCCCTAACCCTAGCTGGAAACCTAAAAAGGCATGTGCTTAACTCTGCACCTAAAGTTACCCATAACCCAAACTTTAAAATTAATCTTAACCTTAACCCTATCCTAACCTTAACCTTAAGCCGATCTCTATCCCTAACCCTAGCTGGAAACCTAAAAAGGCATGTGCTTAACTCTGCACCTAAAGTTACCCATAACCCAAACTTTAAAATTAATCTTAACCTTAACCCTAATCCTAACCTTAACCTTAACCCTAACCCTAAACCTAACTCTAACCCTAACCTCAACCCTAACCCTAACCAAAAACTTACTTCGTAAACCTGACCTTAAACCTAACCCTAACCTTGACCCTAGCCCTAACCCCAGCTCTAACCCTAAATCTAACCCCAGCTAGAGAGCTATCCCAAACCTTCAGCTTATCTCCAATTGTAATTTAATCAGTAACCCAATCTGAAATTTAATCTCAACCAAAACCGAATCTGCAACACTAACTTTAACCCTAACCCTAACCCTAACTCTAAGCAAAACTAACTAGAGGCTTCAGCTTAACTCTGACCCTAAAGTTATCCGTAACCAAAACCTTGAGATTAATCTAGATCTGAAGCCTAACCTTAGCCTAACTGTGACCTTAAACATGACCCCAACACTAACCTTAACCCTAACCTTAACCCTAACCCTGAACCTAACCAGAAACTTCATTCGTAAACTTGACCATAAATTAAACAGTAACCCTAACCTAAACCCTAACCCTTAGCCTAACCCTAACCCTTGACTAAAAACTACCCCTGCGCTCGAGCTTCACTCTGACCCTAAAGTGATCCATAACCTAAAATTTAAACTTAATCTTAACCTGAATCCTAACCCTAACCAAAACTCTAACCCTAAACCTGATCCTAACCCTAACTTTAACACTTAGTCTAAGCCTAAGCCTAAGCCTAAGCCTAGCCAAAAAGTAAAAAAAAGGCTTGAGCTTTTCTCTGACCCTAAAGTTATCTGTAAACTAAACCTTAAAATTAATCTCAACCATAACCTTAATCCTAACCCCACCCTTGACCCTACCCGTAACCGTAAACCTAACAATGACACTAACCCTAACAAAAAACTTAATTCGTAAACCTAACCCTAACTCTAACCCTAAGCCTGGCCTTGACCTTAACGTTAACCCTAACCCTTGCCGACCCCCCCCCCAAGGCTTAAGCTTAATTCTGGCACTGAAGTTATCCGTAACCCGAACCTTAAAATTAATTTTAACCCTAATCCTAACCGTAATCTTTATCTTAATCCTAACCATGACCCTAACCCTAATCTTAACCCTAACCAAAAACCTTACTCGTAAACCTGGCCTTAAACATAACCATAACCCTAACTCTAACCCTAACCCTGACCTTGACCCTAACCTTAACCCTAACACAAACACTAACCCTAACCCTAACCTTAGCCGAAAACGTAACCCTATGCTCTACTGTAACTCTGACCCTAGAGTTATCTGTAACCCGATACTCAAACATAATCCCAACCTTATTCTCAATCAAAATCTTAACCTTGAAACTAACCCTAACCCTAACCCTGATCCTAATCCTAACCCCAGTTGAACAACTAAATGTAGACTTCAGCATATCTCTGACTCTAATTTCATCTGTTACCCATACTAAACCTTAATCTTAACCCTAGCCCCATCCCGATTCCCAACACTAACCGTAAATCCTAACTGTAACCATAATTGTAACCCTAACCCTAGCCAAAAACCTAATAAAAGGCTTGAGTTTAATTCTGACACAAAAAATACCTGTAACCCAAACCTTAAACTTATTCTGAACCTGATACCGAAACCAAACCCTATCCCTAATCCTAAACGTAACCTTGACCCTAACCTTAACCATAAACTTAACATTAACCCTAATCCTAGCCAAAAAGTAACAAGAGGTTTGAGCATAACTCTGACCCTAAAGTTACCTGTAACCCAAATCTTTAAATTAATCTTAACCATAACCCTAACCCTAACCCTAAACCTGACCCTGACACTAACTTTAACCTGAAGGCTAACCTCAATCTTAACCCTAACCCTAACCTCAGCTAAAAAACTTAGAAAGGCATTAGTTTAACTCCCTAACGGTATTCGTAATCCGAACCATAAAAATAACTTTTACCTTAGCCCTAACCCTATCCCTAATGTTTACCCTAACCCTAACCGTAACTGTGACCATAACCCCAACCCTAACCCTTACCAAAAACTTAATTTGTAGACTTTAAACCCAAATCTAAACCTAACCCTAACCTTAACCCTGACTGTAATCCTAACCCTAATCCTAGCCAAAAACTTGACCCTACGATCGAGCTTAACTCTGACCTTATATTTATCCGTAACCCGAAACTTAAACTTAATCCCAACCTTATTCCCAATCCCAAACCTAACCGTGAAACTAACCCTTACTCTAACCCTGACCCTAGCCCTAACTCTAACCCTAGCTGAAAACCTAACCTTAGATGTCAGCTCATATCTGACACTAAATTTTTCAGTAACCTGAATTAAACCTTAGTCTTAACCTTAACCCTTTCCCCAACATTAACCCTAAACTTAAACTTAACCCCAACCTTAACCTAACCCTAGGCAAAAACCTAACAGAAGGCTTGAGCTTAACTCTGTCTCTAAAGTTATCCGTACCTGAACCATAAAATTAATCTTAACCATAACCCTAAACCTAACCCTAACCCTAACCCTAACCTTAACCATAACCCTAACCCGAACCTTAACCCTAGCCAGAAACCTAACCCTAGGTTCGAGCTTAACTCTGACCTTATTGTTATCTGTGACCCAAAACTCATCCCAACTTTATCCCCAATACCAACCCTAACCGTGAAACTCACCCTAACCCTAACCCTAACCATAACCTCGTACTTAACCGGGCATCAGTTTATGTCTGACCTTATATTTATCTGTAACCCAAACTAAACTTTATCTTTCATTACCACGGTAAAGTACCTAACTTTATTTTTCCCCTTTCTAAAAGTTCTCATCTATATTTTCTCCCTTCTCCCTTCATTACCCCCTGAAATACATATCTAAATTTGTTTTCCTTCAAAATAATATACGTAAATTTGTTTTCCCCTTTCAACCCTTCGAACTTTTTCTGCTCTTTCTCTCTCCTTATTGATCTATTTAACTTTCCCTTTGTATCACTATGCAAAGGATAACATTTGAAAGTTGGTGAGAACAAATAGAATATACATAGAGAGAGATTCGCCAGGGTTAAGAACTCCGTAACCATAATGTCAAATTTTGAAGTCATGTAAAAAAAATTCTATTGATGAATAAATGTAGTCAGAATACATTCTATTTTTGACTCTCCTGGCGTTTTCCGCTGAAAAGAAAATCTAAAATAGCGTAATACATCTGGAAATATATGTAGATTCTTGAAAATCTAGATCTTATGAATAAACCCGTCAAAATAAGGCTAAAAAATGCTAAAACAGCTTTTTATCCGAAACTTTTAAATGAAAACATTTTCTAGAAGAGGTTTGATGTCAATTTTCAAGGCTGTAGACAAAACAGTTTGGCCAGGAGTGCTTGAAGACACAAACAAACACATAAATAAAGACACGCTCATACCAAACAAAGGAAGAACTCATTACCATGGCAACGGTTGATCAATTTTTTTTTCAAACGTTGAATTTCCTCGTTTGAAGTAAACCTATTTCAGCACGTATGATTTTTGCTGGTAAAATACGTTCAACAACTCTCACGCAGTTAGTTATCTTATTTCAGTTCATTATTTGTAGGAATGTAAGAGTTTTCGTGATACCCGTAAGAAAATAAGGGCAAATTAGTTTTCCTTGTCCCTAATGTTCCCAGGACTCCCTCAAGTATTTGAGCAGGTGTTGGGACAGGCCCAATACTAACGTGGTTTGAATCAAAATGACTCAGTTAAGCCAATTAAAACAGAGCTTTTGAGGAAAACCGGCGAAAATCCCACAGGGGAATCACATGACTGATTATAGGTCGGTTCGTTCAGAGGAAAAACAACATTTATTTTCATTTGAAATTAATCTCGCCCACATCTAGATGAAAATAAGTATTTTCCAGTAACTGATCATAAATATTTATTAAATATATATATATATATATATATATATATATATGTGTGTGTGTGTGTGTGTGTGTTCGTGTGTGTGTATGTGTATTGACACAGACGGATATATATATATATATATATATATATATATATATATATATGCAGAGAGAGATATATAGGTAAATATGAATAGAGTAAAATGAATAGATAGTTTTATGAACAAATAAATAGATATTCATGAACAGACTGAGATAAATGAATTGATAAATTGATTGACCGATTGATACACGCATTGAGGTATATAGACAGAAAGAAAGAAAGAAAGAAAGAATGAATGAATGAATAAATGACATTTGTGTCTATTTGTATCAGATCACCCACTCGAGCACGTGTTCATGTGTGAGTGGGGTCCATATTCCCTTCGAATTCATTGTTCATAAAGATTGATCAGTTAAAAATGATCAACAAATGTTTTAACTCTAAAATTAATCTCATTGAGCCGTTTTGTCCCCCTATCTCCTTCCCTGTTTCAGCCAACTTCCCCCTCGGAGACCTTTTTTGTCTTTCTGAGCAGACAACTACCCTAAAAGCCAGTTTCAGTCTTCCAGATGGTTAGATTACTTTTTATTGTTATAATTATATGATGTTCGAAAGATAATGGTAATCTGGAGTTGCCATATCCACTGGGCATCATTGATGAGTGAAAACTTCCATCCAAGCTGTTTCAATCTTTGTCTGGTCTCAAAAACATTAAACATAAGATCAATCTGATTAAATATTACGCCATTTCCTCAGCTTGGAATTTCGAACATAAAATTTTGCAAGCCACTTTTGATACGTTCGATCATTCACACGGCATTATTTATAAAGTGCATTTTTTGCGTTTGAGTAGCATTTTCCCGGTTTTGCATAAATATCATATCCCCAAAATAATTGTGATGCTCTTTCATCTATGTGCGAATCCATAAATATAAAACGACAATAGACAGCAAATTGATATGACAATGGGCAAAACATAAAACTATTCTTTAATGTGAGCGTGCGTACACACACACACCTCTCTCTCTATATATATATATATATATATATATATATATATATATGTGTGTGTGTGTGTGTGTATGTATATAATCTATTATGTTTCAACCTGTGTCCGTATGCACGGTAGAAAGAACAATAGAGTAATACATAAACAGCTTCCTTTTCTTAAATTTCAACTAAACTCTCAATAGTATCTATCTATCCATCTATCTATCTATCTATCTATATATATATATATATATATATATATATATATATATATATATATATATATATATAATAAATACACAGATATTTTCTATGACGATGGTACGTCCTTGTTTTGCTTTGTTCAGCTCCTCACTTCGTATATTTACGTTTTAAGCATATTGGTAAGGTGTTCTTCAATATATTCCTGCTTATACCAAATGCTTCCAAGCCAATCCTGATAACGTCTTTTCATTTCATGTTTTTTTACTCCCGACTTAGATGACCATTACAACATACCTGTCCTGATACCCAATGGACGCAATACTATGGCTTTTCTTGGACTTTCATCTTACTTTTCAAAGGCAAACTTGCAATGTTATATTTGTTATCTATAGAAACTTAACCTTTCAACCAATAAAAGATGCACCTGTCACTGAAGATGGGAACTGTTCCCGAAACATGTATAGTATTCTAATTAATGAATTCGTTAATATATTAATTGACTGATAAAGTCTCCATATACTTTTACTCCCCTCTTGCTACTAATAATTAATCTCTTTCTCTCTCTCTCTTTCTCTCTCCTTTTCTCTATGTATATATATAGAGAGAGAGAGAAAGAGAGAGAGGTAGAGAGAGAGACAGAGAGGGAGGGAGACAGAGACAGAGAATGAGAGAGACAGAGAGAGAGCGAGTGATGACAGTGAGGTTTATGTAAATTCGTAATCTTTCATATTTATAAAATATCAGAAACATCGTTGTTCTGTATTCTCTCTTTTATGATTATGTAACGTAACTAAAAGCAGAATTAATCAAATAATTTTGGGTTTTCTAATACATCAAGTTCAGCAGAACATAAAATTCTATTTATACTGCGTCATAAGAGATTCCACCACATAGAGCTGTACGAAATGCCTCGTATCACTTTTTTGTATAAGAGTGGAAAAAAGTTCCACACTCGCGCGAACCTACACACACATACACACACATCGGTCGGTTTCCCAACTAGAAAGGAAACTGCTCCCTAAAACATATCAAATGACATTCTATTTTCCATTAAGTAATATGAAGTTTTAGTTATCAAGTTTAACAGAAGATAAAAATCTATTTTTACTGTGCTATCCGATGAGTTTACAACCAAAAGATGGGCAATCTGCAAAACTCTATGTAGCGAACTCTTCGGCTGGCGCAGTAAAAACAGAATGAGGAAGATGGAGAGATGAGATCGAAAGGTTGGCCGGTAAGACATGATAGAGGACAGCACATTCGCAGTCGTCATGGAAGGATATGGAAAAGGCTTTTGTCCAGCAGTGGACTTACTACGACTGCTACTGCTGATGATGATGTAAGGATGGAGCCTGCTTTTTGTATACGTAGATATTTAGACATGTTTATATATTTTAAAATACATATTTCATTTTAAGTGTATAGGTCATTCCATAAATGTAAATGAACGTACACGTTTCTACTATTGCAATATAAATCTGAGGAAATGATATCGACAGAGGTAAGCGTTTGTCTGTGTACGCACGCGTCGACGTGTGTATGTGTATGTGTGTATATTTGGCCCCGTATTCAATGCAAGAGTGACTCTCCTGAAATGATCAGTTCAGCGCATTGTGTTTCGCTAAATCTTTCTCTCAAATATTGATACGTGTCTATGCTTATCTACGCACGCATGCGCAAACGCTCCACCCGCTCCAGGCCATTTATGAAAACAGAAAAGAAGAGAAGAGTGCAGAATTACAAAAAACAAATTAAAAAGGTGAAAAAGAAAACACGTATATTTACGGAAATAATATGTCATTCATTACATCGTTTTACTTATCTTTCTATAGCGTAAAAATCTGCTCAAATATATGGTTTACTATTTTTTGGTTTTGTTTCAAGAGTTTCCATGATTTTAATTTTTATTATTATCCTTATTTTTTCTTTCCTTTTTTCCATTTCATTTCATTTTCATTTTATTCGTTTATTATTATTATTTTCCATTTTTCTCTTTTCCATTTGAACTGAAATCAGTCAGGCGTGATGGGTTGGATTTTTCATGCTTCACAAACGACGTTGAAGTATTATTCAATCGTGAATTAGAGATTTTCTCTTTATTATCTGTTCGTTTGATCGCTTTCCGGTGAAAACTGGAAATATTTCTTTTGGCTTGAAAATAGCAAAGGGGGAGGAATGGTTGCTTTTCACACACACACACACACACACACACACACACACACACGCACACACATACGCACATCGGAAGTGCTCATACGCACCCATCGAAAAGTACTCTCACACTCACAAGAAGACACACACACTCATTTACACATACCAAAATACACATAAACTGACAGCCAAGTATACGTACATACAAATACCAACACACCAAATGAATATACTCACACGAAATACGAGTGTACAAGAAATACAAATTAATACCGAAATACGCACATTCAAGCATACGCACACACACAGACACGCAAACATATCGGAATATACGCTCACTTGCACAAGCACCACACATTAGGACATCGACATACACATACACGGCGGAATACAGACACGCGTATGCATGCATCAATATGTGTACATATACTGGATATCACACACTAACACCGAAATACAATCCCTCTCACTTACTCTGCACCACACACATTTATCCATACATATCACACCGAAATACACACACAAATACACCAAAATACAACTTCTCACACGTTCACTACACCATATAACTCACACTTAGATACATGTATACACATCAAAATACAACCTCAGACTCTCTTTAACATACACGTAGACGTGTGCATGTAACAAGGGAATTAACAAAATGAACTGAAACCAACTCATGATTGCACAGAAAGACTCGGAAAGAAAAATGTTGGAGATAACTCTGATAGAAAAGGGTCATTGTAGATCATGAGCTGGTGTAAAATATATTGTACGATTAAGAGACAAAAATCGAAATGGATCTGACACTCAGCAAAAAGAAATGACAACAGCTGGAACAAAAGGTTAACTGATTGATGACCATAGGACATTAAACGCAGTGGGGAAAGACAATAATACAAGATGAGGGGATGAGATGGAAAGGTTTGCTGATAAGACACGATAAATGTTAGCGTAGTTGAGGTTCTCATGGAAGGGAGGGGAAAGAACTTTGTCCAATAATGGACATACAAGGACTAATGATCATATATCCAGAACCCTGAATACCGCTTTTCAAGCAGGAAGAGAGACTCTTCTCATCTTATAAATCAGCATTAAACAATCTTTCTGTGCAAAGAAATATTACAGTGAATTCAGTTGGGAGAGGCCTAAAGTCGATTGTTCATTCACCGAACAAAGATTGGACTTTCTACTAATAATTTAAAAAAACAAAAAAACAATATCTACCAGAGCTCATATAACTTAGAATCGAGGTTCACACTTGCGTGACAAATTCTGTGCAACAGTAATGTCTTCTCAATAGTGTTCACCAAAGATATTTGATAGACGATTCAAAGTTCAGTGAAAGAACACAATCATGAAGCCACTCGGGAATATCAAACGTGTTGATCGACATTTTATTAGCCTAGTTTGGCACTGATCCACTGGGCAACAAATGATGATCGCACTCTTTGCACTATTAAGGGTCTATGAAAGTCAATAGGTAACCATTACTTCTTAGCCAGCGCATGGTGTAGATATAAAGCTTATTTAAAAGACAGAAATATTTCAAATATTTCTAACATCTGAACGCCTTGACTTCCTATATTTCCCGGTGTTTAGGACTCTATTTTTCCTGAAATAAGCCCTGAAAAGTTACTTTGTATTCTACACTTCGAATTATTCATAGACTTTTCATAACCCCAGATAAATGTAATAGGCTTGATGGTAATCTGAATGTCTATAAGTAGCAGGCGTCAGATCAAATGCCTCTTTATCTCGTATTGATCTCCACATATCATGATCAATTGACTGAAACTTTCATAATTTTGTCGCATTTTGCTTGGTTCTTACAATATAAGAGCCTTAAGAGCAAGACAATAACACATTCATTTCTATTGCAGATCTTTATGTTCTTGGTGCAGAGCAACTCCGCTTTCCAGCTGCTTGTTGAGTCCTACATGGTGGATATGCCCATTGACCTTGGAGAATGCATAAACTCCTATTCCTCATGTACTTGGCTGCCCCAATTGCTCCTCTGACAGGACAAACACGATCATTACCTTCCACTATTAAATCCAGGGCTTGAATGAGGAACTGATTTACGCCAAAGGATTCACTCTACTTGCAGAATGGCAATGCACTCTTCCATATACATTTTATATTGGTTTCCGAGTTCTGGCTGCACTAGGGGAGACATAGGCTTGAAAATAACACTATCAGATATGTTTGTACGTGTTAACAAGGCTAATCACAAATACACACTTCATGGATTATGAAAAAAAAATGAATTGCAGGACAAACAGTTGTAATCTACTTTTGCTTTTTGTTGTTTTTTTTTGGGGGGGGGGATTCCTAAAATGGACTCAAGCTGTGTTCGATTCTTAATTGTGTCAGAATCGAACGGGGAAAATTGCTTATCTTGTGTTAACTTCAAAATTTTGCAATTTTCTATTTGTGTGTGTGTGTGTGTGTCTGAAATCGGTTCCACACTAAAATTAAAAATAGCAAATTTAAATCAACCCAACCTGATATTACTGAAATAGACTCTTCACCAATTAAGAACACTTTTTATAGAACAAACAGTCGATAATTAGTTAATATACGAAAACATGTAATCAGATTTCCCAACATTTTTTCTTTTTGCTGTTTTTTTAATAGAGTCAAGATGTGTTCGAATCTTAATAATAAAGATTTTTTCTGAACTCCCTGATTGAATTACAAGGAAAATGTGAATCTGTAAAAGAGGTAATTTGAAATAAAATTTCCCATCAAACACTACACCAAATGACGTTAAAGCAAATGCAAAACAAAAAATTTACTGTCAGCTGATAATGCACACCTATTTCTAGAATATCATGGAAAATAGCACTATAAAACGACAGGTAGCAAAAGGTGTCAGGCTTGCTTTGTGCAAAAACCTAAAAGTATTCCAACAGAGTTAGAGTGTCCTTGCACTCTGTCTGTAGAGTCAAAAAGACCATAGACAGGGCAATAGCATCCAGGAGAAACTTGAAAGTGGTGATATCTGTAAGAAGCAGAATCGGGACTTCATTAACGCCCTCAAAACCATCGTTTCAAAGGGTCCAACAACATGCATGCATAAGATAGCTGTTGGGCTGAAAGCAGACCACAGGACCTCCCAAACAGCTTGCATGACGATCTGGGCATTGAATCTTACATCAGGATGCCAAGAAAAATCTCACGGAGGCCATGGAAGGCAAGAGACTCGAAAAGTGCAAGATAGTTCCCAGGTACCCTTGGAAACTTCACAGAAGACTGATTTGAATGGTTATTGCGTTGATTGCTGTAATATTCGATCGGAGAAAGATGCCTCCAATTCTTGGAGAGGAGAATGCTGATGCCTACTACAAGGCCCACATGATTCTAGACAAACTACCAAGACTTGAACTATGTGTACATCCTGAACAATGTTCCCTATCCGGTAGCCTATAATGTGCAGAAGTTCTGCAAAGGTAATTTTGATGATTTCTAGTCAGCAGACATCTGATCATCCCCTCTTCAGTCTTGAACCTGCTAGACTACGCTGTGAGGGCGTTTTAGAGCCAGCCACCAACTAGACCTCCCATCCTCACAACAATATCTTCAAGGCTTCCATCAAGGGTGAGTTACGCAGCTTTTTGATGTTGCGTTGAGGCTGTCATTGAAAATAATGGGAGCCACTCTGAATAAATCATTTCTTTCGATATTATTAACGAGTTGCATTTAAATATTTTTGTATTCATAGACACATTCATGTAAATCAGCGAATTCCGATGATTGCAACCATTTTGTTGATTTTTCTTTCCCAGTGTCTAAGTTAGAGTTAGCAGTAAAGGTTATGTAGCTTTAAAACTAAACCCCCATGGGACTTTATTTCAGCCTCTGAACATGTAAAATCATAAACTAGACATAAAGATCACGACAAAACAGGTGGACCTGCTTTTTCTACCGGACTATAATGAGTTTCATGGTACCTGTTGCGCTAAAGCAATCCCATAAAATGATGTTTCCACAACCATGCTTCAATGGTGGAGTGGTACCTCCACACTGTTCTCTGTGTTCTTTCTTCTCCAAAAGTAACGTTTTTGATTATGTCCTGAAAGTTCAATTTTTATTTCTTCTAAACAAATAAATGTATTTCAATTATCTTTCGACTGGCCCAAAACCCGCGAGAGAATGTTAGACGAGGTTTTTATGTGCTTTCATTGGTAGCTTTTTTGTGCAACCTGCTCGTTATATCGTTGAGACGTTATTCAGATCTCTCTGGATATCTTTTAGCCTTGATTTCAGGTTGACTGAAACTTCTCTTATGAGTTTAATCATCCCTACGACAAAATCTCCCTAAAACTACCTGATCTTGCATGAGTTGATACGGTACCAATTTCTTTCCAATAATGGACGATGAATAAGTGTACAGGATTATTAGCTGAAGATTATGATAAGTGTATGTCGTCACACTTGCATTAATCAAAAGAATGTGATGTTTGAACCAATATTCGCATCAATTAGGAAATGCCGTGCTTATTGGATGAGCAATATACCGTTATGTAGGTGAAATGTTGTCGCTAGGTAAGGCTATCCCTTTAGTGCATAAACGGTATTAGCAGCAGTCAACGTAGGTTTTGATGACTGTTGATGGACAGAAGAGATTAGGGAGTAATGGACGATTCGACAAAAATAAAATGTTGGTGAAAGGAAGTTGACAGAAAATCATGAATGAAATACACAGACGCACGTTATAGAATGCGATAACAATTTATATTCAATATATGATAAGTGAGCTTTTGAAGGTGGTTACTTAAAAAGGTTTGATTGAGTCCTTCAGAATTTCTGAATGTCCCTGTTTTGCTTATATGGGTAAATGGGTGCATCTGTTGGAAGAATAGGGTTAGATGTTGCATTTTATTTTATCTCTAGTGAAAAGAAGCGTATTTGGAAAGTGTGAAAGTCTTTTGATTGGATTGGTGATCGTTGGTGAATGTATTGATAGTCTATTGACAGAGAAGTGAATGTACCTGCCTTACGAAGTCAAAATGTAAGTATCGCTTGTGTGTGCAAAAGTGAATATGCGTGTGTGTGTGTGTGTTGAGACACCCCTACTGGGGTTGCACATGTTGAGACGTTTTTAGGCTAGTCTGTTGAGTCAATGTCTGCTCTCTATGATAGAGAATCGACTCCAGAGAGCTTGTGTTCTTATCGGCCAGTTTCGACTTATGCTTTGTACTACGTCCGCACATCTGATTTATGTATTTGGCTTTTGTCAAGTTTGTACAAATATGGCTTTCCGTCGTATAAAGTATGGGAGCCTGTAATTGGTATAATTGTTTCGATATACTTCTGAATTGTGTTTATTGACAGATATCCCGACGTTACTACATATGACAGTCAAACAGGTTAGGTAAAACCTCTTAGAAATTTTCTGACAAATAAGAAAGAAAATACTGAAAGTGATGAAAGGGTATAAAAATATAAAAGCAAGAATATCATTACAAAACACTGGCCCAGCATCCGTTTGTGTTGCATTTGGTTGTCCTCACAGTGTCTCAGTATTTGCAAGAGAAAAAGAAAATACTGACTTGTAGGATATATATGTCATTGAGACACCGACATAATATCTGCGTAAGGTAAGTGAAAATGTGGAGTGTATCCAATAGGCTAATGCATCGTCATTGTTTTCTAAGTTATTGTTTCTCAATCACGTCCTTTTAAGCTTCGATTTTGAGCATTTCTTTCGAATTAAAAACTACTGAGATATTATGTTTGAGATCTTGACGAAACGAGATTTGTTACAAAGCTGAAAACCTTTGTCCATTCTATTTGAATTGCGTTAATGTGTAATTCTATTAGCTTTCTTGGATAATCTCAGCTTTAGCTAATTTGCAGTTCTATTTGTTAGAAATGATTCTATTCCAGAATAGAATCATTTCCAGAATAGAGTCGTTTAAGATCAATATTTTCCATGACTTAGTATAAACTTCTGAATAATATTTTCACTTTCTCTCTCTGTTTCACTCTCTCTCTCTCACATGCCAGACACACACTCGAATCATTTGATATTAGCCAAAAAATAGTCTACCAAAGCGATCCAAGACCCCCTTAGCATCTCACACGTTATCCCAGCATTCATTCCACGCTTCAAAACACCAGTCCTCTTCCGGAATCACCATAAACAGCATTGTCTGAAATTTCCCTTTAAACGGAAAATTGGTTTTGGGAAAATCTAAAAGTCGCAGAGAATCAAATCTGAACTATATAGGGGCTGGCAGGCTTAGATGACATGATATTTCTTGCCAAAATACTCAGCACAAGAAGCGAAAAGAGGGCATTGTGGATTAATCGGTCATACAGTACACAAACCCACTCAATCACATATCACTACTGACTGAGTCACCCCATGGAGCGTGTCTGATCACATATGCCAAGCAGCCCCCCCCCCTACGATCGGTTACCGATACATCAATACTCTGGACCGTGCAGAGACCTGGACCAGATCGGATAAGCCACACCATCAATTTCAAATTGTTGATTAAGTGTTTTTGTATTCAGTCATAAATGCACATGATTTATGTTTTGTTACAATATATGCATGTAGTGTATTTGATGTGCTGTAATTAAAGTATATCATAAGGACATGCACATTGCTCTTGTCAGATTGTTCAGAAGATGAATTTCTCGGAGAAATATTCCCATAATATCGTCTGAGGTCATCATTGTAATAAAGAGTCATCTGTTTGAAAAGAAATTAAATGATTATGATGTTCATAGTGTCCTCCGAATGGTGAACATGTATATGCTTAGAGACTGTCTTGATATTGTTTGTAAAATTCATGAAAGGGAAATACAAGCAAAACAGAAATCAAAATATACGTATCCAATTACATATAAAAAATGTCAATAAGATGATACATGCATGTTACTTGTAGAAGAAAAAAAAGTGACATATTTTAAGAAAATGTTTAAAGGGATAAAGCTAAAGTGAAAAGACCAACTAAAAGTAAAGATGAATATCAGATTGTTAAAATGTGCGCATAAAGGATATTTCATATCTACAATATATATATAGATGAACAGACACAAAATAGTGTGCGTCGAGATTGTCAACCCTCCTATTATTTATATGAAACACGTGAATTTCATACAAAATGTTAATTTTGATCAATTCAGACATGGTAAGAAGTTATTTACAAGTTATCTCTAGTCTGTTACAAACACCTCCTCTCCAGTAAAAATTTTGGGAACTTAAAATTTGGTGATAGATAGAAATCGTAAAAACAAATGCAAGACTTGAAAAGTGTTACAATATTTTTCAAAAGTAGTGTAATTAACAATATACAAGTAATTTCACTCACAAAAAGTGTAAAAATGATAACAAAAAAGTATGACACAGTTATGTGTGTGCTTATGACACTTCCTGTATGTGCATGGTAGTATAAGTAAGAAATAGAAAGCTGGGCAAAACATTGTTGCAGGCTACAGACAGTTAAGAAGATTAAACAACGAGTATTGGCCATTTCATACAATAGTGTTGATGCTTGAGAGCTTGAAATTTCTTTTCTGAAATGTTTATTTCTGCTAGTATTTTTTGCAAAATTAGAAGTTTTTTTATGAGTGAATAAGTAAATTGTTTTTGTAAATTCTCTGTTTCCGTTATGGAAACTTATCGATTGTTGATTTTTTCAATAAAAGTTCTGTTTCCGCTTAAAGCGAAAATTGGCCTATATGTGTCCGGATGTTGGAGTGTTTTTCGTTTGTTTAAATATTCATTGAAAAGAAAAACAGTTGAAAAGTTGGCATTCAATGTGTTCGCTCTGTCTTTTAGAATAAGATAAAATAACTGTAATCAATACTCACTGTCAAAGCAGTATATATTTTCATCAATTTAGATCCATTAATCCGCACAAGCAATATTTGGCGCTTTTGACATTACAACAAACTGTCAACCAAAACTGTCACCAAAATTCTCGACACGCTTCTTCTGTTTCCAAATTGGTCTGACTGGCTATGTATATATGTATCATGCGTACAGGCCATACCAGTGGAGCTGGAAGGCTGAATATTTAAAACTATACTCCTTATATATGAAGGTATAATCAGTGACATTTTTGCGTGTTTGTTTTGCCCGGTGGTCATCGCTGAAGGCTGAGTGACAGTAAGTCTCTTCAGGTCTTCAGCCCACATCTCATCTCTCCCTCGGCTATCCCAACGATGCTGTGGTTCACATCTCTGCTACCATTAGGGCATATGTGTCTTTTTTTGTTTTTCTTTATTCACAAAAAGCTCATTTGAAATGAGATAAGGAGAAAGACATTGAGAGTGAGAGAGAACGAAAGAGAGAGAAAGTGAGTAAATGTGAAAAAGATTGCAATTTTTTTTTATTTAAAAAAATGCATACTTTTTACAACACTCATCCCAGTTTTAAATTGATAGCGGCGTGTCGACCTCTTTGATCACTGTCAGGAAATTCAGGTCGGGTAGGTTGGTCATCGAGAGGTAAGATAGGCGGAGGGACTATTGTAAGAAAAATGTGGCAACGACGACGGTGATTCAATTTTAGGCAAAGGAAGGAATGTTGTTTAATAATTTGAAAATCATGTATATATCTACCTCATCCCCTCGAGTCTACCATTCAAAAATATGAACGAGTTTTGAGTAAGCCCCCTTCTAACTTATGGACCCAGTCCATTTGACGGATTGCCTCCCACCATCCCCTGCACGGCCCGGGCAACACTGATGGAACAGTTTTCGGGTTAATAAAAACGTTTACTCTTTCCCAAACATACCTTATATTGGTTCATTTCGTTTCCTTGTATCGATTAGACTCATTTGACGTTCGTACGTCGAGGTACATAGGACTATGTCCATGTGTGCATCGGCAGACGCAAGTGGTGATGTTCACAAATGATGATTTTCGATGATTTCCCCCGAAGATTTATGGGAATTTTTTACTTTAAGCTGTGATAATTCTCTTTTTAAATATATATTCGAAGTATCTAATCGGGAATAGTCAAAATGTTGTAAGTGAGTTATTACTCATGGGAAGCCGATAACCAAAGCAGTCATCAAAACTATCAACATGGGTTACTTTAGGTTCAATCTGGTCTAGGTAACTATGTATCAGGCGTACAGACTGCACAAATGGAGCTAGAGGGCTGAAAACTCTGACATTCACTCATCATCATCTTCTTTTTTTTCGATTACCCCCTTTATATGGGTTTCTGGTTGTGGGTTTTGCACTGTAAGTTTATGCTAAATTGATCCCTTAATTTTTGTCACGCTTGTTTTTCGAAAATTAAGAATTTTTTTGAGATCACAAGCCAACAAAACGCGAAATCAACCCTTTTTCTATTTTTGGAAAGGTTCACACCAAATGTGGCATGCTGCCAAAAGACGTTAATCATACAAGAATTTCTTTCGAGAGACAATCAAGACTTGTTTTTTTATTATTTTTTCTTTGTCCCTTGAGACTTTTTTCATTGGAACTCATTGGTTTCAGGGAGGCAATGATATTTGGTGTCTTATCTCCTGAACAGAGTTCGAACCAACAAAACGCTATGATTATTTTTAGAGCCCCTTCTATTGGGGGGCACTAAAGATGATTCCAATGCACATGGTGAAAGTGCGTGATACTATAACAGATCCCTAACCTCATCAGGCTGGTTTAGAACCAGAGTTATTTGTCACCAAGGCTGAGTTTGTTGGGAGATGGATTCATGCCTTTCCTGATGGAACTAGTGTGAGGTAAATGCAAACAACCGTCCCACCACTTAGAGTTTTCTTGAGAAAGAGACATCCTTAAGTGTCACCGATATGTCATATATCATGAGAGATCTACGTTGACATGTTTTTGATATTTTGTGATAACGTATTTATCCTTATTCAGTCAGTTATTTCCTTGCTTTTTCTGAAACTACATTTCAGTCAACGAGATTTTTTAGTTTCCTTTAATGTCTGAAATTTTGAAATATTTCATTTTCATTATTTCGTAAGTTGGTCAGACAAATATACTTATTGCTATTTTTTTATCGCAACCTTTTGGCTGATGTGTTCATTGGCCTTTTTGCCTGGAATTCTGAGACTTGTCATTTTCACAATTCTGCCAATTCTTTGGACTAGTATTATTATCGGTGCTGTTTATATTATAGGTATTTCAATTTATGGCTCTGATTTAGAAAATCCCAACTCCTCAGTGGCAATAAAATACCGGACGAACAAAGGAACATTGCTCTGCACAGTATTTAATGGCTTTTAAAAGCTGGCAATCCTTTCTATTGAGACTCTGGAGATTTAAGTGTGTCTTTTTTCTATTGCCCGTAATCATTTACCATTCGTTATTACCCCCTTTTGTGCATAATTGTTAGGCGTGTATTGATTGGCTCTTTTGGGTCTTTCAATAAGACACGGAATAGATTTTCACAGTTTCTGTGCCTCCCATGCCATGTGGCAATGAATTGGTTTCCAAATGAACCACAGATACTCATTCGTTGTTTCTGTGGGCTTTTAAGCGGCCATTATATGAACTACCTAATGAGTCTGATGGGCTACCACTGCTATTCACCCATAGCTAGGATAAAAGTAGACTTAGAACTTCCATAGGACATTAGTTGGAAGAGAACTCAAACTATCCCAGCCAGAGTTTGAAAACGGGTCATCAATATTATTCTCTGTTCGCTCATGGCCATACTATTTTGTATACAGACTTGAAAATTGGCATTGATACTTCATTAGCCCTCTTTTAATAATATTGTTATTTTACTATCGAAAAAAATATTTTCGACTATTTGGGGCGTATTTTGACAGGCTTATAAATAATATCTTGATTCCCTGGAATCTAGATATCTCTCGTGGTTTTCTACGCTGTTTCAGATGTTTCCTGGTGAGAAACGCTAGTGATATCACAAATACGATTTATTCTGACCGTATTTATTCTTTTTCGTCTTTTACATAATTTCAAAATTAAATGCTATGGTTGTTCAATTATTGACTGAGATGGCAATTATTTCTATATATAATAATCCATGGCCCGGTTGCTCCCACGTCACGCGGTATTTAAGGCAATGATTTTTGTCTTTAATTTCTGAATGATGCATGTAAACCCAATCATTACTTTTGTTGTGATTGTGAGTTTTACGGGATCGGGGGGCTAGCTCGTTGCCCAAGATAGACTACATCACGGGGTTAAAGGATCCGATTGTCTGGATAATTACCCAGGAAAAGTGGAAAAATGGATTGATGCCTTCATGAGAAGTGGATGAAAACTGCCCTGGTAGGAATTTGATCTCAGTTCACTCATTCTATTCAGCAAACCTCACTGAAAAGAAAACCATCCTGGCCTTCAACCATTAGGCCATCTACACTTCACAAGATTATCTATTGAGAATAATTAAGAATTGAAATTCCAGTATTCCATAAAGGCCCATAAAAGAACTGCCTCCAACAATATATAATCAGTATTTATATATGTAATAATAATCTGAATAGCCTAATCAAATGTAATCTTGACTGTAAAGAGAAGTTACAAAAGCGATAACAACAGTTTCAATCATGCCATTGAGATGTTGTATGTGTGATTGCTAATCTTAATTCCAAGAAGACAACGAATCCGTGGCTTGAGTGGATTATAATTTCGTTTCATAAGATCCACGCCTGTTTCCATTGTTTACGGTCTTCAAGGGACGCGTTTTCGATGTCGGATTCCACAGCAATATCGTTTAGTTTCGTGTCATGAGTCGTAATTATAAAATCTCTCTATCTCTACCATTGTTCAAACCGCTAGCATAGTTACCTCCCTTGAATGACTGATTTCCACTTTTATACCCTTGGGTCGTTTGAGATAAAGCAGAAGAGAGAAAGAAAACTTATAGGGAAAAAAGTGAAAGAAAGAAAGAAGAAAAAGGAGACAGAAAAAAACTGAAACAAATTGAAGAAAACTAAAAGATAGATAAAGCGGGAGAGAAAAAGAGTGCATGAAAGGAAGGAGTAAAGTATGAGAGAGAAGAAAGAACGAAAGAAACAAAATTAGGAAAAAAGAAAATCAAACAAAAAGAGAAGATAAAAGAAAGAAAAGAGAAAAAAAGAGACAAATAGAAAGGCAGAGAAAATTAGAAGAAATTCACCAAAACAAAAGACTAAAAGAAAGGGAGACAAAAGCAGAGTCGAAATAAGGATGATTTTTTTTAATGAAAGAGAGAAAGAAAGAATACTGAAAACAGAAACAAAGGTATCAGAATAAAACGTATCAGGGGGAAAGAAAAGCGGAAGGAGAAAAAAATAGAAGAAAACTTAAACAAAAGGAAAGAAGAAAACCGAAAAAGAAAAAGGAAGAAAACTAAATGAAAGGGAAAGAAGAAAACTGAAAGAGAAAAAGAAAGAAAACTGAAAGAAAAGAGAGGGGAAATCTAAAAATAAAAAAAAGGGGAAAAAAGAAAGAAACTAAAAGAAATAAAACTAAAGAAAATTCCTAACTCGAGTTCACTATCTTCTTGACCATCTCTAACCCGTACCAGTGAGAAGGGGGAATTTCTACCTATATTTTTATTGTCAGTGTTTCTATCTTCCCGTATCAGATATGAGCACCGAACTGTTATTACACGAGTCGTCGGTCCGTTTGAAAGATAACCATGGCAGACATTTTGGAATCTGGACGTCATATCTTTGCGAAGCCATAAGCATCCGATTGAAGATTTCCTTTCCATCTCGTTTATATGAACAGTTTATGCCCGGTATATCGATTTGAAAGTGCACACATTAAAGTTAGTGAAATAATGGAACAAGCATCTACAACCTATTCTCCAACCCTCCGGTCTCTCTATCCATGCAATTGCCTTTATGATATCAGTGATAACCGTTGAAAATCTTTATAGATCTTCTGGAGAAAGAAGCGTTGGGAAATAAGTCATTAATTTTTTCCAACTGAAATCCTATAACGTTAACACAATTCCTCTGTTGACTATTATTCTGTTTGTAGATGTTGCTCCAAAGTTTGAATTTATGGTAGAAACACACTGATATGATGTTTTGTAAACGTTAGTTTCGACCTTTACACGATGGAAAAATGTCGAGAAATAATAAATCCTTTTTTGCTTATCTTTTTGTGTAGACTGCAACGATCTCTGATATTCATAAGTAGACGAGATATTTAGGTTCACGGACTGTTCAAAAACATAGACAACAATTACCAACTTATAACATCGGAACATTCATTTCTAATGTGAAAAACGTTGATTAAGTATTGTATTTTGTGTAAGTATGTGCAAACCTTTTTTGAATAGATCTGACGAAAAGTTATACCGTCAGAAACGCAGACAGACTGCAAGATACGGTTGGCTGAAATGGAACCTGCTAACACGGTTCAAATACCATCTGATATAGTTCAATTCGTATTGATTCTATTGGAAGATGCATGAATCATCTCTTTCAGCCAACTAACGAATAACTTTCGGCTTACTACCGTTTTTCATCTGGCACATGTTTCCATATAGGATCCTTTCTTTACTTACAAATAATTTATCTGAAGCAGGGCGTGGAAAGGAACGGCCGGAACGTTCTGTGAACAACTAAAGTAACCGAAAAATTGTCCAAAATTTCTGTTAAGGTCTGGGGTTTTGCTCTTACCTTTTCTAGCAAACTGTCAAACAAGTTTGTATTCTGGAAAATGAATAGCAGCACTTAAGCGAAGAAAGTCGACTTAGAAGTTTTTAAATTCAGTTGACGCACTGCGTGGGATGAAACGGAAATGGAAAGATTCTAGATAAAGAGATCGGCTGGTTTTATCAGTATGATACAAGATTTTCATCGCTAGAGTTTTCAGTCATATTTCCAATATCATTTAGGGGAAGAAAATTTCTTTAAATAGAAGCTGTCAGCTCAGCAGTGAACGATATTTCTAAACAGTAATAGTAAAAGTTATTGTAGGCATTTGTGACAATCCCACATATTGGTACTTACCAGCAAGGTGAACTATTGAGATTCATATCATTCTGGCTCTTCCAGAAACGCTTTACTAACTGCATCTATCCTCTATAGAGATCAAAACTCGCCCCCAAATATGGATTATGTCAAAGCAATTATGTAACTTGGGTCTACAGCCTAAGGCCAAAAAATAATGTAAAATTCCCGGAAACAGGGCCATTAAGCATGTTTTTTTTATCAAATGTGTATTTATTGTGATCTGATTTCTCAAAAGTTTACTTGTTGAAAATTTTCAACAGGGATATTGTTTATCGCTGGTATCAGTACCAAGAAATCAGGGACCGACTACTTGACATTACCGTTACCAGTTGATTCACCCTGAGGGAGAATTAGAGCAATCCCACGTGACAAGACTTAAACGACATTCTTACACGTTTGAAAATAAATAAGGAAGAATAATTTCATATCATTGTTAACTCCCTTGACAAATCAGTCATTATAATACAGATAGTAGTGAGTGCCAAAGTAGATTCGATAAGTATCATTATTAAGTTGAAATTACTCAGATTTCGTCTCAGAGCGCATTGTAGTGCAGTTTTTAGTTTCGGCTACTTGGAGGTCGCGAACAGATAAACAAAATCAGGCTTTGTGCAATATATTGATGGCTTAAGAATTTCGAGGTTCTAGTGCCGGACTGCGTAAGATGAAACAAAAACAGAAACAGAAATATCTTCGACAAGGGAAACGGCCACAACCATCGATATACGTTGCAAGATTTTTATCGCTGGAATTCTCAGTCATAAATCCGATATCATTTGGCGAAGCTGGACGAAGGTTAATCAACATTTTGCCTCCGGAAGATTGTGCAGAGAGCAGAGGAAAGAGCGTAAGTCCGTCCGGGCTATCTCAGTCGAAAGAGCGGAGAATGAATTAAAATTGAGGCACTGGACACTTATCACATTGAACTGACAACAAGGCTCCGAGCATAGAGATATCCGGAATGCGAGAATTGCAGTTATTGACATGAGACGTGGCCGAGGGGGAACATTGCCAAAAGTATCAACTATGACTATATATATATATATATATATATATATATATACATACATATATATATATACATATATGTATATATATATATATATATATAAATATATATATATATATATATATATATATATATATATGCATCAAATTACGCACTCACACACACTGGAATACTCACATACACATGAACACACCGAAATGCACAAACAAGCACCCACACTGAAATATAGACACATACCACACGCATACCGAAATACAAACACAGACAGAAATAGATACTTACACACACACTCATATACACACGCAAAAAGGCACAATGAAATATAGGCACACAGCACATGCACACCATATACACCCACCAACATATGTAAAGATAAATACCGAGATGCAAAGTTACACATCAAAATAGACGAACACACGAACACTCACAAGCACAACGGAATATTTACACATACATGTACTTATACAGGCACACTTACACGTACACACACACACACACACATACATACACACACACGCACACACACACACACACACACACACATATATATATATATATATATATGATACTTCGTTTATTGCTATGAGCATGATGTACGAATCAATTGTCTTTCTTTTGAAGAGAAATGGAATCCTTTGAAATAAACTGTTCGGACATCAGCAGGAATGAGGGCGCCCCGTCTTTATGTTGGCTCATGTAATGACAGCTGACGCCTTGGAGTTAACTCCCCTTGAAACGTATCGATCAGTTAATCAAGTTTAGTCCGGCAGACGAGATTGTGGTGAAAGCTAAATTCGGGGAGTCAAAAATTCATGGCTGTCGTTTTTGATGTAACCAACAAACAGTGTTTTCTGATCTTTTTTAAATTTCTTTTATTTCTTTGCTGTTAACAGGATCGATTCACCAGCGAGAGATCAGATATTTATGCGTGCGAAATGATTACAATTTGTTCGGGGGAGGTTCTCCCAAATAGAAGTCATCAGTTGACTTGTGTACAATATTTTTACTGCAACCAAATCACGTCAAAAATACCTCTGTAGGTATTGCGTTCCGTTCTAGACTCTTGGAGAAGTAATTAAAGACTGCAATGTGCGTTCCTCAACCCAATAGTCCCGGGGCTGGAACACGGAACTTAACCGAGAGAACCATCCAACGTGCTGAGGAAAAGATCATACTAAACATCACATGGAAAGATTACAAAACAGAATAATACATTAGAGAGAATCAGGAGCTGCATATATCTTGGAAGCGATTAGCAAACTTAAATGTCAATGGGTAGGCCTTGTTGCAAGACCTTCATTCAGCCGATGTATAGCGTGTATCCACCGATATCATTAGTTAAATTGCACGTTGAAAAAATAAGTGGCATGATGATATGGACATTTATGGCGCCGTGGGGCTCAAGAGCGGAAAGACTGACTGATCTTTTGGGGAAACTTTTGAGGAAGACCTTTGGAGAAGACCACTGTCTAACAACAGACTTCAAGACACCAGCATAAAACCAATTTATTCAACACCCTCATCATCATCATCAGTCTATTAACATCCGTCGTTGGACATGGACTTTCCCCAGGATTCGCTACAATTCACTATCATGGGCGTCGCGGAGCCAGTATTTCCTGAATCTGTCCAGTTCATCTCCCCATCTTGTGTTCTGTCAGCCTCAGTTTCTTATGTGATCTCTGGGGATCCATGTTGTGAGACGTGATGTCCATCAGTTGTCTGTCATTCTTGCAACATGGCCTGCCCATTGCCATTTGAGTTTTTTAATAGTTTCTATGATGTCACGGACAACCGTTTTCTTCCTAATGTACTTTACTGTCTTGTGATCTCTCCATGTAAGGTTGAACATGATTCTCTCATGTGCACGTTGCATACTTCACGGTTTGCAGGTCTGTCTCTTGGTTAGGTTCCATGTTTCAGCTCCATAAGTGACTATCAGGAGAATGCGTTGGTTGTATAATCTTCTTTTTAGGATTATTCAGATTATCTGGTTCTTGAC
>OY735210.1:62045972-62145972 GCA_963457665.1 Thysanoteuthis rhombus | reverse complement strand
CCAGACATCCCGATTACTTTAAAACTTATCAGCTTGGCCATTATGAAATAATAACGAAAAATAAAGAATCTATTAACGAGAATATAAAAACGGAATAAATATATGATGTATATTAAATTGAATAATTTTTGTATCATCATTAGTGGAATTACATTATTGAAACAGGAAGGATCTAGTTTCTATCAATACGAAAGATAATTATATTGACTCTAAGCAGAGAAAGCATTTGCTTCTGGTCTATTTGTCTGACTGATACGTAGTTGGGCGACGTGGGAGAAATGAAATGCTGATTTACAAATTATCTAAGAATAATAATGAAATAGCCCATTAAAGTGTTACTACCAGGTAAAAAAATGGTTTCGTTTCGTTACAATATATAAGGATAATTTTTTTGATAATTTGAAGGAAAAATCAAATCAATGGAAGCAAGATGGTATACGACGTAGAAGAATTAACTTTAGGTTGGTGAAAAATTCAAATTCATTGTATGAATATGTTGGTAGAGAATCAACTCTAGATAATGTTTCTGTGTGATTAGTATCCTTAAAGATGATATCATAAAATGGTTTGCACGCAGTCTGACATTAAAACTGGCGCGACGGATATGATATTCACTTGGATGAACATTCAATAGAAGTGACAAGAACAACAAGTCACGTATGTTCTTGTACTTACTGATCCTTTATTGTCAAATACGTTTTGGGGCTAACCTACATAATTAAGCCCTGTTTTCAAAAAGTTTAAATGATTTGCAATATAAAATAACATCCATGTAAAATCCATCCTGATAATACCCCATATGAAATGATGAACTACATGTATAAACAAAACTATGAATTAAAATTAAACCGAAAGGGAGGTAGTTTTCGATTAACATTGCTGTGATGCAATGTTAATATAACTATTTTGTTTTTAAATCCCCGAAACAGTTTCATGGTAAACAACTGATGATCCCAGCAAGAGAACATTTACAAATAGTACCATGATATCGAAGTATGCGTAAAGCACGAAAAAAAAAAAACACAGATAGAATTAGCATAAATTGCATCGACAGATATAAGGGAGTAAAGTGGAAAAAAAACACTGGAAAGGTTTTTTCAATGTTTAGTATATATATATATATATATATATATATATATATATATATATATATATATATATATACTTTGCTATTTGCATTTTTTTCCTATTCGTGGTCTTGATAATCTGCTGTTCAATCTTGAATAATTTTAGAAGAATATTTCGTGGAGTTTTGCAGCACATAGTATAAACAAGATGTTGGAAGTTCAAGGAATAATGGATGCATATGCATGTATTATATTAACTACCAAGAAATTTTTGTGTCGATAATCGGACCTTGTTACCTGTTAATCTTATCGTAATAGTCTTCATGCTATTATTAAGAAAAATGATTGCAGAAAATGATCAACTAATAACAATAGCTATAAAGACCCTGAGATATTCATGCTTGAAAATTTGTTTACACTTGCAAACTGGTTTGTAGAATAGCATTTTAGACATTCAGTTTTCCCCCCATCTGCTGCACTTACAGGAAGTTGGTGGCTTTCGTTGTTTATTTGAACACCTTTATTCATTGCATGCTTCACTTTATTCATTTATTCAAAGACTTTTACTACAAAATTGATGCTTTTGGAGACCAATATATATATATATATATATATATATATATATATATATATATATATATATATATATATTATATATATATATTGACTCAATTATTAATTATTATAAATGCGTACATATATAATTTGAACTATAGGAAGTGAGACAGAATCAGGAGTGAAAGTGTATGGGAAATAGGTTTATTTATCCGTAACTGTTTTCATTGATGGTCTACACATATTTTGGGAGGTATTCCCATCTTCAGTAGTGTGTGCTGTGTGTGTATGAACCATTTAATGGTAATAAGTTTGCTGTGGAACATAAGTTCACCATCAGGGGCTTTGCTTTGTGAGCAAAAAATGGGATCCTTTCTGCTTGGGTCATCCTGTTCTGTGGGACTTATTTCAGTCTATGATGAAGTCTGTGGTGTTATTAGCAATAGTAAGTCTTAGGTCTTGGAGAGGACGTAGGGTGTCGGGGTAGAGAGGAAGTGTTTTGGTGTTAAATTGTGTGGCTGGGTTAGGAATAGAATAGATAGAGGGGTGATGAGGTTAAAGAACTTCACATGTATCAGCCTTACATATCATTGAAAATAGTTTGGCTCTGATTTGTGCAAGTGGGATGCGCTACCAAGGTTATAGTTGTTATGAGTCTAATGAGTTTGAAGTTCCCAATATTAGATGTATTTGAGTGGGGTAGATGTCGATGTGAGGTCATTGTTTGTGGGAGGTTCATGATTTAGAGATCTTTGCGATCAAGGTTGTTAAGTTTGGTGTTAAGTCCTTTACGGGAGAGGTTTTTGAGTTTGTTAATCCATATATCCTCATGTCTTTCTAGAATTTTTAGTTATTTCAGTGAGAGTAATTTTTTTCCTAGTTTTTCAATGATAGTAAAGCTAGTGTCTATGGCAAAATTGTGACCAGGTGTACGAAAATGTAGTTCTACGGGAGGTGGACTGGGATTGTTTTTTTGGCTTAATTTTGTGTCTGTAGTTATTGAGTCTAATGTTAAATTGCCATTTGGACTCGCCTATGTATAGTAAATTGCATCTATTACATTATTGAAGGTATATAATGTTTTTTTCGACGACAGTAAGTGATATGGTATATGTAGAAACTCTCTTTGGCAGTAGACATAGTGAAGATGTTGGTGTACTTGAGGTGGTTGCAACATAGTCTATTTCTTTTGTCACATGATTTACAGAATTTAGTGGTTCTAAGGATATTGTTGTATGAGACTTTATTGTTTATAATATTGTTGCTGCTAATCATGTCTTTGATATTTTGTGATCGGTGGTAAGTGATGACATACGGATCTGTGAATATTTCTCATATATATTTTGTGTACGTGGGCATTGGTGCGTCAGTGTGTGCTTTCTCAAAAGCCAGTCATATTAGCCCAAAAAAAAGTTTTTTTTTGTAAGTTTGTTGATCTCTTTGGGGTATTTTTCCATAACAGGTATCTAAATTGATGCTGTTCGTCTAATTTCAAATCCAGTTTCAACCATCATACGTTCATCTCATACCCGTTTGAGATACATTGAATTTATTCTGAGAAAAGTGAGATAGAAAAATTACAAGAGATTGAGACACTGTCGAATATTTCTAGTCGCTGATTTTCAGCGAATCCTAGTTTCTATTTTTTGTTTTGATACAACAGTGTTGACAATTGTTTTATGAACGGATGTCCTATCCATGTCACCAGTTGTTATGTTTCAATAGTTGTTGAGCCTTCAGTAAGAATACATTAATTGCTTTTACCTGCTTTAGGTAGGAAGAGAATGACGTCTGCATTGGTAGTAGTTATAAGGTAGCAACCTAATTATCCAACATACTTATGAACTGCCCGCTAAGAAAAGTTTCATGTGAATTAAGATAAATATGAACAAAGGGAGTTTTGAACAACGTGTGGAAGACATGAAGCCTGCTAGAAATAGATGTGAACAGAATAAGATGAATGTATTGAGAGAAAGATGGGGAGATATACATAGATTGATATATATGATTATACAATTATATACAGACTCATACATACATACATACATACATACATACATATGAACAGATAGATATATTAAGTCTAAGATAGATATGAACTGCCAAAGATAAATATGAGCAGAGATAGATAGATAGGTAGATAGATAAGAACAGATTGGGATAGATAGATATGACTGAAGTGAAATCTAAATAAGAATAAACTGAAATATATATGAACAGAGATTTGAACTTAACTGAGGCATCTTCGTGAATGTATATACAATTACATATATCATACACACAACTATATATGTGTGTATGCAAAACTTGCGTCCACCCAGACGCAGCATTGTCGTAGTTCTGCTCTGCCATCTAAGCCAACGGCACTCTTAGCAAGCAGGAGTTCAAGCAAGTACCCTGTAAGTCACACACGACGCACATTTTCTTCATTCTCATTCGTTTATATCGGTGGCCTTTCGATTTGCTACTAGCTAACAACGGTTCCGGACGAAATATAGTTCTCAATAAAGATGTGTTTACAATTATCACATTCTGTCGGATATAAACATCTAATCTAATGATACACATACTGTCAGCAAAATGGGAACACACATAAATATACAAATGCAAATATCTAGGCCTACGGCTGCAAAATAAGTGAGTTAAGTGCGCTATCATGGGCCCCTGCTTACCCGGTGTGTCGTTAGACGGTGGAGCAGAGTAGCGGTAAGGCTGCTTCCTGATGGACGTGGGTTCTAGTCCAGCACAGCTCTAACTTTCTTCATTCATTTACGAAGTCGGGTATACCATTTGCTGCTTGTTAACACTGGTTCCAATATATATATATATATATATATATATATATATATATATATATATATATATGTGTGTGTGTGCGTGTGTGTGTGTATCTGTCTTGCAAATTAATTAATTGATGTGTATCCTGGTGAAAAAGTATTTATTTTGCACAGCAAATATATTTTAAAACATGTCTCATTGCCTGTCAATGCACCGAACGAAATGCCTATCCATTCATTGAATAGAACTGACATCATACTGTAAAAGCTTCAGATCAACATTTATGTGACGTCAGACGGACAGAGATGAAAAGTTGAAGGAGAAGGAGAAAGAGAGGGATGCAAGAGGAAAAGAGAGGGGGATACAGTGAGATTTATGTTGACAGATCGGGTGGAAAATAAGTCTACGTACCAGAATTTCAATGTTCCAATTCAAGTTTGAGTTTTCGTTGACCCAGCAATGACTGCAAGTCAGATAGAGTGATAGATCTCATCCTGCAATGCTAAACCATGATGTGCTGACAATGAGTGTTACTTGGTGTTACCCATTCCCATTCTAAGAAGCATACGACGGGTTCTACGGTTACATATGACCAATAGCAGAATAATCCCTGAACCGTCGCTGTCCCTTATTATCTGCTAGATTGCATTATTCAAAAAGTTGTTTGAAGCATATATATATATATATATATATATATATAAATATATATATAAATATATATATAAATATATATATATATATATATATATATATATATATATATATATATATATATGATAATAATGTTAGTATTAGATTCTTAACTCTATTGAATTGGTGAACGAAAAACTCTCTGCTATTGTAAAAATTATAAAAGTGTAAAAGTCCGTTTGACCCCTCCTATTGGCAAACCATTCCTGACTTATTGGCATTTCTTCGTGCTATTTTTGAATATGTCTGATAATTGGTTCTTTTTTTTCATTTTTTACTGTTTTGTCGTGATAATAATAGTTTCGAACCGTTTCCAGAACCTCCTAGGCTTTTCTATTCCATTGCCAGTAATACAGGGGGAGACGAAAGAATAAGAGGGTGGTAGTTTTCAATGCCAGCATTTAAATAGTGAGTCAAACAGATAAAATTAAAAAAGATGAATGAAAAGAATTTTTTTGAAAAGCTAAAAACGTATGGTTTTTAAATCGATCGGCATTATTCCTTTTGATATAAATAGATTTGTTTAGAATCGACCCACTTTGCTAATCATTGATGCTGAATTTGAAAGATTTTCTTGTTTGTTGTTGTTTCTTGACAGGAAACGGATGTAATGAACTGCGGCACAAAACCGGGGAGAGTTTGGAAAAAAATACCTCATAGATTCATTGGGCAGCAATGAAGTATAAGATGAATTGATGACGCTCCTGCTGTTCGATAAGCCATTTCCTTCAGTCGACAATCAATATCTTACCTCTTCAGTATAAGTTTCACATGCATTTATACATATCTATATATATCTATATCTATATATCTATATATCTATATATATATATATATATATATATATATATATATATATATATATATATATATATACATATATATATATATAGGGAGTATTACACGCAGATGTATGTCTAAAAATAGAAATAATAATAATAACAGAAATATACAGGTAAAAATTCATAATAGATATATAAATATTTGAAAATGTATCATATTACTTTGAAATGATCACCTATTATCACCAGGTGAATGTATCGTTTGACCTGGACAGCAGAAGTGGTTAAAGGAAACTGGACTGCTGCAGGAATCGAACCTTCGACTGATCGGTAGTCGTTTTATTCTAGCATTGTTCTTATCATTGAACTACGACGCTGGTAATACAAAGGACGAAATAACTGCTTCATCTGCGAATTATCATGTTGGGTTCATTCGCTGTCTACATCTACTCTGATTCTCTACACAGACATTTATGATACTGAAAATGGATATATACATAATCCGACTGAAATAATCATAAATCCGCTGAATTCGAATTGAAATTTACATTTCTTTCCCCAGCCATCCATAAGTGGACAGTTTTCATAATTTTTTTTTAAACCGGATATATATAGAGGGAGACGGAGGGAGAGATAGAGAGTGTGTGTGAGAGAAAGAAAGAGAGAGAGAGAGGGAGAGAGAGAGATCTCCTGCTTTTCAAAGGTTAGCTTCACACACACACACACACACACACACACACACATAGTGATGGATACTCATACAGTTCTGTTTCATGATTTCTCGATCATCAAGTGATTTTGGTATGTGAAAATCATTTTCACTACGTATGCATATATATATATAGTGGTAGATAGAGACTAAAAAAGAGAGACAGAGAATTGCAGCACTTCATCTACATTGGATAATACTTATACAATAGAGACCTCGGTGTAAAAATCGTTGCATCGTTTTCCCGTGAACGCTGATAGGTTTTGGTCATTATGTATGCACCAATAATAAGGGGCTGTCACTTGGGGTAAATAACCAATAACGGAGTTGGGATCAGGGTTGTGAGCTTTACAACTGTAGTGGTGGAGAGGGGACGGACAAAAGGTAAAAATAAATCAAATCCAACGGCTCACACCGTTGCAGATCGACCATTGATTTCCTTGTCTCGCTTTGGAGCCTTTCTCCAATGCATTCAGTTTGTAAGAATGTCACGTACTACAGATAACAATTTAGCACTTGGATCTACTAAACAATAACGATTTACAATAATATCACAGGCACAGGAAGGAAGGAAGTCCGACACTTCCTTGATATATATATATGTATATAATACTTTCTTCTGAGTTGTGTACCAGTACACTTATTCTTTTTTCGATGATTAATTATTTAGATTCTTCCGTTCACATCGTTCATTCTACCCCCCTAGATATCATTTACTTGTAAATCTCTCTCTATATATGTATATTGAGAGAGAGAGACAGACAGACAGAGACTGGTAAGTTCGAGGGAAGAAAGAACACAATTTGTGTCTTTGAGTATGTGTGATAGAGAGAAAGAGAGAGAGAGGAGAAGAGAGAGAGAGGAGAAGAGAGAGAGAGGTGTTAGAGGGTGAATATCAGTGTGCTCAGAAAAAAACATATAGAGGTTTTTCCTGCTATTTTAACGTAGAGCTTTTCTAAACAATAAAAAAATGATAATATCCAATGATTCACTTGGGAAATATCTTTTAGCACTCCTAGGAAAAATGATGATAGTGGTATGTTAAGCTGAGTAGTTGAAAGTAAGAGTGGTTAGAACTATTGAGATAAAGGGTGATTAAGGAAAAGGAAAAAGGTGTCAGCTACATCTATGATGGCTCGCAGCAATCACGGAGGGGATTCCTCATATATATATATATATATATATATATATATATATATATATATATATATATATATAAGAGAGAGATCGAGAGCGAGAGAGAGATAGAAAGGATGAGAAAGAGAGGGAAAGAGAGAGATTGAGATAGAGAAATGCATTTCGTTCATTAGATGGATAATCAAAGCCTACCTTGTGCCATTCGAAGGCTGATCTTTCCTGATAAGCAGATAATCTCCCCTAGCAAGAGTAATAAAATATGTCCAAGTTAAACATTGCAAATATCAAGAAATTCAGCAAATATTCATATCATAGACGCACACAAACTATACACACTTCACACACACACATACCAACACTTACATATATTCCTACACATATACAAACACATGCATTTTCGTAAGCATCAAAGCTTGTTGCTTTATAACGCTAGAATGGTCACGCTATATTTTTGTAAATATTGAAATGTTAAGACCAGCTACGACTTTCATCTTTTGTACACATTACCTCAAAATATATTTGAATGGAAGAGCATCAATAGTGTGCACTTGAGGAGGTTTTTTTTTTTTTGTTGTTGCTGATAAAATCCCTGTACTCGAAATAAAAGATTTTTTGTGATTAACTTATAAAGCAACCCTATCATGATTAATACGCCTCAGCGTTAAATGTCCCGGGATTGGATAGGTCTTCATCTGGTATTTAGTTTTAAATTGAGCCTTTATGATGAAAGCTTATCTACCTATTGTAACTAATCTGACCAGTTTTATTTTGCTATCAAACAATAAATTATCTCTATCTTTCTCTCTCTCTCTCTCTCTCTCTCCCTATATATATATATATATATATATACATATATATATATATATATATATATATATATATATATATATATATAACCAGTATCTGTGACTTTGAAACGCTCGTAACACATCATGCTCTGCTTTTGTTCATGTCCGTTGGAAGAAAACTCTAAACTCTGTAATTAAAAATCTTCAAAAAATAAAACAGTTTTCATTTAGTTACGATTCAATCAAAATCTCTCAATCTAATGATTATTTTTGTGGTTAAAAAGAATTTCTTTTTCTAAAATTTAATTAAAGTGAAAACTAAATCTGCTGTATGCCTGTTACCTTAAAATCACTTTAATTGTAAAGTGAGTTTTGAGTCATTTTCCCTTACACTCAAGTGATGAAAGCTTGCGCCAATGTATGAGCTTTTACAGGGCAGCTAAATGTGGATTACCATTGAAGAAAACTTGATATCATCCAAAATGTATGTATAACCCCAGTGTAGATGTTAGATCCTCTTACAAGTACCATCCTTAGGTTTTCAGATCTTTATCCCAGTGTCCTTTTCACCTTTCAAAACAAGTTTTGCCAGATCCTATTCGTGCGTATTTATCAATCGATATCTGAGCATAATTATCATTGCTAGCAGAAGACCCGTTAAAAATGATGGGTAATATTTTTGCTTAGTTATGGTAACAATCCAATACATGTACAGAATTTGGATCTTCACTCAAATTCAAACCATGAGTTACTGAGCAAAATTAAAATCCATGTCTGTTTCACTTCTTTGAAGCTTTGTGTTTTATGTGTTTATAAATGTGCAGCAATAAGAAGATAAAATATAGAACTGAATTTACTGTGAGTTGCATCATATTCGAGGTTGCATTTTACTCGAGTAAATACGGTAATGAATAGAAAATAATAAATCAATGTAATAAAATATTGAATGACTAATTATTCTGTTCTTGTTGCCTGTTCAATGCTTTTTTAATCCATCCGTAATTGCTTGTCAAAGTGATATATGATTTCCGGTGACATATATCCGTCTTTTTTTTTCCTTTTCTTTCTTCAATTCTATTCATCGATTAGGAATAGAATGATAGACAAACATATATATACATAAAATATGTGACGATGGTATTTTCATCTTTCATCTTTGTCAACTTTACACTAATAACCTTCCTAAAGGCATGAATCCACATCTCCTTGCACTCTGTCTAAACATCAGATATGATGACAGAAATATTTCGTTACCGGCACATTCTGTGGTTTACGACCAAGAAAATGTGGTAGTAAGCACTTTGTTCAACCACTTCCCCATAATTTCCTTATTGTCTGACCAGAGTCAGCAAAAATCTATTACCACCATAGTCAACCTTGACAGATGCCAATTACATGAGTGAAATTTTGCTAGTTCGAAGTTAATCATGTCGCTTTAGTTCGCCTCTGGCGTCCATAATTATCCCCCCTTTTTCGATTTCCTTTCTCCCACCCCACCGATAAAAGTTCTTTCCTCTCGAAATTAATCATTACCGAGCTTTTAATCGAGGAAACATACAATTGAGTCCATTTACGACCAGTTTCCTAAACTTTGACCCTTTCGTTACACGATAAGAAACTGAACCTATAACCCCGTTGACACATCATTGATACTCAGTGGACCTACCCCGGTATGCACCGGGCTCAAACGGTGTGTCACCGAGAAATGATTGAACCTGAAACAGTATTAACTGACATTCTGGGTGGATTTATGTATCACCACCACCTACGTATGATTCTTTTTACCTCGTAAATTGATGAGTCTGCTACCACCTTCCTTCTTCTTTACATACAGTCTATGTCATACATGGGGTGTAAGGCCTTGTGCATTGTCATAAGCTTTCTTGTTCGCCGGTCTATCTATTGGAAAGGGATAGTCCCGTGTATCCTACTAACGATCCTGCCGATGTGTTCATTCTTTTCATCAGATTCCTGCTATCTGTTTTGGTCTCTAATATTTCTCTTATATTCCTAAGTTATTCTCTTCCTATTTTCTCTTTCATTTCTTGCTGTTTTATCACGTCACATTTGATAAATCCCAGATATTCATACCGGTCCTGTGTGGTCAATGCTCTGATTTTTTTTGTTCCCTGGTAATTTGATTTCTTCGGCTGCTGCAAAACTGCCTTTGTGCATTATCATTAATGCACATTTTTATTCCAAACTCCATCCCAATGTCATCACAGTATTCTTTCACTTTATTGGACATCTTTTCCAGATCTCCCCTATTTCTTGCAAGTAGTTTCATGTCGTCCACGAACATTGAGTGGTTAACTTCTCCTTTTGTTCTGGAGGATTGGTATCCTTTGCTGTTTTTCAGGATTCTGTTGAATGGTATCATAGTTAGAATAGTAATTAGATAGAGAGTTTCCTTTTTATACTTACTTCTAATATATAATAATAATAATAATAATAATAATAGTAATTGTTATTATTATTATTATTATTATTATTATTATTATTATTATTATTAGGAATCTCACACCAGTTGCCTGGTGGTAACCGCTGGAGTTTGAGTGACAGCAAGTCTCCTCAAGTCTCCAGCCCTCCTCTCCTAGTACTAGCAGGTCGCAGTAATTCTGCGATTTACAGTTTCACACCGGTTGCCCAGTGGTTATCGCTGAGGGCTGAGTGACAATAAGTCTCCTCAGGTCTTCAGCTAACGTCTCCTCCCTCTTTCGCATATCATGACAGAGCTACAATTCGTTGCAGTACTTATATCTCTAGCACCTTCCTCAGTACCCGTGCAGTTCCCAGTAGTGCTGTGGTCTGTACGGTCTCTATCCTCCCCCTAATCCCGATCTCCTCCAGTCTCTCCCTCAGCGTTCTGGGGACAGTTCCTAGTGCTCCCACTATGACTGGTACTACCCTGGTTTTCATGTTCCACATTTTCTTTAACTCCCTTGCTAGGTCCTGGTATTTTTCCCTTTTTTCACCCTCCTTCTTTTTTACTCTATGGTCTGCAGGCACAGCCACGTCTACTATTTGGCAGGCCTTCTTTTTTTTGTCTACTATTACTAAGTCCGGCCTTCTTGCCTGGATGAGGTGGTCAGTTTGGATGTCAAAATCCCACAGTAGTTTGTGGTTGTCATTCTCCAAAACTGCCTCTGGCTTGTGCTGATACCACTTTTCCCCATGGTTGAATCCCATTTGTTTACTTAGTTCCCAGTGTATCATCGTTGCTACTCTATCGTGTCTATGCTTATACTCCTTCTGGGCGAGTTGACTACATTCACTAGTTATGTGGTTTACTGTCTCATCTCTTTCACCGCACATGCGGCATTTGCTGTTTGCCTGTGTTCTGTCGATTTTAGCTTTTATGTAGTTTGTCCTTATGCTTTTGTTTTGGGCTGCCATGATGAGCGATTCTGTTTCTCTCTTAAGGTTTCCCTTTCGTAACCACGTCCATGATTTCTCGTCTGCTATATCTTTTATCTGTTTTTTAAACTCGCCGTACAATTTTTTCCCTTCCCACTTTTCTTTTCTAGTTTGCTGTACCGTTCCATTGTTTTCTACTTTGTTTGTTGCACTATCCCTCGCGCTCTTTATGATTTCTTCACTATTTGTTTGCACATATTTATCTAGGACTACTCTAGCTCTCTGGACACAATCTTCTATGCTGATGAGCCCCCTACCACCTTCTTTTCTCTTAACGTATAGTCTATCTGTATCATCCCTAGGGTGTAATGCTTTATGCATCGTCATAAGTTTCCTTGTTCGCCTATCCATTGATTGGAGCTCTTCCTTTGTCCATCCTAGGAATGGTCCTGTATACCTAACTACTGACACAGCCCAGGTGTTCATTCCTTTTATTAGATTTCTGCTATTTAATTTGGTTTCTAATATTTTCCTTATCCTTCTAAGGTATTCCCTCTTAATTTTCTCCTTCATCTCTTCCCGTTTTATCGTGTCACATTCAAGGACACCTAGGTACTTGTATCGGTCTTGTGCAGTCAATGCCCTAATCTTGTTGTTGTCCGGAAGTTCAATTCCCTCAGTCATTGAAAGCCTTCCTTTATGCATCACCATTATTGCGCATTTTTCTATCCCAAACTCCATTCCTATGTCCTCACTATATTCCCTTACTTCGTTGAACAGAGTCTCAAGCTCTCCCCTGTTTTTCGCAAACAATTTAATATCGTCCATGTACATTAAGTGGTTGACCTTTCCTTTTGTTTTAGAGAAGTGGTATCCTTTGCTGTTTTTCAGGATTCTGTTAAGCGGTATCATTGTTAGAACAAATAACAGTGGGGACAACGAGTCCCCTTGGAAGATCCCCCTTTTTATCCCTACCTCGGCTAGTTTGTCCCCTGCAGCTGTCAAATCTACTTATTATTATTATTATTATTATTATTATTATTATTATTATATGCATTTTCACCCCATTCGCCTGGTAGTCACAGCTGGAGACTGAGTGACAGCAAATCTCTCCAGGTCCCAAGCTCTCCTCTCCACAACAGTGCTGTGTTTTACAGTTGCACAGCAGTTACCCAGTAGTTATCAGTGGAGGCTGAGTGACATCAAGGCTCCTCAGGTCTTTGGCCATCCTCTCATATCTCCCTCACCTATCACAGCAGCGCTATGGTTCGTGCCTTCATCAACTTTTGTGGTGTTTGTTTTGTTTTTCTTTTGTTATGTTTTTCTCCTCCTCTTCTCTCTGATAGGCCACTGCTAATAGCCGGCGGTCGTAGATCTCATATTTCTTGCACTTCTTTATTATTTGTGTAGTACCCAGCAGTGCTCTGTATAGTCTCGGTCCTTCTTATTATCCGTAGCTCTTCCAATCTTGCTTTCAGTGTCTTTGGCACAATTATGTGTGCACCTATTACTGGTACGACCCAAACTTCTCCACTTTCTTCAGCTCCCTTGCTTGGCTCTGGTATTTTCTCAGCTTTCATTCTCTCTTCTATTTACTCTGTGATCTGCAGGCATGCCCACGTCTATTATTTGTGGATTCTCCTCATCTTGCCCTCAATTACTAGATCAGGTCTTCTTGCTTGGATGGGATGCTCAGTTTGGATATCAAAATCCCAAAGTAATTTGAGATTTCCATTCACAAGAGCTGACTCCAGTTTGTGCTGGTACTACTTTTCCACATGGTTGAATCTCATTCGTTTGCTCAATTCCCAATATATCACAGCTGCTACTCTATTTTGAATGTGTTAATACTCCTTTTAGGCTAGTTGACTCCATTCACTAATTATGGGGTTTACAGTCTCATTCCCTTCCCCACATAGGCGGCATTTGCTGTTTGTCCTGATGCATTTGCTTTGGGCTGCCATGATGAGTAATTCTATTTTTCTTCTCAGGTTTCCTTTTCGTAACCATGTCCATGATCTCTCGACTACAACATCCCGTATCTGTCTTTTGAATCATCTGTATAGTTTCTTCAGTTCCCATTTTTCTTTGTTTGCTGTGCTGTTCAATCGTTTTCTACTTTTTTGTTGTTTGTTGCGCTGCTTCGGTCGGTCTTTTCAATGTTTTCACTATTTGCTTGCACATACTTTTCTAGATCTGTTTTGACCCTTTAGACACAGTCTTTTATGCTGATGAGTCTTTTGCCGTAGAGTCTATCCGCGTCATCTCTGGGGTGTAAGGCCTTGTGAATAGTCATAAGCTTTTTTGTTCGCCGGTCCATTGACTGGAGTTCTTCTTTTGTCAATCCAAAGAATGGTCCTGTGTATTTTACAACTGATATGGTCGATGTGTTCATTCTTTTTATCAGATTCTGCTGTTCAGTTTGATCTCTAAAATTTTCTTCTTATTTTATCCTTCATTTTCGCTGTTTCTGTCTGCATCATATTCGAGAACTCCCAGGTATTTGTGTCGGTCTATGTGATCAATACTCTAATTTTTGCTGTCCAGGAGTTCGATTCCTTCGGCTGCTGCAAATCTTCCTTTGTGCATTATCATTAATGCACATTTTTATGCCAAACTCCTTCCCAATATCATCACTTTATCCCTTCACTTTGTTGGACATCTTTTCGAGATCTCCTCTGTTTCTTGCAAGTAGTTTTATGTCCATGTATATTGAGAGGTTAACTTGGTATCCTTTGCTGTTTTTCAGAATTCTGTTGAGTGGTATCATAGTTAGAACAAACAGTAATTGGGATAGAGTGTCTCCCTGGAAGATTTCTCTTTTTATACCTAGCTCTGCCAAGTTTTCTCCTGTGGTTATCGAGTCAACTTTCCAGTTTTTCATAGAGTTGGCTATGAAGCTTACCATGGGTTCTTTGATCTGGTTATTTTAATGCATTCAAGTATCAAACTGTGTGGAATCATGTCGTATGTTTTTTTATAGTCCATCCATTCTATTGCAACGTCCTTCTTCCTTTTTCTCTCTTCTTCTAAGATCATCTGGTCGAGGAAGAGCATATCATTCGCCCCCTTGGTTTCTCTCCGGCAATTTTTCTGTTCTTTTGGTAATAGTCCTCTTGTCTCCATGGATATATATACATATATATATGGATGTATATATTCTCTCTGTCAGGTCAAGATTTCCCACATTAGTGGTTGGCACGTGATTGGTCTATAATTGCTTGCTTTGTTCCTTTTTTTTTTTCCAGTGTCCATTTGGATAAGGGTTGGTCCGCCTCTGGACATCCATTCCAGTACCTCATCTTCATTCATGCAACTTTAGAGTTGGTGGGTTAGCCTGTCGTGAAGTGTTGTACATTTCTTAAACCAGTATCCATGGATTGCATCAGATCTTGATGCTATCCAGTTGGCTATTTTTTGCGAGTGAGTTTCAATGTGTTTTCATTCAGTTCTATTGGTTCCCCATTGTGTATGTCATTGAGTTCTTTTATTATTATTATTATTATTATTATTATTATTATTATTATTATTATTATTATTATTATTATTGTTGTTGTTGTTGTTGTTGCTGTTGTTTTTATTTGCATTTTCAGACTAGTTGCTTGATGGTCGTCGCTGATGACTGGGGAACAGCAAGTCTCCTCAAGTCTTACAACGTTGCAGTGCTCAGGTTTTTAATTTCACACCAGTTACCCGTTGGTCATTGCTGAAGGCTGAGTGACAGTAAATCTCTCGAGGTTTCCAACCCTCTTCTCATCATTTTTAAATATCTTGCACCAACTCAATGTTCCCTAGTTTTCCAACCCAGCTATTAAACTATGGCTGATGACTAAAAGTCGAAAGTCTCAAAGTTTCTGAACTCTCCTCAGTATTCGTGCAGACTCCAGAAATGTTAACGCCTCATGGTTTCATTCCTTCCTTTTATCTTCAGCTCCTCCAATTTTGTTTTCAACGTCTTCGATACAGTTCTAAGTATGCATACTATTATTGATACTGTCCTGACATTCATGTTCAACACTTTTTCTGTCTCTTTGCCAAATACTGATTTTTCCAAGCTTCTCATTCTCTTTGATCTTCACTATTCTGCGTGTACAGCCACGTCTATTTTATTGCGAATTCTCTTTCCTTTCTCCACGGCTAATAGTTCCGATCTCCTCTCTTGAAGGCGTGGTCATTTTGGAAGGTCAAAGTCACAGTTATTGTTCCTGTAATTTTCTGGATTTACTTGATTCCACTCGTTTGTAACAACTGTGGTAGATTTATTGATAGTTTCTAATATTACAGCACATTTATCCGCTTTTTCAAAAATATTCAGAAAGATAATCTTCTCTTACAATCGTTTGGGGGCCAAAATAATGATAATTGGTGAGGGGAGTAACAAAAAGGGGTTGTGGGAACTTATATTTGGTAAAATTGCAATAAAAGAAGGAACAGAAATGTATGGGGTGAGAAAATATGCATATATACCGAGGGAATATGAACCTTAGCTCCAATCTGTACAAGCAGCTAGGTTATTCCTATGAAGGGACAACATTCTCAGCTCTAGCAGGCATAGACAACGGTGTGCTTTGGACCTATGCTTCAATATATATATATATATATATATATATATATAGAGAGAGAGAGAGAGAGAGAGAGAGAGATAAAGAGAGAGAGAGAGAGAGAAGGTTGACTGAGAGTAATAGATAAAGATTGAGATAGAGATAAAGATACAAATTTTCCACAAGGAGGGCCCTATAAGTGTAAGAGATAAGTAAAAATTAAGGGAAAGCTACCCTGCTTGGAGATAATTTTATGTTTGATATCTTGGATATTTAGAAAAAAGGTTTTGTGTTCATAGTTGTATTTTTCAGCTTCTTGATGAAAATTCTTTTGGCTGGTTTTAATAAGATTAAAAATATAAATATGATTATGAGATTCAGTGACGGTGCGTTGAGTTTCCAATGTGAAGGAGTCAGAAGATGGGTTCCGTATTGAATCTTCCGTCCATGGATTATAGTCGATGTGTATTCAACACCCATCATACCCTATGTCTGAGGACTTCCAACTGAAATAGCTCAGATAGCCGATCTGTCAAGATATTCCTTCAGAAGAGCGGTAGAACTCTACGGCCAGCACAGAAATCTATCAAATACGAGGTGTTCACGTCCTGTGGTTTTAGTACCCAGGTTGGTCATAGTACTAGAATATTCGAGCAAAAGGTGCTGCAGACCCCTGTACTTAGTTTGGGCAACTGGTCGAAGAATGAAACTCCTACAGCCTAGATCCTTTGTGCTATTTGCTCTTTTACTGTGGGTCATAGCATACTGACCCTTGGTTTGAAAGGGAGGATCAGTTCATCTTGAAACTCTATTGCGCAGTCCTTTGAGCTATTCACGTGGAAAACCTTACAACGCCATCGTATATATAGGGAGAGGGATAAAGAGAGAGATAAGGGGAGAGGGGAAGAAAGGAGGAACTAATGTGCAAAAAGTATTGATTTATGTGTAAACAGATTTCATTCCATCGGTTACTTTACCTATTGTTGTCCATGAAATTTGTGTCACTGTGAAATCATTTTCATTGAAGCCCTGTCAAGTTCAGATACTTTTTGAGCGTATCACATGCCAGTAAATTAGACTCTTTCATTTTCAACTTAAAACACACAAAAAGTAGAAAAATAATCAGAATAAATTGTGAAATAATAACAATGAGACTATCTCAGGATTCCAGACAAAGTTTTTTGGATAAATTGGTGATGGAGACAAATTGATTTTTGTCAACAATTGGAAATATCTGCCTTTGTCAACTACCCAAACCCTCATTGATTACGATTGCTTTGCATTGTTTTACTTCAATGGACGAATAAATTTAGATCTTATATAGAGAATTATTTAAAGGAGTCTCGACGCATAAGCGAAGCCAGTGAAGAGTTCGATTCTCACAGGATGTCCCATTATTGCGTCCTTGTACTAGCACTGTTAAACGTAAGACACCTGCTTTGTAGCAAGGAATAGTTCACAAGTCATCATTGTTTAGACTTTATTCCTCACCAAATGCTAGGTTGTTTTTAACAGTGTCAGGCTAAATTCAGCCTGTCACGTAACTGTTAATGGAATGAGTTCAATTCTCATAGAATGTTTCATTATTGTTGCTTTATGCCTGACTTTGCAAAACTGAATGAATGTCGAAGGGCACCTTGCATGGAGAGTTGACAATTTTGTTGCTGCTGACCATTTCTTGTGTCATCAATCCTCATTAGATGACAAACCATTGTTGTCTTGTACTCTCATTTCACAGTGAATGTATGATACACTCATCTAGAATCGAACCTCAGTCCCTAATGATTGTCGTTCTTTCTCTGTGCCTAGAAGCGAGAGGAACGAAAACAATTTGAATCAGCCAACAAGCCTCATTTACCATTCACATGTATATAACCTAGAAAGCGTATCTTGAACAAAGAAATGCAAGACTAGAGAAAAACAAAGATTTGCGTAAAGCCAAGAGAAAATATTGCATTCAATTCTAGCCGATATTATTCTGGATGTTGGATAAGAAAGCAGCCTTCCGTAAAAAAAAAAAACAGAGAAGTATGAAGTATTTAGTTGTTACATTGTAACATCGTTGGACGGTTAGAAAAATGTTATTATAAGCATCATTGTTTTTATTAAAACGGATTTTCATTTTGCGCAATACGTGACCAAATTAAGTAATAATTCCAAACCAAAGCTCTGACGTGTAGAGCCAAAGACAAAAGGGTTGGGGTCAGGGAGAAAATGGAGGGCATTCAGTCTTCTTAATGTATTTGCCGTTATTATAGTCATTTCGATAAACGCGATATGAAAGCTAATGTTGTAAATGAAGAGTTTCTCCCACTTTGGCGTTCATGGCTCGGCTGTTTCCTGATCGTATTCTAGTGGTTTCTATCATTTTGTGAAGCAAGAGGGGACATTAGCTCAGGAATGGAGTCCGGATTGGAGGGTCAGGGTGAGGAGAGAGCATTTTTCAATATCGTGTGTAGGCTACCGGATGCAGGGGTCAGAGAGGACCAGACCCAAAGCCATCGTGTGGAAAATTACACTTGCCTCACACTGGCAGAAATATAGAGGAGAAGATGACAGCATGCAGTGGAAGACAGAAGGATAGAGAGAAAAGGCAAGGAATTGAAAGACTTAGGGTGGTGGTGTATGTAGCGGCGGTGGTGGTGGTGGTAGGGATTTACTAACTCTCGCCCAGACACCGTCTACAGAACGGACATAGACAACACTTACGCTCTTACTACAGAGTGTGCCAACAGGATTTGCTATTGATCGATTGATAGTGAGTACATATCTATCTATCTATCAAACTATCTATGTCAGTTCATATTATCTATCTATGAATCTATGTCAGTTCATATCCATCTATCTAACTATCTATCTATCGATGTCAGTTCATATCTATCTATTTATCTCTCTATCTATCTATCAGTTCATATCTATCTATTTATCAGTATCAGTGTGTTTCTATCTGGTTGTATCTATCTATGTCACAAGTACTGAAAACGAGTTGACAGCGTTGAGGTGGAAAGAGAAGGCCAGAGAGAAGACGCAAACCGAGAAATATCGTAAGATATTCGTGTTGGTGTTAGTGCGGGTAGGGATTTACAAGTGCTCGCTCCGACACCTCCTGCAGAACGGACATCTGAACACTTGGGCTGTTATTGCAAAGCGTACAGCACTTGTCAGTTCGGGGAGTGAAGAGTGGTCGAAAAAGAAGGAGGAGGTCACGAAGGGGTCACAGATTGCTGGTCTAATTCCTTCCTTTTCGGACGCCTTGAAATGCTTATTGGTGGGCTTCCCTTAACATTTCTGGCAACCTTACGACACTGACAGGCGATGCTCAACTAGACGCCCGTGCACGCACGCGCTAAGTTGGAAGCGTATACTGGACATTTAAACATATTAGTTGCTTGGACGCGTGGTTTGCCTGTCTGAAAAGAATCTTCAAAAATGGCTGAGAATGTTTTTTTCGTTTTTTCTTGCTTTTGTTTTTAGAGTTTATTTTCTTGGTTTTACTTCCGGTGTATTTTTGTTTTTTGGTTGACAAAACACATTAACAATCTTCTTGATAGCACCGACATTTAGGGTCACATAAATAAGCTTATTACATGGATAGTGTCTACATTCCTATGAAAAGAATTGAATTTTTGACGTTGTCACAGAGATGCTGAATACGCATACAAGATTTGCTGTCTATGTATGTATATATATATATTTATTAATCTTGATATGTTTATATCAGTCTATCTATCTATTTATATTAATCTGTTCATATATTCATACCAATCCCTCTCTCTCTCTCTCTCTCTCTCTCTCTCTATATATATATATATATATATATATATATATATATATATATATATGCATGGACATATATTCATCTCATTTCGTATATTTCCCAACACCTACAAGCATACGCTTGCGTAAATTCCATTATGCACACACAAACAAAACAAGTCAGTCAGGCCCACACACAGCGCATGTATGCTCACACACACACAAACACACACATATATATATATATAATAGGAAAAAACGGTGTTTTCTTTTAACTAGAAACGAAATATGTTTTAGAAAAACAGATATTCTGAACGATACTTAAGTACACTACCAATACATATATGTGTATGTGTGTGTGTGTGTGTGTGTGTGTGTGTGTGTGCTCGCAAGTTCCTGCGTAATGAGAAAGAAAGAGAGAAAAAAAGTTAGATTTAATTCAAAATGACAGAAAACAAATATTTTTTCGAATAATTGTCTTGATTTCTTTTTGGAGATGATTGCAAGAAACCATCATAATTGTGAAAATGATCGCTTTTTACAGATCGACCAGATATTTTCAACATCAGCTTCTAATGTTAAATGGTCGATAGTTTTACATTTCTGCATTCTAACTTATCGCATTTTCCTCCCCGTCTTTTGATAAGACCAAATTTCAAATATTGATTTTTGAGAAGTGTCTGTTATTGGTGGTTGAGATTAGCAAAGACACTGATAAATTCCTGATGACACACATATATATATATATATATATATATATATATATATATATATATATATATATATATATACGTTTGTATGTGTGTGTGTGTACCTTGGTTATTGAGAGTAATTTGTTCCCAAATTTTTCGTACTGTTCAAAACTGCACAATTCAAAAACACACCGTCCAATCTTTTAGGATAATATAATCTGTTTTTCCTGTTTACACTTTCTTGCATTATTTTTTTCATTAATACCATAACCATGCAACATTAAAATACGCAGTTATCAAAACTGCACCATTCAAGATATTCCCCAGTGAATGTAGGTGTGTGTGTGTGTGTGTGTTTTGGCAGTAATTTGTCTTTTATAACTGTTTGATTAAAGGCCACAGAGAAGGGATTATTCGTCTCCCTAATCTTGCCTCAATTTTACTGCTCCTGTACCAATGAATGTAAATCAGTTGATAGTGTTTAAAGGGACTCTCATGAAGACTTTTATCAAGTGCTTTTGGTTACTTATTTAGCAATTATCATGTTCCAAGATCTTAAATGTTGGGGATAAAAATTGTTGGTATAAAGGTTTGCAATTCATCAAAATTCAATTTTAAGAGGTATTTCAGGGTATGGTGACAAATCAAGGATACATACAAGAGAAATTGACCCTGGGCAGGGTGTATGAATCAGTTGTTGAATATATTTAAAATCCCAGTACCTTGATCGAAGACCTTATTTGGTTCTGGGTTCTTTACTTTAAGGATGAGGGTTAAAAATGCTATGCCTTTTTTGCAATAAATATAGTGTGGAATACGACCATTATCATTAAGCATTTCGGATATAATTGTTGGAGAAACGTCAGTTACATGAAATAAATGTTTTTCTCTTAATAGACAACGTAAAACAACGTTCGAGCTGAATATCATTTGAGGCGTATAAAAATTATTCTCAATCATAAAATGTAAGAAACTGATGAAGCATGGATAATCGACGTTATATAAGCTATTTACAAAAATCTCTACAAATAAACAACTTCTTGGTGCCATTTTCCAATTTTCTGTAATCTTGATATTCCATAGCGGACAGTTAGTATGTATATTTGAATAGAACCCTCTTTAAAACCCTTTAAAATTGTTTTAGGGAAAACTAAACAGTCCAAGTTCTTCCCTAAGTTCAGTAATCATTCGTACTAAATTTGTTTGAGCTGCACTAATCTTTGAGGTGTGAGGCACAATGACAGATAGAAACAGTTGAGTTATATATATATATATATATATATATATATATATATATATATATACATATACATATATATATATATATATACATATACATATATATAAATATATATATATATATATATATATATATATATATATATATATATATATACTTGTTAATATCCATGAAAATTATATCAGAGCTTCTATGAAACGATTTTTGATTTAAAAAAATAGTATTTCAGTTGATGCATTTATAATTCCAAAAGATAGATAGGAGATATTTTTATCAGCAAAATGTCTACATCTGAGAGGATGAGTGCAGTTTTAGGGAAAGAAAAACAGAAATGTGACTGCACTCCTTGTATAAGTAGATACGATCAGGATCGAACCCACTAACAACAGCCAGCAAAATTAGATTGCTGATCATTACTACACGACGAACGCTTTTGTATTATGACATCAACATTGGGAGATCGGATGGAGATTCATTTCACTAACAAAGACCAATATGATCAGCTGACTGATCGTTGATATATGACGTGTGTGTAGATTCATTTTTTCATATTATCTATTAACATGACTTTTGTACCAGACAATCAATAGTGGTAGATCTAATGATGAGTGTATTCACAGATAACCGTCAAGAAGATTAGCTTGTCAGTCATCCTAATTATATCTGGAAGAGTGGATAGACTCATACCCGATGCCCTTGGCATTGCTCTGTGGGGTCGGGACACATGAGATCATCCCCCTTTTGACCAAATCTCATGTACTCTCAACTTAAGAGAATTCTTAGAGGAAGTTCCCAACACGTTTGCATGTGATCTTCTGCACGTCATAGTCCGAGTTCTCCCTCCCCTAGGTCCACTAAGTATGCACACCAAATTTAGTTGAGCTAACATCCTGTTCTCGAGGCGATCAAGGCAAATCTGAGTTTGTCGATTGTTGCTATATGACGTGTGTCCTAAACCCATTTTTCATATTATTCATCAAAATCGAAATTATGTATCGAAGCAGCAATAGTGGGAGATCCAATGAGAACTTGCTAATAAGAGCCAGTGAGATTAGTTTGGAGATTATTGTTGTACGACGTGCAGCCAGATCCATTTTTCATATGATCCACTCATTGATCCCAGTTTAAAGAAAAAGCAACATTTATTTAGATTTTGATTTTTTATTGTTTTCAGAAACAAATACTGAATTCCTTCACTGGGTAGAGTGCACTCTTTGAATCGGTGTGCTCGAAGTATTTTTATCCATAGAACTACCTCTTTCGGTGGAAGAGTCGTCTGTTACGGATTGCACATCACACTGTCCGTTATTAGAGTAACACACACGCACACACACACACATACACACACACACACACATATATATATGGAGGGGTAAGTGCAAGAATTTAAGTAAATATGTATGCACAAGTTTATAAAAATAGTTTTTTGCAAGAATGATTCCTACGGCATTACTTTTAAATAGATAGGTAGATAGATAGAAAGATAGATAGATATGAATAGACTGTGAGAAGTATAAGTATAAACATATTAGGATAGATATGAACACACTGAGGTTCATATGAAAATACGGGGGATAGATAGATAGGTAGATAGATAGATAGATAGATAGATAGATAGATAGTCGAATGTGGAAAGGGAAATTCCCACGACTGGACGGACCTAGACACTTCGTCTTCGCTCTAAGAAGACCCTTAGAATTTTAGCCGCAGAGAAGAATTGGAAATTGAGAAAGCGGAAAAAATGGAAAACAAGCCAGACGGTATGGCGCCAAAGAGCAAGATAAAAGACCCAAGGGAGGAAACAAAGTGGAAACCAAAAAAAAAAAAATGGTCGACAAAAGGACAGTCCGATTCCTACCCACGAAGACGGAGAGCAAGAGAAGGGTTTTTTTTTCGTTTTTGAGCAACCTCCTCAATAAAAATAGAAATCAGGTTTTCCTGTCACATCGGGAAAGCAATATGAAGGAACTTTATGAATTCGATTTATCTCTTCCGGGTAGATGATTAAAGTTTGACTCGGAACACGTAATGTGTGTTATTGATAACAAGGCAGCCCAGTGAATGACGATTACTGGCAGTACGGAATATCAACGTTCTTAGATCAGAGGTATGCCTTGTTACGTGCTGTTAATTCGTCCTTTATTTTTTCTGTGATGTTCAAGTCTTTACTGTTGAAAGTCTTATCATAATTCAATGTCTTTTCCCCACTGTATACTTACTTACATCAACTAGCACAGCAATACCATATCCAACATCGTCATAATCACAAGCAGCAGAAGCTGTAGCAGCCATTTATCGTCCGTTCCTTCCCAGGATTCGCCCGACTTATCATTGGCATCACAGAACCAATACTTTCTGAACTTGTTTAATTCGTTACACCAACTTATTTTGTGCTGGTCACATTTTGCCAATGATCTTTGGAGAGCTAGGTTTTCTTTTGCGATGTCCAGCAGTCGTCTGACAACATTGCAACATGTCCAACCCAAAGTCATCTAAGTTTTCTAATGCTTCATAAGAATTTCTATTATCTTCTGCTGCGTTATGATCTCTCCATGTGACGTTCAACATGATTCTTTCCTGTGCATGTTGCATGGTACCATGGATCAGTCTCATAAATGACTATTGAGAGAATGCATTGGTTGTAAGCCCTTTCTTTAGAGACTCGTGGGAATTTCCTTGTTCTTGCTTTACCGAAAGCTTGCCAGCCAAGAGTGATTTATTTTCTTACGAGGATTTCATGGATATTTGGTGTCCTAAGTAGATGTAATGGTCTGTGTCGAGTTTGATTATTGTGTCTTTGTCCTCAGTATGTTTGCTGTACGTGTCATTTATTCTGCAGAGTTTCAGATAAAAATGAACTTCCTTGATTTCTCGAAACAGTTCATCTTGCATTATTTGGAGATCATTTAAGACTATTTTCCCTGCAAAACTGAGGTTGCTTAAGTATTTGTTGTCTATTCTGATCCCTTTATTTTTTAGTATAGGTTTGGAAGATCATCTCAATGAGGGCTATGAGGAGTGGGCTTTTATTACTTTGTTTCACGTCTTTTCGATCTGAAAGGTCTCAGAGTCTCTATGTAACCTGAGAGAGGAACCACTGTGTGAGTATATATGTTGTAAGACTTTGAAATATGCAGGGTTTATATGATAGTATCAATAAAATTGAGATTTCCACGAAGTTAAAGTTCCTCTTAAAGTTAACAAACGCTACAGTAAGTGGAATTCTATTTTACATCAAAACCAACTCAAACTGAGGTGTTCCTGTAATTCAATAAACTGCAGGTTGGGTCAATCAGTGAGACCTAATACGTATATATATATATATATATATATATATATATATATATATATATATATATAATAGAGACTATTTCGAAACACGTTTTGTCTGGCACCAAGATTAGCCGAGAACAAAATTGATCAGCCGACCACATAAACGAGGAAAAAAGTGAGTGTCATGCCGAACTCGAACCAGTCTTCACCAGGATGCAATCTTAACGTTCTACCGACGAGAATATATATATATATATATATATATATATATATATATATATATATATATATATATATATATATATATATATATATATATATATATATATATATATATCCAATCTCACCACAAACATGATCTAGCTACAAAACTCTCCCACCTACCACTAATTCACCATACAACTATACATACACTTATTTTCCCCTTTTTTTTCTATCTTTTTGTATTCAGTTCTTTTTATATGTGCATATTATTTTAGATTGAGTTTGGAATCGAGTTGTGCTTTTTTTTCTCTCTCTACATAGAACATTTTGATGTGTATGTGCATTGGTTGTTTTGCTTCGATTTAATAGTATTTCTTGTGTTTCTTAATGTATCATCACGCTTAGGTAATTATATTATTATTAGTAGGGTTGTAACATATTCCTATATTCATCAGTATTATTATATCGTGATTAGGCTATATCCTAATTCATTATTGTTATATAGCCGTATTTTTTAGATCAGATCATTTCAATTCGAATTATTTGGTTTACATAAAATGTATATTTCAATTTGTTTACATTTTATGTACGTTGAGTTAATCCTTAATACGTCGAGGCTGGTTAGTTTTCTGTTAACCTTTTTTATTTTTTATTTTCATTTTTTATTAACCTTCTTACTTTGAAATATGGTTTTAATCGTGTATATGAGCACTATTTAAGTGAGGTAACTCAACCACTGTAAGCTTATGCAATGCTCTTCTCTATGAATTGAGCACTCTGGTGGATGAGGGATTTCTGTGTAATTTAAATATATCGCTTATATCAGCCATAGACCTATAGTCCAGAGGTAGGATATCGGCTTTCGGATCTGAAGTGAAGGTTTCAATTCTGCCTTGCGGTACTTGATGGGATAATGGAAAGTCTATAGTCGCACTGAACAGATGTAATACATCGAAACAGCTGTTTGCGGATGACACAATGATATACATGTATATAAGTTCCTTTTATTGTATTGGCTTTGTATTGTCTCTTACGTTAATTTCTTTCTATTTTTTTTTAGTGTATATATATACGGTATAGTTCCGTAGTGTTTTAATGTGTATGTTTTGTCATGTGCTTTGTTGTATGTTGTCCGTTATATTAGTTGTCAAATTTGTCGTTGTTATCATTTTGCTTTTTTCTTGCATTTTGTACGGATTTGTTTTGAGTCCATTTCTTTGGTCGAATATTTTGCTGTTGTCTTAGTATGATATTATTGTCAGTATTCCCCCTCTGGCAGAGCATGTATTTTTATTATCCAGTTATTTGCTGCAGCTTGTTTTATTTTTTTCCGTTACATATGGGCACTTTCCCTTCCCCATGTATTTTGAGGATGTAGTTTTGTTTCCATAATTTTCTTTGTTAGATTATTGCCTCTGGTTGGTAAATCTTCCTTCGGGGAATCTCTCCTATATCCTAACTGAACCAGGCATTAGCTTTTGCTTATGCTGTTTACTGGTAACCGTGAGATTTTTTTTCTTAATTGGTTGTTTTAATAATGTTCCTTGCGTGGCTATAACTTAGTTTCAGTGTTTCAAAGATGTTGTGCAGTTTGGGTGAATTGTATATGGTTTTCAGGAATATTTTTTCGTATTTTAGTTTTTCGTGTTTTTATTATTGAAGCATTTTATGTTTCTTGTTCTCTCATTTGTTTGGATTTTTCTAGGTGGGGACTGTATCTTAGCGTTGAGAAATACGGGTGGGCACTGAATGGATCCAGGGTGGTCAATGATGACAGATCCTTGTGGAATAATGAACGTGTATGTAGACCGAAAAAATGAAGTGGTTTCAAACATATATCCATGAAGACGGGTTTGCCAGAAAATCCTTTCGGACGGAACATTAGTCTACAATTGGTGTTTATCGGCAAAACAACATTTATTTATTTTCATGGCTTGATTAACTAATTAACGGTATATGTTGTCCACATCCTAATCAAGAGGTCTCTCCCATAAAAGGCTGTTAACAGCTTGTGGTCAACAGACTACACTGAGAGTCGAGGTAGCACTCATCACTTTCATCCAGAGAGGAAAGATCCTCCACTTTTCTCTCGTACCTTGCCAACTTTCTCGCCCTCCGTCAGTTTTCCTTGCCTTGAATTTTGCATCTATTGTGTTGCGTTTTCTGACATTATTCATAAGCTGCAGAACACTGAGGTGAGAAAAAGAGAAATGAACAAGACGTTAATTGTTACGACGGCATTTTTTCCCTCTCGTCTCAGTTACTTTTTGCCTTTACAGCGGACACGCAAATCACGGGTCCTACTTTCTTGCTGTTCTTTTTCAATGGTAGCTCATTACACAACATTAGTCATGGTTTGGATCCAATGTTTTCCATTGGTTTGTCATATAGTTTTTTTTTGTTTTTGTTTTTTGTTTGTTTGTTTTTACAGTTGAGTATTGTTTTATTTGTCAAATTATCTGCTAGTTTTCCGCTGAATTCTTTGGTTATTTGTTTTATTACGGGTGTTTGGTGATTAGATGAAATGTATATATGTACTGGTGGATTATCTTCTTTTCTGTGTGGCTTATATCTACCTTTTTCTTAATCCAGTGTTAAGTCATAGAAGTTGGCTTTTGAGTTTTCTTACTAAACCTTTTTTTCTATATCATGTCGTTTGATTTTTTTTTATCATGGTTTTCCTCGTTTGTCTGTGATTGATTGTATTTTTGGTTCTCAGTATTATAAGGCTATGGTCTCTGTAGAGTCTTATTTCATTTTGATTATAGTATTTTGAGTATCCATATATATATATATATATATATATATATATATATATATATATATATATTCATTTGAACTAACTCTGATGCCGCAGCACCATTGTAGGATCCCATTGCAATGTGGAAGTTGTGCATGATGTTTTTTCTTTATCCTTGTCTCGTTGTTGTGAAACAGTATCGATTTTTTGCAATGTTTTATTATTTATTTGTCTTGGTCACTTAGCTCAATGTATTGTTCTGCTAGTGTTATTGCATTGTCTAATACGCTTTCTCTTATGGATGGCTAAAATTCTTTGATGTTCACTAGTATAAATTTGCATTCTTTTTCGTCTCTTCTGTTGTTGAACCAATTTATCACTTTATGGCCGTTTATATTCGGTATTTTCCTTAATTTTTGGTTTATGTCTTCAATTAGCTTTTTGCTAATTTTACCAATCTCTGTTTTTCTAGAATTTACCAGTATGCGTGTTCTTTTAGAAATATACAGAAAGTTTAATAAACAACACTGGAAATAAGTTTTAGTTGCACAAACAGTAAAAAGCATTGCAGCAAATTAACTAACAACGAAAATACAACAACCAAGCAAGTGCAGAAAAATAAACAAATGTTTGTTACTGTCAGATTGCAGGAAACGAAGAAAAAAAAAACGCCTACACGCAGGAAAAAATCTGCATACAGACATAAGTTAACACTTACACATACAGTAGGTAACAGAAACATACTAACGCATACGAACACAGACAAAATATAATGATGTCAAGGGCAAACAATATGACCTAATTATCATCCAGACACTGGAAAAGTAAAAGATGGAAATAAAAAGAGATGAATTTCAAAATCATAAAACCAACTCTCTTGGAGATTGCTTAAAGCATGAAATCTGTGTAGTGGATTTAATTGGTATGATTTATTATTAGTAGTAGTAGTAAAAAAGTCTCTGCTTGTAAATGTATAGAGCGTTGTATGGTATAATTTACAATATGTATGCGTGTGAGTGCATGTATCTATTTATCACATGTAAAAAAACAAATATATTATCTTCCTCTCCCTCTCTCTCTCTTTCAATCTCTCTCTACGTATATATATATATATATATATATATATATATATATATATATATATATATATATGTATTTTCAAAAATATACATATACATATATATGAGTGCATACATTATCAGATATAAAAAAAGTCTGACAGAGGGAGAAAAGGGAAGATTCATTATTAGCAACAGCCTTTTAGTGTTGCATATGATCTCTTGGGAACAACGTTATCAGTCTTGATATCCATCGGTTGTCTAACATCTTTGCTACATGACCAATCCATTGCCATTTGAGTTTTCTTTTGTGGACTTTTTTCTTTGAAAGTGGAGCTTGCTGCACCGAAAGCTTGCCAAACTAGAGTGATAATGCATAGATGAGTGCATGTTTCTTCACACACACACACACACACACACACACACACAAATATATATATATATATATATATATATATATATATATATATATATATATATACATATGTATATATATATATATATATATATATATATATGTGTGTGTGTGTGTGTGTGTGTGTGTATGTATGTATGTATGTATGTATATGTTCGTGTGTGTGTGGAGAACGATAGTAAGAAGAGGAAGTAGTGGAAGGAAGGATAGTATTGAATCCAGTTTTGAAAGGAAGAAAAAAGAGGGATTAAAAGAGGAAAGATCAGTATCAAAAAAGTAAAATGAATGAATAGAAGAGTAGGGAAATGGAGGATAATGTCATATCCGTTACAGAAAGACGTAAAGAGATTTTCAAAAACAGAGAAAAAGAGAGAAGTGTTAGAAAGAAAAAAGGAAAGGTCAACTGAGACAAAATCAAAGATGAATCAGTTGCCAACCAATCACTTCAGGTAAACGAGGAGTGGTTCCCCCAATTCCACCCACTTAAGCCGAGTCAAAATCCCGACCATTCGATTGTCATATTGATTGAAACATCCCATATTGTTATTCAATTCTGATTTGCTATTTCGTCAGTGCTTTTTCGGCTAAGTCGAGTCGAGCAAAAAGTCATCATAATGAGGTGCATGGTGTTCTGATAATTCATGCAACATCCTTTAAAAGTCAGATGTAACAGGTATTCTTCGGTCGTTTGATAGAGAGGGGTATTACTTTCATCAAGAAAGTGCATCCCCATTTTCCCAAAGTGATGTCAATGGATTAACAAAAAAAAACCATTGTAGAATTATGTCCACTTTCCCCAGATTCAGCACCACAAGATTTTTTCTTATTTTGAAAAACAACGTTTATGCCAAGTGAAATAGAACCTTTGTTCCCAATACATCTATTGCATCATAACCAGAAAATTCAATATTCACAGCCTCGCCTCAGCTGAACTTTTACCAAAATTAAACAAGAAATGTTGAATATGTTCTTTGTATTTAACCATGATTGAATAAAAATCAATGTAAAATTGGCATTTATTTCACGAACAGTGCTAAAAATGTATGCTAGGCCGAACGATGAAGATCTGGATAAACTTCGCATACTTTTAAGCTAAGAAGGAGGGATATAGTCGAGAAAAAGAGTCAAGAACATTGAGGAAAAATATAGAAAATGGGTTTTTTGTTAACAATGTAACTATAATGCTAAACTGACCCCCTGCGTTCTGTTCAATATGCATGTATACGTGTACATAGTAGCCTGAAACTGCCTGACATTATCTTACGTGCAATTATTGAATTAAGATTTGATTTATTTTTTCATTGAATTATATATATGAATATATTCGAGGGGGGGGGTATATCAAATGTATTTTTGTTTTTTAATCAACTCAGGAACTCCTATATGTTTTGAAGCTTATGAAATGTTCTGCGTATGTTTTGATTATTGGGGATCCTCTGAAGGTTTTGAGTTTTCTACCTTAGATTTTAAACCATCATTAACCAAAAGTGTTCGTTTCTTGGCTTCGTTTCGAGGGAAAGGACATCAAACTTGAAATATTTTAACATGTTTACGATAGAACGGTCAAATATTGTTTCATTCTTTTCCATCGAAATCAGCATGCAGCTTCAACAGTTTTGACGTTAATTTTAGAATAATGCCTCAATTTAACCAGAATTTCAATACTTGAATTCTTCATTATAAAATCTAATATAAAAGTAACTGTGGATGAGTATTGATATTTTTATGATATATATAATAATAATGTCAATAACTTAGCCATCACAGTCAATAACTGGAGGATCGTAACGGCAAAATTTCAAGACATGTGAAAAAAATCTATCGAGGTATAAATATGGTCAGAATAAATTCAATTGATGTCATTGCTGTATTTTCCACTGGAAAATATCTAAAGTAGAGGAAAAAATATATAAATCATTATTAAACGATACCCATATAAAGAACTCGCCGGAACAGTCGAAAAAGTTTCTTTTACCAAGAATAAAATCATTGTAGAAGGTGTCTTTTGGAGTACTGCTGCTGTTAAAGTCTGTAGACAAAACGGTATGACCAGGAGTGCTGGAACACACAAACATAAACAAACACACAAACTAATATGAAAAAACATAGAACCGTTGGCCATCTCTGATCGTTGCAGTTGTTTACTATTTTAGAACCCTAAACATTCATTTGGTGAAATAATCTTTGGAGTGAAGATCAGTGAAATTTAAAATACATCTGATACACACTAATGACTTAACTTAAATTTCTTAAATCATGAAGTAAAAAAAAGTAAAAAATGAAAGAATAATTCAGTCTTGAATCGTCTATTTTAACGACTATTTTTTTGCCACCCCCACCGAAACTGACATTCAAGTTTTGGTTTAGTTTATTCACGACCCTTATACAATTAGGGGTTGTTTGGGGGAGGGGTATATACATTGATCTTCAAAAACCTCTTTGATTTTTGAGAGATAAGAGAATCATTATTTCCCGAGATTGGAATAGCACTGCGAACGGATTCACAAGGCTGGAAAGATTTGAGAACTTTTATGCCACACGCTTATACACACAAGATATCAATTTAATCCGGGTCCTTCTGAATATTTGCTTATTGAACTATTCATGTCACAGACGACTGCTGAGGTAAAATGGCAGCTTGACTGTTTAACATATATAGGGGTAAAGAGAGAGAGAGACAGAGAGACAGAGAGGGGGAGAGGGAGACAGACAGAGAGAGAGGGGAGAGAGGGAGAGAGAGTGAGTGTCTAGAAAGAAATTTTGATGTTTCAAAAGGTTCATTTTAACATCCTTATACGGCTTCAAAATTTATTGAAATAGGAGCCAAAAAATGCAAAAATCTAAAAATATCAAGTAACTCCGTGTTTGCATCCGCTAAGGCATAAATCTATGTCTGTGTTTGTGCTTGTATATATATATATATATATATATAGTTTTTCTTCTTTAACAAGAACAACCCTCATATAATTTAGGGGAGTAAACTCTTTACTATTTTGCCTGTTCCGTCACATTAAGCTAAACTTACATATAAAATTAACATTTCCCAACCGTGATATGAAATTATGACGAAGCGAACTAAACCAGCAAGTCTTAAATACCTACGAAGTTATTTCAAGTTGGAATAGAAGTAGGAGTTAGTGTTGACCATGCAGCAAATAGGCCTTTCGACTATGTAGAGGTAGATATTAAAAAATCGTTTATATAAATATTAATGATCTCCAATGGAGAAAAATCTTGGAAGAACATCAAAGAGAGAAAGTTGAAAGTACCAAAATAGTGCCTTCCTGTATTTATTTAATCGGTTCAAGTGGAAGTTGAGATCAAATGTCAGACACCATAACTCAACAATGATAATTGTCAAATTTTGATTGGATTTCGACAGGCCGGATCCAGTCGTTCAGTTATCTCTCCATTGATCCTTCTATCTGTCTTTTTAGATTCAAATATCTAATTAGATATTATAATAGATACTAAATGATTAGAAGCCTGTTGAGATAGACGGATACTTTCTTGGCTTCTTCTTTCTCTGTATCTTTTACATAATAATCATTTGTTTCTTTTCTTCCACCTAATTTGCTTTTTTATCTTTTCTTCTCTTCTCCACTTCTTTCCCCTTTACTCTTGTTGTTGTCTCTCTCTCCCCTGCATTCTGTTTTCTCCCTTTCCAGCACTCTCCCTTTCTCTCTCTCTCTCTCTCTCTCTCTTACTCTCTCCCTCTCTCTCTTTAGTGATCATCTCTCTCTTACCTTTCATTTTTCACCCTATCTAAATAACTTTCCCTCTCTAACCCTTTGTATGTTACATTCCCACTCTGCATTTTTCTCAGTCCCTCTCTCATCTTTCATCTCTCACTTTGTCTCTCTTACCCTCACGCTTCCTCTCTGTCCTTGTTTTTCAAAATATCCACAATTTGAATCTACAGTGAATGTCGTTTCGAACAAGAATTTTCTGTTGTATCAGTAAGGAGGTCTAAATCACAAGCCAATCAGTGGGCAACCACCTGTCAGGACTTGAAATCCCCAAACTACCGTCAGCACCAACAGCGGTCACTTCCCTTTCCAAACCGACCATCATCGACACAGGACATTGGTTTTGGTTTTCAGCAAGCATCTAAGGTTTCTGGTTACGAGTCCCCAACGCTCCTGCTCGGTTCCGACCATTTTTCGGGTTTCTGCAGAAAAGTCCCCTGTGGAAGTCTTCTTCATAGCGAACAGCAGCATCACCACCACCACCGCCACCATCACCAGAAGAAAAATCACTCTCTCGACATGCGGACGGGCGTACATCCTGGTGTAAGAGCAAAGATATGGAAGGAATAAGTAATGACTCGGTCCTGTCACTTGCAGATTCCTTTTCACTTGCCCACTGCCCCGACCCCTTTCGCCTGGGAGCTAGACATAAAAGTTAAGTGCGTTTACTTCAACTAACATCATTTGCCACTTTTCGTAGCATAACATCTGTTGCTTTGACTATTCTGACTATTCCACTACTAGAACCATTTCTGTCCATTTCACACTTTACTTACAACTATATTATTCAAGGAGTTTGTCTGTCCGTCCGTCAGTAACAATTTGAAAATAAAAGTTTTTGTGGAGGGAGATAACTATATAAAACTATATCATTAAATTCTTAAAAAACTGATGATGATGATTAATAATCGTTGTTGAAAATACAGGTTGTATAGTCTTGAAAGTACTAACTTATATAATGGACAATGTGAATTTCTCGGTTCTCGGTCTGCAGGATCAGGACATACGTCGTATAGCAATGATCTGTAAGCTAATCTTGCTGGCTGCTCGGTGGGTTCGAACCTCGTCGGATCTCTCAGTATCGATGGTGTGATATCAACTGATGCTTTTAATCTACTTTTAAATTGAACAGTGTGATCTTTTTTTCTTTTTTGTCCGTGACAACGGACTCTTCAATTTAAAGGTAACAATCTTTTGGGTGAAAACTTTCCCGATCCACTATTAAGAACTTTTTAACTGAAACTTATTCATTGAAAGGTATCCGTGATTTGTTTCACAGGGATTAACTAATCTATGATAAAACCGATGTCCAATACATTTACCTTGACTTGTGGGGCCTTTATTTACAACGTGAACGAGAGGAATTTGTAAATTCATAATTAGCTCAAAGAGATAGAGAAGAGGCCAATATGAAATGCCGTCAACAAATAAATAATTGGTTGATATGCAACTAAATAAATAGCTTAATCTATATACATAAAAGGCAAATATATGCAAATCAGTATATCTTATAGCATAAGTGGTTGTATGGTTATCCTGTCATATTCCTGTTGGAACCTAAAAAATTATAATAAATCGATATAAGTAAAGCAGAATAACACAGCAAATAAAACAATTGAAGGATTGTAAAGATATGAAAGATTCTGTTGTGGAATAACAATCAAGATTACATCATAGAATCGCAGAAAAGTTTATGTCCAATCATCTTTTAAAATAGTTTGAATCGAAAAAAACTTAAAATTAGGATACTTGAATTATTAAGATGAATTTCCCAATAAAATACCTCTGTGTTCTTTAGTGTTGATGTTAGTACACCCATATATATATATATATATATATATATATATATATATATATATATATATATATGTATATATGTATATATATATATATATATATATATATTTATATTTATATTTATATTTATATATATATATTGATCACAAACAATGATCATTTTGACGATTTTTAACTTAATACTACTTAATTTTTTATTAGTACACATGATAACCGTAAGTGAAAAGTTAGGTCCTTGACAAGTAATTTTTGATGTCTTCTATTCAGGGTAATGATTATTAAGCAAGACTCGTAGATTGGTAATTCTGTGTAGTAAGTTCGATCTCCACCGCCTATTTATGGCCTTGTGCCAAACTAGAATAGATATAGTAAATAGATAGGTAGCGTGCACACACACACACACACGCACGCGCATGCACACACACACACACACACACACATATATATATATATATATATATAATATTCCATGGTTATTGGAGTATTTTATTTTCAAATCTCTGAAAAAGTAAACAACTGATGATCCCAATATGGGAAACACTGATAAAAAATGACATAAAGTACATTGACATTAGGAATTCAATAACTGAAGTGACAAAAATATTGTGTTTAAATTGGGTGTTGAAATCAGTAAAGCCCTCAAGATGATATATATATAAAGAGAGAGAGAGACAGACGGACAGACAGACAGACGGAGAGACGGACAGAGAGTAGAAAGTAGATTTGCTACTCAAACATGTTTATGTTTCTGCCCTGTTAAGGCCTCTTCAGGTGAATAATTATTTATGTTTTAGATTCCTGTTTGGGAAATTTGGGGAAATTTTTGTGAGTGTTACTATGGTGGGAGGATTTTTTTTAGTGTATTGTTAAATCATTTTGTTCGTAGAATATGTGTTTTGCTGGTGGTTATAAGTTACATGTCGAGGGTTATGGTCTGGGTATTGGGGTTATTTATAAGTGGATGCTGAGCTGTATGTTCTAAGAGGATGTCTTGATTTTAACCTTGATTTTTACATTAGATTTATTACCTATGTTCGGGTCCTGTATGACCATGGTAGATTGTATTGTTCTTAATTTACTTAGATAGTAGGAAATAGACAATGTAGATTAAGCGGTTCTTTGAGATGACAAAGTCAGTAATGTGGGTTATATTTGTTGATGAAAATTTTGAGTGATGCTGGAATTTAAATGCTATTTCATTCCTCCTGTTTGATTAATCTATTTTTCTGTTGTTGTTGTTTTTCAGTAAGACTGAGGATTTCGAATTTCTCATTCGGACAGAGGTAACATGGATTTTCATAATTTTGGCACATATAGGTTTGTCTTAAAATTTTCCGTTTCACAGTTGATTTATAATTCATTCTGCATTTTTTCCTGTAAAATGCAGATAATGATGTATTATTCTCACATGTTTCGTTTGTAAAAGATGATATGTGGTTGGCTAATCTAAGTTTAAATGACGTTTTAGATATTCCAATATAATATTTACTTCTAGGGTTTTTTCTTGGGTTAATATTTCTTCTTGGTATGAAATATGTGATCTGAGATATTTGTTGTTTCTCTATGTTTATGCTTTCCCTATTTGTATTTTTTTCTAATTACTTTATTATGTTTTGTACTAAGTGTATTGAAATTTTTGCTCCAACTAAATCTGATTAGCAGTTGAATATTTTATTTAGTGGGTATGGGGGGGGTTATTAATTGAATGAATATTTTACTAAACTTAGTTTTTACGTCTATGTGTAATGGTGACGCATTCCAGATGATTTTTCTCTTTCTGCTTTTTTTTCTCTCGTTTTTTTTGCGATTGGATTTCACTTTTTTGTTGTAATTGAGGTTTGTTTCAGTGAAACCACCGTTATTTAGTAATTCGATATAGTAATTTTTAATTTTGTAAAATATTATTCCATTTGATTTAATTATTTCATTTCATCCACTCAGAAAAATCAAATTAACTAGAGTAAAAGGAAAGCCTAACATTGAGAGACAGATTTAAGTGAGAATAAAATACTCTCAGAGAGGAAGCAAGCCACAAAGAACTGATGGATTAACTACATACTGATAACGAAAACTCTTACACTATACCTTACCAATTCATAATTTATAATTGCCAACAAGCACAGCATCCCCATTAAATAAAACAAAAAGACATAACAAGCAATGACCAACCACTAAACAAAAAATTAAAATATCTACATAGATTGAATAAAAGAGAGATAATATAGAAAATAGATCCTGCTCAAAATGTCCTGAATAGAATCTAAAATAAACCGAATCATATACATGAAGCAAACTAAGCAGGGCAAAAACATGAACGTGTTTGTGTTGCAAATCCTCACTTCATTATGTATATATATTTAGAAAGAGAGGGGTGAATAGATAAAGCGAGAGAGGGAGAGAAGGGGGAGAGGGCAGACCGTGGAAGAGGACAGGTTTTTGCAGGTTGAATTTATAGGCAGGTTCGGGTGGAAATGCATCAAAATAATAATGTACTGAATTCTTGAGGGAGAGACACATCCTGTAGACACTTGGCAACTGTAAACAACCAACAAGTGATATGTTATCGATTGATGTCATCATAACTCTTATGACGTCATAGCAGCACATAAATAAAACAGAAAACACCTTCCTTCCTCTTTCCGTTGTTTAACAGGGCCGACAGACGAACCAACCGACCGAAAACATTTCATAGAGATGTGCGAACAAATATAGAATATTTGTTTTAGAAAATGATGATTTCAGCATGTGTCGTAAAACTGACTGAACACCGTCAAGACTTTCGTTCTGGCTTGAATTCGATTTCTGTAACACCTGATAACATGTGTCACCAACTTGTCATCAAAAACTTATCTTTACTTTCTCTGTTCTTTATTTTGATATTCGTCCAATGTCATTCACGGGCCTGCGAGTCTAACCAATTTGGCACCTGTTGATGCAGCCAAGAAAATATTCCATTCATTTGTCCACTGTTATAACGATAGGGCTGGAGGCACGTGATCAGAAAGCTGGATCTAATTGGTGACTATAAAATGAAACAAAACAAAAAAAAGGGGGGGGGGAAAAGAGAAAGAAAATGCGTGATATGATTGGCAGGTGAGGTAGCCGAGCGTGAGGGATGCCGGGGAAACAAATGAAAGAAAAATGGAGGACGGTGAGAAAAGAAGCAAATTAACAAGTTGTGACATAAAGGCGTTGAGGAAAGCCTTGACAATAACAAGGACGATAGACAGACAAAGATGATTTCTACTACTTTTCAGGCATTTTCAATAGAAGAGATATAAATAACGAATGGATAGGCCAGAAACTGATTATTGCTATTTCGGGAGAAAATACGACGGCTTCATTATTTCAGACGTTCCTAGGAAGCCAGGAACTAGTGCGAAGTGGATGTTGTGCAGGACTATCAATTTGTTTGGAGGAGGAGGGGGAAGAGGAAGGGGAGGAATAGGAGGGGAGAAAAGGAGGACTAGGATGAGTACAACAACAGAGACAGTAGGAGATAGAGATGGTGATGATGGAGAAGTAATAATAATAATAATAATAATAATAATAATGATAATAATAATAATAATAATAATGATAATAATAATAATAATAATGATAATAATGGCTGAATCTCTGGGAACTACCTGGTGTAGAATCATCAAAAAGTCCGTAGTCCAATGATGAAAAGGGCATTTCTTTAGATAATAAATATCTATTTATTGATCTTCTTCCATGTCAATGCAATTAACATAATATTTTTTCTCTATATCGTATCAATCGAACATTATAGAGTGAACATTCCGAAAATGAACGAAAAATAATGCCAGGTGATGGACTTGTTGATTGTGAACCTATCAGCCGTCAACTTCCCACTCTAGCCACTTTACTCATCTCATTCCAATTCAACACAGATAAATTCACGAATTTGAAGTTTTCTGGATAGAAATGATTCAACTAAGAAGATTGAGAATGGAAATTGTAATGACGACGACAATGATGATGATGATGAGGAGGAGGAGGGGGAAGAGGAAGAGGAAGGGGTGAAAACTAATTTGGAGAAAAAGCAGAGAATAAAGAACACAGTAGAGAAACAGAAAGGAAATTTGTTGAATGAAATGGAAACAGCAGTTATAAGGAATATAATGATTAAATTAGTAAAGTATTTTACTAACACATCTACGAATTACCATAAAGTTACTATTCGTTTACGCACACACTCACCATACACACACACACACACACATATGTATGTGTGTGTGTGTGTGTGTGTGTGGAGTATAGTGAAAATATATGGAATATACAATTCAAAATTTCTTTATTATAAAGCACTCAATACTGAGAAGCACTGAGAAGAAAGAATGTATTCATATTACATGGAAGTTATCGGCTCATTACAATGAGGATCTCTCTGTTTCACTTGGTCAAGATTATCTAAATGAGCACTAGGTTAAGATTCCCTTTCTATTGATATAGCCGTGATGATGTGGTTTCTTTTCATTGAAATTCAAATAATTAACCGCTTTATCCTCATTATTAATTATACTAACCATGATACCACTAAACAGATTATTGAAAAACAAAGGGAAAGACTGACCAACTCAACAAGGAAATGAAATGGGAACAGAAAAATACACGGGGTTTTCAAAAGACGCAGAAATCAGAGACGGCGATCGCAGACATGGCCATGCAGGGGAAACTTGTTAAGAGAAACAGAATCTCTCATCATAGATCCCAAAGCAAGTGCTCCAGGGCAAACTATGAGACCAGGCAAATAGCAAATGCCGTCTACAGGTAGAAAGGGATGAAATTTTATCCATAGCTAGAGTGGAAGGGCGAGTGGATTCCTGCAATTACCAAGGACATTAGTTTGATATTAGCTTCTATCAAAACCATTAGGCCACTTGCACCACTGTTCAGTCAAAATCATGATATATACTTCTGCAGTTCTGAAATCATTTTCTGCCCTCAAGATATCTGTCTCATAATTGGAATCGGAAATACCAACTTCGAACAACGGAAGTAGCAATTAAATCAATACATAAAATGATATATGAACACTAAACTTCATGGAGTCATTTCTGTTGTTCACGGGTCGTTGTCAGCAAGGCTTTGACTAATTTGCTGAACAAGACAATGGCTAATCATGGAAAGAGGATAGATTCTGCAGTAACTTCTGTTGACCCAAAAAGCCGAGCAAAGAGGATAGACGAACTAAAAATTCGGGAATCAATTGAAACCATACAGGCGATGTCAACACTAAAAACACCGGAATAAAAATGTCATCAAAGAAGGGGCAAGTCTGTTGAACATACTAATAAATCCAAGATGTTATTTTTTCTACGTAGAAACATAAAATTACACTAGATTCAAGTCACTAGAAGGTCTCCTTTTGTCTGGGTAGACAATGAAATAACACTGAAAAGATCTCATCATCATGGTACAAGCCTGGGTAAAAGGAGATAGAATCCTCTTTCTGGCTTTCGCTGCTATTGCCCAAGGGAAAGCGTTTGGCATCAGGAAGATATCAAAGTTAGTCTCCAACTTCATCCAAGTAGTCCTTTTCCAGACCCCTTAAGTGCCTCGTCTATGCAACTACTTATCCATAACTGGGGGAAAGAGATCGGTGGATGGATGGGTGGGAAACTGGATAGCCTCAACCGGAGTTTGAACACAATTCGCCGTTAACTATAACGCCACTCGCTCCTCCACAGTCACTACTGGTGTGAAAATCAAAATAATAATAATAATAATAATAATAATAATAATAATAATAATGATGATAATAATAATAATAATAATAATAATAATAATAATAATAATAATAATAATAATAATAATAATAATAATAATAATAATAATAATAATAATACCACCACGCAACTGGTGTGAGATTGCAAATAATAATGATATTAATTAGTAGTAGTAGTAGTAGTAGTAGTTGTTGTTTTAGTTTTGTTGTTGTTATTGTAGTAGATGAGTAATAGAATAGATGAGTAAAAGAAATACTACTCCTCAGTTTTCTTGTGATGTCAATAACAAATCGGATCACCAATTCGTTTTTCCTTTGAAAAAAAAAAAAGCTTAATAAACCAGTGAGGCATCATTCAATCTTCCCAAAATGAAACCATTTTTGGTATTTATGAGTTCCTCTTGGCAAAGCCTTTCACGTCTCAACTGTTAATATCTCGCCCTTACATTAAAGTGACGAACGGTTTTGTTATCGTTTAAGTAGTAAACGGTTTCTTCATATTTTTAGGACCGATGAAAAAAGTCTAATAAACAATTGACGCTCATAAAGGGTCCAATATTTGTGACACGAAGTATTTTTGGCACTCATGAGTTGCTCTTAGGGGGAAAAAACAACTTGGGTCTTTTTTTTTTTTTTTTTTTTGGGCGCCCTGCACTTTCGGATATGAAATTGGTCGAGTTATTAAACGAAGAACGTATTAGCTCTCTTTTGTCACAGGGAATGTGTGATAGGCCCCAGGGAAGTTTCAATATTTCAGAGATGATATGTCGAGCGTTAAGATCTAACCGCTGACTATATCTATGAATCTATATATCAATAGATAGATAGAGAGAGAGTGGGGAGAGGTAATACTATATACATCTCTCTCTCTCTCTCTCTCTCTCTCTATATATATATATATATATATATATATATATATATATAAAGCTTGTGGAATGTCATGTTTTTACGTTGAGCAAATTTCAAATTGGAGTTATTAATATGTTCAGCAGACTTGAACCTTCTTTGATGACATTTTTGTGGGTAAAATTTGGGAGCATCAGAGAGAAATGTTATATCCAGACCCATGCAGATGAATGGCAATGTGAACAGATTATTGCGTACTCTAAAGTAAAATCTAAAGTTTAGAATAGATTCTCCACTTTCAAGAACTTAGATATCGTTTGTGGAAAAGTCTCGTTAGTAATAATAATTTACTGTACTGAATATGAGGGGAAAAAAATGAAGAATGATTGCTGTATTAATACTACCCGTACAGAAACAAAAGAAAACAAGGTGCCAAAAAAAGATTGGGATGGAAAGACAAAAAGGAAAATGATTTCGAATCTCACCGAAAGCATATTTGTTATTTACAATCCATGCAGTTCTTCTTCTCCGTTGTAGATCGACGGTCTTACTTAAGTTGAGGTGGGAACCAGCCAAAATTTAGGATGAATGAAAACACGAGTCAAAATCTAATCTTACAACTAAGCGGTCTAACTTATCTGCTTCTCAGTCCATAACAATTGCCTTTTCCACTTAGAGGTAACAATTTTGTGGATAAAAGTATCTCCTGGCCAACTTTTCCACTCAGCTCAACAGTGTTCGAAACAAATCAACCGAGATCACAGAAATTCGGTGGATCTTTCTCACGGAGATCAAATAATTCATAAAAACGTCACAGATTTAGGGAAACGGATTGGATTGATTCAAGATTTCTACTAAGAAAATTGAAAATCCAGCATTTGTCCAGGAAGAAGAAAACATTGTAGTACGATTTTTTGCTGCTATTCTTTATGAGCAGAATCCTTTCGAGCTGATGCACGTATTTTAGTAGCTGGTGTCATGTCCAACTTGTTACTCTTACTACACGTAAAATCTCAACCATTGGGGATATATGTGATGATTTGCATTTACTAAATGAACCTGATTTATAGTTGCTAGGATCAATGAACACTTGAAGATCTTTCGATCTGTTTTATGAACTGTTTCGAACCGTTAGTTTTGTTGAACTGGCTGCAGACTGGTTAGAATGGCATTAAGACATCCTTACATCGAATCAGTGCCTTTAATACAGCATGTGTATGCAATCGTGCTGTAGAGAATAGCCAACACTGCCAGAGTGCCCAATCCTGCAACCACAAAACGAAGTCAATGGCTGGAAGAGTCGTACAAACAAATGAGGCACTGTTTGGTATAACAACATTGATTCTGATCGGTTGATAATAATTCTTAGCTGATTTGATTTTTGGTCATCAAATATTCGTATTCAAGCGAGATGCTCTTAAACTTTTTAAAATATATCCTTGTACCACAATTAAAATAAATTAAAGGAGTGGTTATCTTATATTAGAAACTGTCAAACAAAACTATCACACCAACTATCAACATAGGTTTCCTCAGTTTTTAAACTGGTCTTGCTGACTATGTATGTATGTATGTATGTATGTATTGTGCGTACACACTACATCAGTGGAGCTAGAGAGCGAAAAGCACATTTTCCATTTACAAGGCAAATTAATGCTGAATTTCTCACTTCTTATTATGCCAATTGAAATCGCTTCTTGGTTTGTTCGTTTTTTTAACCCCCACTCCACCCCGATAGCTTTTAGAGAATGGTTCAGTTCGGAATATGAGTCAATGCTAAATTGTTCGCTTTGTTAGTGTTTTGATAATTTTCTACCCTCTTAGTGATCACCATCAAACAAAAGACGATAGAAGTACTTAATGCATTGATCACCCTCTACCTCCAATACAGCGCGTGACAGGTTTTATCGATGGACTAAGCAGACCTGTTTTCATCTTAATAATTGAAGTATTGCAAACCATCTATGATATAATTATTTCTGTTATAACTGTGGTTAAAATGCTCCCTTTCAGTAATAGCATAAGTTGAGGTACGTTTACGAGTGGGTAGGAAGGGAGATATTCAAAAGGAAGGTTTGGTAGATAAATTTGAGGATATGGAGGGAGGAGACAGAAAAGAAAGTTGGGTAATTTTTTGAGGTGGTAGTTGAGGGAATTAAGTTAAGTACTTCAATAAGAAAATAGGAAGAGAGAGGGAGAAAGAGAAAGTTCAGTGGATCATTCGGAAAATGTTCGTATATATAACTAATCCATGTGTAGCATTTGGATAAAAAGAAAACAGACGGACAACAAAAATTGGAAGGGAAGATATGGGTAAGGATGAGGAAAGGGCAGAGGCATGAGATAATGGACAATCTTTGCCAACAACTGAGGAATTTATGGAGTTCCAAAAAGTGTGACAATCTCTTCTTTTTTTATTATCCATTTTGACGACAATTTTCTTTAATTTGTTATCTAATTGACCTTTCTATCTCTACGGCAGTGAGTTAACAGCTTGGTTTGAAAACAAAGAATGAGGTCTCTGTGTTGTCTGAAGTCCCCTCAGTCACAGAGAGGACAAGTTGAACAACTAACTGCTCTAAGCATGAGATCTACAAGAACTCACCAACTTGTCAGATGATCAAATCGAATCTTCAAACCAACCCCTTCCTTAGACGCCATGTTTGTTTTGGTTTGTCTACTTGTAGTGTCAGAAAGAACCTTTTCATTAAACTCTTACACTGAACCAAGCAGAGTAGATTTCTCTATAAAAACAATGTATCCTAGAAATTCAAATATATCCATCAATTTATACATGGCTATTAACAAGTTAATAATAAAGAAGAGATTGTTGCATTTTTAGGTGGACATGTTCAGATCGAATCGAATTCCAACATTATAAATTGAAAATCATTTGAGCAGGAATAGAAGAGAGAAAGAATATTTTGTGTCAGGGGAACTTGTGATTAATTCTCGTTTCTGCCGTAGAGTATGAATAACGTAAATCGGAAAATCGAGGTAAAGCTCTCGGTCAGACACGAACTGAAAAGAACTTTTTATCTGTATTGGCTGTTATTAACGACTAAGCTACGAGAACTCAACGGTTGGCAAGAGGTCAAATCTAACCTTCAAACCTACCTTAGATTTTTCTCGATTTCTCAATCCATCTTAGTTTTTGTTTATACATAGTGATATTACTAGTCTTCATCAATTTATTTTTTATGAGATGATGTATTGTCAACGATTATTAATTTTGGGACAGTAATTTTCCTGCAAGTTATTACCACAGATTTAGGGAGACAGGTTCGGATTGAATCAAGTTGCAACTTTGGAAAATGAAAATGGAACATCTGAGTAGGGGGAGAAGAGGAAAGTATTCATTTTTGTGTGTCTGAGGAATTCGTGATTAATTTTGGATTTCTCGTTTCTCGAAGCTGACAACACCAAACAGTGATGACGTCAATAGGGTGAGAAAGAAAATTAAGTAGTCTTCCACGGATTGGTCTCTTTTTTATCGAACATCTTCGCTCTAAGACGCCATTGTAGTTAGTCTTTTAAGAATAAAGTGGCGGCGGTGGTGGTAGGAAAACTGGCCAGACAAAACGAACGCAATATTACCAACAGAACTGTTACAATTCCATCGATTTGGTCTTCCTGACTTGTTGCAGGAAATAATGCAGAACAAATCCCAGTCGATATATTATTCAACTCTAATTCTAATGTTCGTCTATCATGAAGTTATAACAAAAAAAAGAATCTCTTTTCAAAACCTGTGACGCTGTTTATACAATTTTTGATAACTTTTGTTTCTGTCGTAATATGATTTGTTTCCAATTGATTTTTCGAGTGAATCCCCGTCAAAATGTTCGAAACAAATATAAATAATCCTTAGGTCAAAATGAAACAAAACATTACCAGAAATGCAATATGAAAACTTTGTAATATATATAAGCTGTGTATCCATTAGTTATAAACACTGCATTCTCTCTTTCTTTCTCTTTTTAATGAACTTTCTTTTACGTTTTCAGAAATTGATTTTAAGAGAAAGAATAATATGACGTAGTGTGATGTAATTTTTTAAAAAATTCTCTTTTATCGCCCACTCTCCCCCCCCATCCATTCCTAAGAACTCTGTCATTTTTTAAAGATTTGGTCATAACAAAAATGTTTTAGGCACTGATAGACCTGTCAACGTTCGTCTCGAGCAACAAATAAGAAAGTATTTTAATATCTTCCTGAATATACATGATGAGGAATTATCATTATTATTATTATTATTGTACATGATTTCATTGGAACTTGGTTATCACAACATGGCTGCTGTTGTACTCTCCAGTCTTCTTCAAGTACCTGCTGTATTTGTTAACCTTCTGGGAATTTCTATTCCTTCTGTTTGATAAGTGAGGGTAAACCATTAGTTCTAAACAAAGGGGTACATCCCACAAGGGTATGAGCAATTTCAAGAGGATGCAGGGGAAAGTAATTTCTTCAATCCTTTTGGCTATTCTCTTAAGATATTGCATGATATTGTTCTGAGCATGATATCTTAAGATTTATGCTTTTTCACAGGTTTTCAAACTAATCATTTGGTTGAAGGTATGGGGTGGGTATGGAGGTTGTGTTCAATAAATAAAAAGAGATACTGTAGCAAAAAAGTTATGAATATTCTGGGTAAACTATTTTCATTGTACTGTCCATGCTCGAGGTTATCTCGTATTAGTTCATTCTTTTTAGTAAATTTGTCATTGTGATACCATTTGTATTAGTTTTACTGAACCAGAGTAGATTGGAATATTTGATTGGTCACTCAATAGAAACCGTCTTGTGGTCAACGGTTTTTTCTCTGCATCATGCTGTGTTCAGGGGTGATAAATTAGAAATCAGAAAAAAAGGATAGATATTAATAAGTTTTTTCTCACGCCTTTGGTTGGGTAGTGATCACTAAAAGTCTGAATTTTTTATCACAAGCATAACATAATCTAAGGGATCAATTTAGCAGAGAATTGCATTCCAAATTAACCCTCACACTAAAACTGCTTGGGGGTGCAAATTTTTTTTTTTTCTACATAATAAGGAGTAAATGTTCAAATGTTTAGCTCACTTGTTCGGCCTGCTTGTGTCAACATACCTAACCAGTCTGCCAGCCAGACGGAGTAACTTGAAAACTGTTGATAATTTTGACGATTATTTTAGTTGACAGTTTTTAATATTGAGGCTACCAGTAGGAAACTCTAGTCAGATCCAGAAATAACCCAATAGCAAATTTCTAAAATCGAATGAATCATGCATCTTGGGAAGGCCAAAGAATGCATCGGTCAAAACGAATGATGAAAACAAAAAATATGAGAATATTTGTCCGAAAATGATGATGATTTTCTAAGAATATCAACAAATACCGAGTTGATTGTTATTTGTTCAGTGATTTCATCCTCATTCAGCATTCATCTCAACAAACCCCTCAAAGACAGCAGCAGCATACAAAACTATATTCGTCATCCTGCAGTCAAGGATCGATCCTGACTAGCGGTAATTTTCATTTCATTTAATTGCTGGAATGATCTGTTCTCAACTCAACACAATATAAACTGTGGAACATGAGTAAATAGAACTATTTAGTGTGAGGACATTTGACATTTAATGAACAGATATTGATTGTGATTATTAGTTAATCGAAAAAATATACACAGCTTCATTCTACAAAGGTTCGTATCAGAACAGGGAATCAGTCAGCACACACACACACACACACACACATTCATATAGATATAGTTATAGATAGTATAGAAAGCTTTCCAGTTTTAAAAACTAAACATCAAAAAACTTGTAAAAAAGATTTTTGATTACAGTCTCTTATTTCCCAATATCAGTTCATGCAATTTATGTAATTTTCGTATGTGATTTTTCCGTTTCACACATACTTTCTTATTGCGATACAAGGAATGAATTGTCTCTTGTTGGAATCATCAGTTGTTTACCATGTAACTGTTTCGGGGATTTTAAAAATAGAACAGTTTTATCAACATGACACCCAAGCAATGTTGATCAAACACCACCTCCCTTTCTTATATTTTTTATGTGATCCATGTAGTTTATCACCTTATATAAGGTTATATGCGTATTGTATATTGATATTATTTTCTACTACAAATCTATTTATTGAAACAATGCTTACTTACGTGGGTTACTCAAAAACGTTTTTAACGATGAGGGATCAGAAAGTATAACAACAGACATGACTTTCTGTTCGTGTCATTTCTACTGAAAACTTTGTTTGCTTCATTGCAATAGACAAAATCGCCATCAATCTTACAAGGCCGACGAGGCAGACATGAATATTAAGGTTTATCAAAAGTATTTCATTTTTTATAGCGAACTTCATGTACAAATCTAAAAACTGTCTATAAGCCCCCTTTGTTGATAAGTTTTTATACATGGATTATGGTGATCGAGATCTCTCACTTAATAAACTCATTTTGAATATAAATCTTGTATCAGATAAAAACATTGCTTCCAACTTTTCTTAATATTTTGCTACAAAATTATTATTAAAAAGACTGAAATCCACATTATATACACACACATACACATACACACACACACACACACACACACACACACATATATATATATATATATACCTTTTTTTGGTACATAAACCCATACACGCATGCACTCTCATACATACCAATAATGCGACTTACACACACACACACACACATATATATATATATATATATATATATATATATATATATATATATATATATATATATATATATATATATATATATAAAACATATAAAAAATTATTATAATTTTATATACCATTTCTTCGCCCTTACACATCTCACTGGTAAATTTATTTAAAATACAAAACCATGAATGTTACGTCATAGAACTTTTTTGAAACTTTATGTTGTATTATAAATTAAATAAGATTGAGTCAAGTTGAGACTTAAAAAAAACTTGAAATCAAGATACTTGAATCAGTATGAATAAATTACCTAATAAAATATGTTTTGGCTTTGTATCATTCCATACATGCTAAAACTAAATTCCTGAATAAAGTAGCTGTATGCTCCTCATTTATATATATATATATATATATATATATATATATATATATATATATATATATATATATATATATATATATATATATCAACTATTCCACAATATGACTATTTCCTGCTATCTTAAAGTCATTCGTCTTTTAGGAGAAAGTGTTAAACCAAGATAAACAGGGCTGAAAATCTTATTAAATCAGGGCCGAACATGAAGGGTAATCCTCACATATGAGATTCCAGAAAATCCAATGAATCCAGGGGTGACACTCCCTAATGGTGTCTGATGAAGCGAACCGATAGTGGATGACCCAAATTCTTCAAAAAAACAACGAATTACGATTTAGATTCGTCACTGATTAAAGATATTTTGTAGCTTTCAAATACTTTTGTTCAGGATTGCCTATCTGATATAGTGTTATTCTCTGTCCAGCATTACGATCTCAAGATGCATCTGAAGTTTGTCTGCTTCATTGCAATCGACAAAATTGCCATCGATCTCACGGGGTCGACGATGCAGACATAAATATTAGGGTGTATCAAAAGTATTTTGGTTATTTTTTCCACAGATCTTTACTCCATTGCTTATTTCATGTACAAATCTGAGGATAAAGATTCATCTTTATTATTAATATAAGTTTTTTTTTATATGAGTTATGGCGATCGGGATCTCCTCTAACTTAATAAACTCTTTCTAGATCTAAATTTCGATAAAATAGAAACATTGCTTTCAGCTTATTTAATATTTTGCTTCAAAAATAAATTAAATAGTCTTATACTGAAAGACCCATATAATTATCAACTTCTGTGTGAAAATGGTGCCAATCAGAATCCATTGGAGTGTATTATAAGTGTTTTTGTTTTTTCCAGATCTTTTGTCCAAAACTACTTTTATGTACTCACCATGATTTTTCGTGACTCCACTATGTTAATCATCATCATCATCATCATCATCATCATCATCATCATCATCATTATTATTATTATTATTATTATTATTATTATTATTATTATTATTATTCTGCACGTTTTCTCTCATGATATAGGGAGGATACGAATATTTGAGATGCTGACAGTTTTGATGCTTTTTGTTGAATTAGAGAAGTAGAAGGAAATGAAACAATACCCGGATATAAAACCCAAAACTGATTCAAGCGTCCTAAGGTGATGTTTGTACCTTGAAATAAAATCAAGACTAGCATTTCTCTTGAAACTCGATAATTCACAACTTTATACCTGTTAATAGTGTAAATAGATATCCACATCTTATCCAATTTTTCAGAGATGACTTGACTTAATTAGCTTACGCGGAAGTAATACATATATATTTATAGTTGTTATTATTCTGTGATTCTTTCGTCCAATTCTCTTTATCTTTGTTGTTTGCTATACAATTTCCATGTTCTTCAGCCTTCTTGTAAAATCTGCAATTTTGAGATGAATAGTTTTCATTATTCATGTTTTTTGTATACGATTGTCTTTATTTTTGTTGTGTTTAGCACAACGTATAACAACTGATATAATCCCCATCTTTCCTGTATTTTTTTAGAGTTCTGAGATTTGGTATGCTCATTATTCCTTGGATTTTTCAATTATTCATGCTTGTTGATTTGAGCAGAATGTTTGGATCAATATATATTTTGGCCCTCTTGTAGTCTACAGTTCCTGAGTCCACCAAGAAGGCATGGTTTCCGAGTTCACACGTACAACAACCAGGAACCAACACCATGCCTGCAGAAATGAAAGAATAGCTTGAACTTACCCCGACCCGCTCTAGGAGGTGGTATCACCTGTCCAACCTGCGGCAAGCTGTGTGCCCCCTGAGAAGCCACCAGCAGAGTTATGAAGGTTAGGAACAAACCCCTAACACGTGATTAAAACTGGAAGGTGAACCGAAGAAAAATCAATCTCGAAACCAAAAATTGAGATCAAGAAGAAGAATAGAAGACGCCATTGCTGATATCGACCGATGACTCAAGCATTTCTGTAATGAGTAGCAGTCATCATTCGATATATTTTTCGTACGATTATTTATATATTTGTTGCTTTTAACATAATCTAATGTTAATATATGCTTTGGTACTCCTGTATTGTCTGCAATTCTGAGATGATTTGTTGATATTATTCCAAAGATATTTTGTAAAATTGTCTCCGGACTTCCGACAAAACAGTCGTGTTCCGTCGAAGTCATCGTGATGTGGATTACTTACTTCCACTTACCAACCAACAACGTATAAAATGAAAGTACGTATACAAAACTTGAATAAAAACTGTACAAAACCCTGTGAAGTTTTTCTCTCTTCACATTGCCAGAAGGGGAAAACTTTCATATTCAATTTGACGTTTCGTTGCTTTGACAACAAAACGAATGACTACAATAAAGATGATGCCAGTTGCGGTTGTCATTGTCATGGAAACTTCTGGTTTGCTTCTAAGTGAAAACGGACGCTCATTCTACACAACTGTCATTCTTTAGACGTTTAATTCTTTTACACTAATTTTGCTATTCTTATTCTGATATTTTATTCCGATATTCTTATTCTGGTGTTCTTATTCTGATAACATTTATTATTCATATTCTGTTATTTCTTTTCATCCATTATTTTCGTCATCTTGGATTCTTCATTTTTTATCAATTTTTCCCTTCTCTACTTATTCCTTATATACCCGTGATAAAGTAGATTTGTTAGCACAGAAAATTTTATTTGTATTGTTAAACTAAGGAAGCGACGATTGCAAGGATAAAATTCTGGGAAGTCTAAAATTTACGCATGAATGAAAATGATGATATGTTTAGTTGCAATCCAAATGTAGAAAAATAACACTTGGTTCATGCATGCAAAACTATCAAGCTAATCTAATGTCCTTTTGCCATGGATATTCTCGTCACTAAGCAATTTAACAAATATTCAGTGTGAAAAAATAAAAAGTAATATGAAAACTGTTTATATATCTATATGTATGTGTCTAGTGACTTCATGATATCATCCTTTCGTGAGAGCTCAAGAATGGAATATGTGACTATTTTCATTGTGTGCTCGGCTTGAATATTTCACGTTTCAATCATACACGATGGTGAAAACTGCGTCACGTCATTTTCTTCTGTTTATGTCGTTAGATATGAGTTGAAATTTATATCTGGCAAAGGATCTTCTTCCATGTAGCAATTAGCTGGATCATATTGTTTGCGATGGTTAGCTTGTACTTTTTCATTGAGAACTAGTTGGTCAAAGTACTAGTAAGGAACACCGAGTTCGATCCCTGAGGTGAATAAGAATATACACAGTCACAGTAAAGAGGAAGAGTGGCATCGTAAATAAGAATCCACAGATATATGTGATTGATATGTGTGAACTGACAGATATGTGAATGAGAGCAACTAACACTGTTGATCAAATAAGAACAACTAAAAATTATGATGAAGGTAAAAAGTAGTCAAATTCAATATAAAACAATTTATATTTTAAAGATAGTGTATTTATGTCCCCCATATTAAGTGATGTCACCGCACTTATATTTCTTTTGAGGCTATGAACCGACTAAGTTCTTTTAGTCTCATGTATTTAATACATAATATTGGCTGGGTCAGAGTGAGCACTTCACCATGAAAGCTGAGTGTGTTTATTGGATTTTTACGTGACATTTAGGTTCTTATATTCTGACATTTCCCAGCCAACGGAAGCTGATTAAAGAACTATGTGTCGTCCACAAGATCTATCGACTGTCTTTCATCTAGAGCCTGTCTTTCTTATCACTAATGCCGACGTCAATGTCCAAGGGAAAAATATCAGCAGGTAAGAGATAGATCAAAATGTCGCGACGACCGACAAGAAAACTCCAAGGAGTTTCGCTGTTAGTGTTACAGACGATAGTCAAAACCCAATGACTAATTCTCATTGTCTCCTTTCTTTTATCTCCCCTTTTCGACTCGTTCTGTTTTTGTTCTCCAACGTAACTTCGCAATAACGGTTTTATCTCTGTTCACCAAATTGTTTTTCTTTTGTTTATTGGTGTGAGTGAATCTCGTCTTGTCTTGTTTGTCACAGCATGAATATACCAAACAGGTCAACTTTAGATCATGAACGTATTTTTAAAGGGTTATAAATGGGACAATCGAAAACTTTAGTGAAATGATAGTCTTCTAGGGAGGAGATGCGAATCGACCGAGTGCCTAACGGTACTGCCATTGTGATTGGTAAGCTGAGTTCTATCTCCATCTGAAACAGTTTGCATTCACTTCACAATGATACCCTTGGGAAAGACATGTATTTATTTTTCCCTTCCATCTGATATGATATGATCCAACGTTATAGAGTAAGGCTCATCACTCACTTGGGGAAGCTCTATGTCCAATGGATACCTTGAAAGGATTATTTCTTTAGATACTATAGACGAAAGCGTCTCCAAAATGCTTGCCCTATTCTTCGAAATCAATTTTATTGATAAGTAACAATGCATTGTTCTATCCAGTTCGTTATCGGGCAATTTTTACTTTTTCCATATTAAATTCAAGACATTTCCACGTCAGATTTCGCTGTAATATGCTTATTTAGGAACCAAGAATGGCAGTTTTCTTCGCAAATTTTGAAAATTTCTCTGATCAATTATTTTTCGATTTTTTTAAAACCTCATCGGTGAATTGATTTCTCAAAACTTTAATTTCAAATGAAATTAGAAACTTTGATCATTTAAAACTGTATTTTACAAAATTCAACTACAAAATATATCAGTAACATTTCTGTTCAGAGATAGTGTTTATAGTCTAGATGAGTGTTCAGAGTTAATATTATATAAATCAATTACGGAAAATAAAAACAGCAAATTTGTCATTATTCCGATGGTAGTTTTTTCCACTAAAAAATAGTTTAAGCCATCCATATACTTTGAATATGATGCAGAAAAGGTAACTCTCGCCTTTTATTGGATTGTCGGTCTGGGAAATAAGAAGTGTGAATGGCCTAACAGCTAACTGTATTGAGAATGAGAAAGGCGAACCTAGTTCGAACTCGAGCTTGTACTGGGAGATGTTATTCCAGTTTCATTTTATTGTCTACGAGGAAAAATGAAGGCGTCCTTCACTATAACTTCCAGTTGGGACTTTTGGGGCCTACCATAATGGGACATAAAACATTTATTTCTAGTTATTCACTTACCATATTCTTCTTTTTTTGCACAAGCACACATGTATGAGGCACCCTGTGAGGATTGAAGACACGCAACAATCTTTTTTTCAATCACCGTATGCTAGCAAGGGTGTATTTCTAAAGAATTCTATTAATATGAACAGATTGCAGGAATATGGATTCATGTCTCTACCACAATCATTAATGTTAAATGAAGTGGTCTTTACTCTAATTCAGTTTGCTAATAACCGTTAGTCTACCTTGCACCCCAGCAAAGAATAGAAGAAAAAAGAAAGAAAAGTATTGAAAGAAAGAAAACAAAAAGTAAGAAAGAATGGAAGAAAGAGAAAAGAAGAAAGAAAAAAAGAAGAAAAATGGAAAGAAGAAAGAAAGAAGGCAGAAGAAAGAGAAAAAAAAGAAACAGACTTGAAAGCTGTTGGCAAGATTGTCTTCCTCGTGATTCAATTGATATTTTTACAATAATTTATCTTTCTATTTTTGTTTGAGAATGTTTTATTGACAACAACAGAGACAAAAATGTATCCATTGTTTTTTAATCAAAGAGAGACGCAAAATTATACGAAACTACTTCAGTTTGTTAGCAGAAGGAGACAAAATACAAACTGGCCACAGTTTATGACTGAACAACTGTAGCGTCAAAATTTGAAGTAATGTAAAAGTATTCATTGGAAGAATAAATATTGTCAGAATAAACTCTATCTATGACATCAGTGGCGTTTTCCACGACCTCTGATAACTATGTAATCATCACTAGCTAGAGTAGTCGTTTATTTTGGGGTTGAATTTTTAAGGAGAAGATTGAGAAAGAAGTTTCACTCCATTTTTTAACCGTACAGGAAAAAAAGGTTCCTACTACATTTAAGCCCTTAAAAGAAAAAACTATCCTTTCATTTGACTCTTAAAGTACAAAAAAGTGTTTCTTTACTTTCTACACATCTAGTATTTATACTGAATCTGTTAATTTTCTTATCTAATGTACGTATTAAACCTGTTAATAAGAAAATATATGTATGTATATGTGTATACTGAACAAAAAACAAGCGTATAGTTTAACATTACATTTACAATAGTAATTAGAAACCCCCGTCGAAAACCTTATCAATGTTCGCAAAACACTTTACGTGGAAACGTTCCTCACCAGGTGCATTGAGCATGCATGCAATTCGGTTGGGCTGACCAATATTTAGGTGGTTTCTGTTGCATGGCATACAAACAGATAGAAAAATAGACAGTGCAATACCTCTCACTTATTTATACAAATGAGATTTTATTTTTTTGAATCAAAAATATTTAGATCAATAGCAATTATATATAGAATTGGAACGTGTATCAACAAGTCGTACTTCGTGTACTTGAATTTCTCATAGCTTTTGATTAAAGATACCAGCTTCTGATTACAGGTCTTCAATCGACCCCCAGCCAGGTATTTATTCGACCCCTTTTGACCCTATGGCTAATCCCATCGACCCCAGGGTTTGATATCGATCCCTTTGAAGACCCCTGATCTAATTGCTCTTCAAAGATGCACCGTAGACCTTTGAGCACACTGACTACCCAGAAAAGTTTGAGTTATTGCAACAATGCATTATTAAGTTTCATAATCGACAACAGCTTCTTTGGGTTTTCAATCAGAACACTTGCGTGATGACATGTGAAAAATGACACCCTGCTGTTTTTTCCATTGGAAATTTTGTCCCAGCCAAAGAAAAATACGCACGATCTATTGACAATGCCTGGATAACATTACAAAGTCATCTTCACCGCCAAAACCTTTTTTGTTAGTTTCTCTAGGAAAATACACGCTAATAGCAATTCACCGAATGGGGTCTCATTGAAGACTTTTACGAGTTCCAAGCTCTTTGGAAAAGCTGAGTTCTTCAATGTGGAAACGCTGAGAAAATGGAACCAAGAGAAACGGACCACCGTTGGAATGCATGAAACTCGAATTAGGGCGATCTGATGTCAGCAGAGGATAAATAATTAACAACAGGAATCTTATGAGGTCTAAGGCTAGTCCAGAGCAACTAAAGGATATTTTGCCTCTTTTCACACGTAAAAGATTCCGTAAGTCTTCTTTAAACAAGGATTTGACACTCTTCCTGCAGAAGAAATCAGTGAAATTGATTGATATATCTATCTATCTTAGTCTTTTCAGAACTATTTACGTACATATCCGTCTATCTTAGCCTTTCCCGATCTATTTATCTTATTTATCTAAATAAGCTGCTTTATATATTGTGTGAGTTGCCTCAAATCCAATCAATTCCTACTTGGACTTGTCTTATACCAATCTATCCCAAATTAATCTTATATCTCCGTCCATTTGTTGATGCATCGTTCGAATGTTATTGAGTTTCGTTTGGCTAGTCTAGGGTGTTGAAAGTGAAGTCCAGATCAAGTCCTAATTTGGAGAAATCCAAAATGATTGGCTGGATATAATCCCTATAAAATATTGTATCCATATCTCCTAAAATGCTTCAACTATAAAAGAGATTTATATTGCCATATCACTTCTCTGAGGACAAGGATCTTGTACACATAGACTTGTAAAACATGCCAACAGTTGGAAGCAATCAAATAATAAGCAAATTGTTTTTATTTTCAAAAAAAAGTCTTTTTCGTGCCAATGCAAAAGCGCTGAGCGTGTTATCTTTAGGTCTCATCTGACTTGGAAACCGATTTCAGTCAATCGCAAGCAATTCTAGTTCGGTCTTGAAGGGATAATCTTACGTTTGGCGAGGCATAGATTTTTTCTGCAAAATCTCTTTCCAAGAAGAAATTACCATGATATTTCCCCAATGTTTCTCCTCAGATAATCGATAAATACACACATGCTCGTGTTGACTCACACACACACACACACACACACACACACACATACACACACACACACATATATATATATATATATATATATATATATATATATATATATATATATATACACACATATGTATATACACATATGTATATATATACCATTAAGTCCTGTCGAATATGACATAAGAGGCTTCCGAATAAATATTAAGTAAGATTTTATAGGTATTATCAATAATCAGTATGTCAAACCTAGATGGACTCATTTTTCCAGCAAACTTCCCTGACGATAATTTCCCTAAATTCCTCTTAAAAAATCATAAATATAGAATATATGAAACCTAGTCAAATTTGTGATTGGATCCTAATTTTATGGGGATTATAAGTGAAGTGTAACTAGATTCCCAAATAGGCCATCTTTGATAGAAATATCAAAGTCAATGTTTGCACTTATGTTGTCCCCTTTTAACACTGAGATCTCCTCGAAAATGTAAATAGCTAATGTTAGAAGTGATTCGGAAGATGACAACTACACATATTAAAAAGTTACTTTTGAAGGAAAAAAAAGACAATAATTCTGAAATAATCCTCAAACTGTCTCTAGCCATCGTTATTGTTGTTCAAAATTTGATTTGAGCGGTACAAGTTTTTGGTAAACGTTGTCACTCTCCATATGACTTTCACTCCTGGTTTGGAAATGCAAAGAGTACAACTAAAACAACAACAATGATGATAATGATGGTAAATATTTAGCGAGCCTCATAACTAAAAAGTATCTACAATATTGTTTAATAATAATAATAATAATAATGATAATAATAATAATAATAATAATAATAATAATAATAATAAAAACTTCAAGAACAACGACAACAGCGATGATGATGACAATGATGATGATGATGATGATGATGATGAATTGAAAAACATCGTTGTAGAAATAAAACTTAGTTTGAAATTGATAGCAGAGGGGTTGATAAAATATGTTTTAAGGGAATAGAAATAAAATCTTGTGACGTAATCATGTGAAATTGAAAGGAACAGCTTTAAAAGAAAAAGCAATTGGAAGGTGGTAAATTTACTTTATATTCAGTTAGATTTGTCGTAGCACAGGTCTTTAGAAAGTACGTGTAGCCGAGAAAATCGTTAAGGTAGTGAGTTCGATCTCCTTTGGTTGCCTCTATATTCCAATAAAGCAAATAAAGAAACCTGTGACAAAATATAATGAAAGAATACGCAAAAATGTTGATATGTGAAAAGGAAAAAAATTTAAAACAACAGTAAAGGTATTGATTAATTTTTTAAAAAACACACAACAAACAAAATGAAAAAAATAGAAAGAATTTTCAAAGAAGTTCAACAAATATTCTAAAAAAAACAGAAAAATATAATGCTGATACGACTCATGCCACTGATATTAATAAATTCGAAAAATATTGTTGTAGAATACAATGTATAGTAGAATAGAAATCTCACACAGCAGGATGATAAAATTCCTTGAAAAGTATTCCAAATTGAGTTTTCTGATATAATTTCAAAAGATTTTCTGAACTTCAGTAAAAAAAGAATCAATTTGAACGTAGAGGAAATGTACTGCATATTCAGCTTGACTCGTCGGGATGTCAATGTACTGGTAGAATGAGATGTCAAAATGGCGGGAAAATTGGTCGAACAGTGTCACGTGATCAAAGGGTTGTTTTTAGATGAATGCGTTTTGTCATTGAAGTCCATAAAATCAAAAGCTAATTTAATATTTCAATTTTTGTTGCCGACAATTAAAGTTGTTGAAGCTGAGGATTCGGGTTGGATTGATTTTTTGTTTTTGCTTTTCGATCTATTTTGACCAGCTGCTATTTCAGCTGTTTTATCTGTAGCTGTTTTTGCAGCTTCACAAGTTGTCCATGTATTAAGTTAGGAATATTCTTTTGGCGAAATTAATTTAAGATCTCTTGCTAAATCTGAGATTGGAGTGGAAAGATTAAGTAACAATGGAAGTGATAGAGGAGAGTAGAAATCGAAACATTCCTGAATCCGAACGAAAAAGAAAAGAAATTTTGTAAAATCGTTGCAATCACAGAGATTTATTAAATATGAAATCCATTTTGGACAAGTTTCTACAATTTCACTTTCGTTCCTATTTTCTTATATATTCACACACACACATAACATATATACATATATATCATTATCATCTACCATCATAAGTCCATTGATTGGCAAATATCTTTCTTATTTTATGACCTCAGCTAATTCTTACCTGCAAACTTTTCTATCTTATATCCTTATTTTATGCCTGGTCTTTTCCAGCAGCACCAACCGTTCAGTGTTTTGTTATATGTATTGTGCTTTCGTCTCTCTGAATGTCCTGCCCATCTTCATTTATGTTTCTCAATTACTTGTACGAAGTCTTCCTCACTTGCTTCTCAAATTCATGTTGATGTTTTCCTATTGGTAAGGTTCAATCCAAACAATGCTCTCTGCATTCCCCTTTAAGTAGTCTTTTGATTGGTTTTACAGGTTTTACATCCATACATCATACCTTGCATTATCCATCGATTTTATTCTTACATATTTCAAGAATATTGTCAAGTTTCTTTTCAGTATGTCTCTCTTTATACCAAATACTTTATAACCAATCGTTTGGTGCCGCTTTATTTCATTTTCGCGGTTTTCCTATCGATGTATCGCCTTTATTCCTTTACCTTTTCAAAGGCTTCAACGTCCATTCTTTTTGTCTTTTGGGGGACTTTCTGATCGACTATAATGTCATATGTTTTAACTTTGTCGATTTGGTTTTAACTGACCAACAGGTTGGCATGATCATGATATTGATAATGTTGCTGGTAGCTTCTTTTGATTTGTCATTTCAATCACTTATTTCATGATGTCTATTCATGTAATTTATATTATGAGTACTTTATGTTTTACAAAGAATTTGATATTATGGTTATAGGCGTGAATTTTCCGAGTTGTTACTATCAGTTGTTTATTTTTCCAGGGATTTTTAAAAAAACTACATTATTTCAACTCGGTTACCCAGCAGTGCTGATCAAACACCACCTACCTACTGTGATTCTAATATATAAATCATGTCGTATTACATATACTTCATTATTTTATATTGAGTATTATCATGATGTATTGTATATGGATGTTATTTCATATGACACATTATTTTATTTCTTTAAACTTAGGGTTTATTCACGTAGTTAACCCCAAAACGCATTTGTCAATGTGGAATCAATACATAAAACAATCGACGTTACTCATTTTCTTGGCACTTTTTTTTGAGTGTTCACGAATATGAATATTAAATCTGTTGTATCAGTTTTAATCTCAGACTAAATGCAGACCAATGGTATCATCTTTAAGAATATTTGTTACACGGGAAGAATTCATTGCGTTGATTTTCTACCATCATATTCAATATATATATATATATATATATATATATATATATATATATAATTATTATTCACTCGTTAACTCAGCAAATTTGTATCATGAATTCGATATCCAGGTGGTATTGTGATGAAACATATTGATACATTATCAAGAAATGTATATATAATCCAAAAGAAATAATCATAAATGTATTATATTACTTTGAAATGACCTCCCTGTATTACACAATGAATATGTCGTATGGCCTAAACAGCATAAATATAATAAACAATTGAAGCAGACGGGGCTGCTACAGGAATCGACTGATAGGTAGCTGCTTTAATGTAGTGCTGCACATACCATTGAGCTAAGCAGTCGCCGGCAATGCAAGGGTCCAAATGAATACTTTACCTCTTTTTTTTCACTGTCTATATCTGCTCTATTTGTTTCTCAACCCAGACAATCAAAGTATCAAGAAGAATGGAAATGCAACATAAATAATAATGAATATGTTATACTACTTTGAAACTCTATTTGCCATGTCCCAAAATGACAGTTGCGTGTTTTGAGGTTTGTTTTTTCTTTAAATGAGTGTGCTAATGTTATACTTGCACTAACACCGTCAATGTGATCTTCTGGAAGACCCTTCGTATTCAGATCTGGTCGCTGAGAAAACATGAAAAACACAAAAAGGTAATACTGCATCCGTGGAGAGATGTAACCGGTTCCATATTGAGAACAAGGAGTCTGATTATGAAACTAATCCAAGTTTTTATTTAGTCCTGTCTTTCCTTTGCTACACTTCCCATATTACATTTCACTCAAACGATACGCAAAATTTGATTAGAATGTTATCCTATTTTGTACATATACATAAACACATAGATTGATCGATAGACAAAGATATGTCCGTATATATTGATCTTCGTATACATGCGTTAGTGTATGTCTATGCCCGTTGCTATTTGTACATATATATATAGAGAGAGATGTATATAGCTTAGGTGGAGGGGATATTTGTTGTTGATGTAACTGTTTTGTTTTTAAATCCCCAAAAACGTTACATGGTAACTAACTGATGATCCCAAAGAGAAAAATCCACACATTGTACTATGATATTTTTTCGTAAAATATGTAAACTACAGAGAGAATTACATTAACAGATATTGGAAAATAATTGAACGGACATATATTTTTGGAAGATGATAATCCTTATATATCTAGTTTTCAGGCTCCAAAGCTTTCGAGACTAAATATATATATGTGTGTGTGTGTCCTTTCATATCAATCTATACTCTTGCTGTGACCAAAAAAGGCCCTACAGCTTACTGTTTGAATTCACACCGAAGATAACTCCTCCCCTTCCTCTCGTAAAAAAAAGTTTGATCCCACACCCAGGCATATAAACAGCGACACCCTTTTCTATGATTTTTTTTTTGATCGCTGAGTGCTTTTGAAAAAGCTGGCACATTTCTAGTCAAGAGCATCAAGCCTATTTTAGTGATAATAACGGATGCAACATACTTGTTTCCACTACAACCATTTCTCAGTTAACTTACATTCACTCAGCAAACGTATAAATGAGAATAAATAACAAATACTCCTTTAATTTTAGTTAACTCTTCTTGATTACACACAAGTAAAATACATTTCATATCAATTGTCTTTAAAAAATGTATTAATGAAATACTACTGGATATATACACACACATCTATCTATATAGATGTGTGTGTGTGTCTGTGTGTGTGTGAGTTTCCAAGAGCGTGTGTGTGGACAAGTTTCCAGAGCACGAATCAACAGAATCTTTGGGCTAAGACACGCTCCAGTTATTGATAAAAGACGTATATGAGGATGGTTCTCTAGGATTCAGCAACTTGTAGGAGAAGATGCATGTTAAGTTTTGCCAAATCCATCCATTCATCATTCATCGTTTCCTGTGAGAATATGGTAGGGAAAAAGTGACTGGTCAACAGATTGTTGAAAGTGCTTGGACGTTGAACTTGATTCTCTGACTCTCCTTTTATATCTCACCCTTTGACAGTTGGATTAACTTCAAGTCCGGTTTTATGAACATCAAATTCCGCACCCACCGTGTCAATGACTTTCGCTTTCAGTGAGTCTACATTCAGTGAGTTTTCATTCAGTTACTTCTGCTTCCAACGAGTCTACATTTAGTGCTAAGCGTTTCAACAATTTGCCACTTCTACGTGCGCATATACATTCTATCAACGTGCTCTGTCTGTATTGTCTGTGTAGCAACTTGCAGAAGAGATTGCATGTTATGTTCCAACAGATGCTTATGAAAAACCCCTTTAGATGCTGTTCCCAGTGTTGGCATCATTCTGACAATGGATGATAAGTACTGTTTTTTTCTTTTTCGTTTGTTAGCAGCATCCAGTCGTCATTGTGATGGAAAGCTGCGTTGGCTAGATGTTGCAATGCAACCGTCGTCAGTGCATGTGTAGCAGGAGGAAGTTTGTGTACATTGAAGAGAAGTAGAAGCTATCATTTCGCTTTGCATTAGCAAACATAAACGAAAGCTGATATTTGATATTTGATCTCACTGTCACATTGTATACTTGAGTCTGTGTCAGGGATTAGAATTCACAGATGTTTGACCAGTGGAACGTGGTGATTTGCCGTTCGCTGACCGCTAGATTGCCAGCCCTTAGAATTAGGCGCTGGCACTGCTTTTGCAAACAGGATACTCGAAGGCTGATATTTTAATGTTTGACCTTACTGTCGTAAGCAAGGTTTACACAGGCCAGTGGAATGTACAATTGACCGCTGGGAAACGCTGGAAAAGACTCTCCTTGTCTAACGGAACCATTACTGGCGCTAATCGTAGAGCTTCCACTGTCTGGATGCCATCGCTGACGCTAGAAAATATTTTAGAACGCAATTGACACTTTTCAGTCGATGGAATCCTTGAGATTCATTGAGTAAAGTTGAAGATATGTATATACAGGTGCATTTAGCTCTTCTGGGTAGGGATATTTATCATAACATACTGATACGATTGAGCTGTTATCACACGATTCCATGGTTCTGATTGCAAATAATGGTCACATCAGGAGGATGAAATGTAGATGCAGATGCATTTTGCTTTTAAATCCAAGGTTTGAATTATATTTTGGTTAATTCTTTCCGATAAAAATATTGCATGTTTTCTTTGTTTGCAATTAAGGTGTATAGTGAAACAAGTGTTGGCACATCGAACATATGAAAAGGAACAAATGGTTTCAGGGGGAATTAGTGTTATACTGCACCATTTGTCATTGCCTGTAAGAATATGGCAAGGAAAAAGTGATTGGTCAACGTATTGTTGAAAGTGGTTGAACGTTGCACTCAATCTTCTTGCTTGGAGGACATATTTGTGCATGTATATGGAATTAGATTATAGATGAAAAGTATTTCCATACTTATATAAAAATGATGACATGCACAACTTTCTTGCCACATGGGTTATAGTGAGAGTTAAGCCTGTGAATAAAAGGCCACTTTGGAATTATGGTTATCAACCACAAAACGAAACCAAGCATGTGACCATCAAACATTTTATTGGATATATAGATAAACATCAAGAGGAGACAACCATTCTGAATTTCTTGTGAGGAAATGGCGTTATGAGATTTCAGTATGAAAATAAAATTGTCATGATTTCTCATGTCGGTCGATATTCATGTACATGTAAGTATTACATGCAGCTATCTACGTACAGACTCGCTGAAAGTGGGAATCGCTGGAACGTGAGGCACTGAATATAAATTCGCTAAAAATTGAATCGTTTAAAGTGACTTGCTGAAACGAAAAGCCTTTAATATAGACCTACTGAAAGTGGACTCACTGAAACGATAGGCACAGCATGTAGATTTCGGTTAAGTGAAAGTTGCTTAATACTCATTGAATAAGGGTTAACACACCCAAAGTATGTGAGTATATGTGCATATGTGTGTGTGTGTGTAATAGAAAGCAAAGTCACGTTGTATCTTAACATACTCAATCAGATTCCATGGTGATTTATCAATATTACTGAATAATGACATCGTTCTGATTTGAACCAAAGAATACCTGAGAGACAGCTGATTAGGTCGGTGTTGTAAAGAGTCCCCTGTTGCATTCCAAGGATGAACATTAATTAGCGTTGACGTACCTTTTAATTCATCCTGACGTGTTTTAAATTGGAAAGTTCTAAACAATATATTAAAGAGCTTAATGACTCAGAAGGAAAAAAATTATCCTAGGAAATATCTCAAACACTGCAAATAATCTCAATGATCCCTGATTGAAAAAGTCATTGAGACATTGTTCATGATGAACAATTAAAAACTGCCGAAAGAAAACCATCCAAAAGTATTCAGTTTTGGCACCTGTAATTAAATATTCGGAGCTGATTAACTTTGAATCATGAAAACAACCATTGAAGTAACTCATAATAAATTGGATGGAGTGAAAATAAACCAGTTGAATTGAAAAGTGGTAAAAAAAGATTTCCACTTTTGCATTGCACAGGGCTTATGGGGAGCAGCTGACGGAGATGTTTTAAGCAAGATATATAGCTTATTCATTAAGCTTTGTTCAGTATAAACGAAGGCCAACTGTGAAGTTTATTGTACAATACTGATGAGGGCCTCTCTATTCTAGAAAATGAGCATTCAAAATTCTGGCTCGAATACCAACCTTAGATGTCGATAGAAAGCACCCCACTATTTCATCCTTGGAACACACTGTTACTAAACTCAAGTTATTCTTTGGAACAAGGCCAGAAATTTAGGGCATCCAACGAGGGTTGAATTCACTAAAGTATTAATGTTTAGAGCAACCAGTTTGCTACTATCACTATGAAAAGCGTCCATGCATTTACTATCGCACAAGTCTAATTTGGGAGAAACTAGGATATGAAGATTATAATTTGCCAATCTCTTAAGTTGGGACAGGAAGCCCAACATAATGAATCAGCATTTTGAAACAATCGTTTTTACTTGGGCACTAAGGGGAAATATTTAACAATTTCAGTCATATACTCTGATTCAAAGTTTCGTTTCGTGTTATTCATTGTTAATGCATTTATCTCCATTTTGGAGAGATGAATGGTGTCTCAATCATTGTTTCCGTTGCGATTGTGGGTTTTACCGGGCTGGTATGCTAGCCTGACCCCGAACAGTAACTGGGCTTAATGCCTTCATTTGTTAACCCAGAGCAGGGGAGAGGTGAATTCATGCTTTTCCCAGAGGCATCAGTACGAAGTGAATGCAAACTCCCAGGCGGAATTTGAACTCCCTGCCGGAGTTTGAACTTAGTTCAACAATCTTATTATCAGCAATGTAAACCATTAGATCACCTGCATCTCCCACACAGGTATTTAGTTGATAATCAGCTACGAAAATATTCTGCAAGTTGAAAAATTCACAAAATGTGGAACTTTAGAAGATCAAAAACCTTTACTTATTCGATGACTTAAAGTAAATATTTTGGCCTTAAGAGATGATAAAATCTTAACATTTGAATTGAACTCTTAACCAAAGACGTAAACTACTGGTAGGGCTTCTTTTTGATCAAATAAGGTTTAAGTAATTATAAAATCAAATGTCATTTCTTAATGAAATACAAACGTTTCTAGTCTCTTTCTGGAACAACTATGTTATTCTAAATTGTTTCGTTGTTTTAGTTAATGAGGTTCAGTGGTTACAGCCATCAGTTCAATTACTGGTGTCACCGAATTACTGGAAGGTCACTAAGGCAAACTGACTTCAAAGCAGAAAATCAAATATATCGAATCAGGTTTTGTTTATCCGCTGGGATCAGACTTCTTGTTGTGACCCTCGTGATGTAAATGCTATTTACGCCTGTGCATTTTTGAAAGTGCATATGTTCTCCATCTACTTATTAGTGCATGACTCAGGAAGTACAATTTGACGGAACTGATTTCGGTAAAATCTGGGCAGGAAATACAGCTTTACTTCCGTGGTTATATCCAAGGGGCTTTGCATCTGTCCCCTGAAGACTGCTCCGATTCGAGGTAAAGGAAAGAGTTTCAACGTTTTGCATTCGGTAAAACATCGCTGTAACATTTTATTTTGACCAAAATTGGATTGAACAAATATACACTAGCTGTGTGGGGAGCGGTTTGGTGGCAACTAGAGATTTTCTGTAAACATTAATGGATTATTTTTAACGTAACAGACACAAGGGTGGATGCTGCAGGGTCTAACTCCATTCCAACTTTTATTCCAACTAAAAATGATTACAGCAAATTTAGTATTGTATACATTCTGAAAATTATGAGTTCAAAAACCACTAAAGACCTTTGTCTGCCAGTACCAAACAAAAGAAGCGATTGATAAATTACAATATACAATCAAGAAAGAAGAGGACCAGCAGAAAAGTCACTTGAGTTGAAGTTGTGTCCCCTAAATTAGGTGAGGATTGTTTTTGTTATTGTTCCTGTTGTTCTCCGTTTCTTTGAGAATCTCTTATAAACAGTGACGGCATTTATACTCTCTCACGTGGGCAGAATGTACCAGTGGGTCAAGTTTAAAGTAATGACCCACACGCACGCATGTGAGTCGAGATGAAAAATCGTCTAGGTCTTTCAGCTTTAGCTTTTGGAATGCCCCGGGATTCAGGCAATGGAAACTATCTTTAATTCTCCGAGTGCCATGTGATGACCGTATGGAAAAGCCCCTTTGGAGTTTTCAAATGACCGCTGGCCCTGCAGAGCTGGAAACCACACCTAAAAGCAATAATTTTTCAAAAAATGGAATATCGTAGGATATCCAAGTCAAAAAATCATCTCAGATCAACATAAACTTAAATAAACACCTTTTCCAAATGTTTGCTTCTGTCAATTTTGTGATTGAGAACTACTCGTTAGAGTAATGATCCGGTACTCGTTTGTAGATTCACTACGCCGGCTTTGTTCGAAACAAAATCGACGATAAGAAAAAACTATGAGTATCGCCCTTAGCGCACTAGTCAGCTAATCTAGTGATTTGTATCTTCATTGTATACACTGATAATGTAGTCTTGTTTCAAACCAAGTTGAATAGTTCTTTTTTTTTGTCAAATTTAATCTGTAATGAAATATCTGTTTGAAATAATCTCATGCATTAACTAGGAAGCACCTAAGAAGCTCATACCACTGTCAGCGCTAAGCACTAACGGAAAACCGAAAATTCGTTCATATATAGCTACAATGCTGGGGTGACTATGCAAGTTCTGCTTCGCTGTATATCAGGCTACTGTCTTGATAAATCAACAATACCCCGAGATTGAGAAATCCCTGGATCTACAGTAAGATGTTCTCGATTTCTTTTAGGTTAATAACCCACCTCCCCATTATTGATCATTGAAATTCATTAACACCTCAGAATTATTGTAAAGACAGATTGACTAACCGACAAATATGAGTCAACACTAAAACCTCTTGAAATTTCGTTGGCAAAGATAAAATATCTCTGAAGAAACGTCCATTGATTCGCCTTTAAATTTGATCAAACCTACCTTTGTCTATGGTCCATTCTTCCATTGAGATTCATTGAGAACTTATGGAGATATGGTGTAGACAATCAGACAATCATGAATGAATATATAGACCTCTTCCAATTTCTCTGACAGAGAGAAACAAGTATCTGTGAATAGATTTTGGAAGTAGCAACAATAAACAATTTGAAGAAATAACCCTAAATCGATAAATATTCCTGATTTGTTTGGGATGTTATTTTATCTTTGCTCTTTATCTAAATTCTTCTAAATCGGACAATTTTCCGCCAACTTGGAAAAAACAGAATCCGATTCTAACATTAAATTACCGGTTCTGAGACGAATGATTACTGTCTTTGAAAACACAAACGTTAAAACCAAAATCTATTCCAAAATAACACTTTCTCCTCGAAACAATAACATAAGATGATTCCAATGAAAAGTCTTCTTATAAACAAGTCGAGTTGCTATTCCCGTCAATTCCTTATGGACCGTGGGGCTGTAACGACATCATGTGATGATGATGCACTTTCAGTCGCAAGGAGTCTTTTTTTTTTTCATGGAATGGAGTTGCTAGTCTCTCGCCAAACCTTCCTCTTTTACCCAGGTTTGGAACTGTTTTTCCGCTGTCAGAATAACCTTCTCTTATATCAATTGCCTAACCGGGATAAAAGTCTCCAACTGCCCTGATATTTACCCGGAGCTGTGGGGAATGTTGATTTACGCATTTCGCAAGGTCATTAGTACTAAATGAACGTAAACTGAAACTTGCTCGGTTTCCATACTGAAAGCTGTTACATCACGCTCGACCTCAATTAGTTTGGGCTCGAGCTATATTTTGAAATGTAATTTTGTTTTTTGTGATATGTAAGCATTTATTCGATAACTTATTTAGACGAGTATCTCCATTTTTTTTCTCTCGATCAATGTGTGTCGGTAATTGGACTCTCCGACCCTTTTCAGCCATTTCTGAATCTTAGAGACTGGGGAAGATAAAAGAAGAGAAGAATTCATTTATCAAAAGATGATATACACCAGGTCAGAAAGCCACGTTGCGTTAGCCACTAGCTTTTTATTCTTTTATTTGTCAGTCAGCATACAAGCTTACCAAATAAAATATCTATCTCATATACAATGGTAATATTTTAATAATGCTTACGTACCTGGTGAAGGTGTACCTCGAAAAACAATTGTGTCTATGTTGGATTCATCCACTTTAGATGCAAGATCGCACTGTGTCTCAGTTCAGAAGTTGATCTAATAATCGTGACCAAAATATCTCCGTTTCAGAGAAACCTCTCTAGCTTCTTGTTCAATTTTGGATAAATCTTGAAAAGTCAGCTCGACTATCACAGCATATTTAGCCAGTATATGAGGACTCGATCTTTACTAGAGTATAGACGTCCTATCTATTAAACCATCTATCTATCCATGCTCTCCATTTATCTAACTATTCATATATTTCATCATCTGTTTTTCCATTAATATCTATCAATCTATATTTTAATACCTATCTATATATCTATGCTAATCTATTCATATTTATCTATCACAGATAACCCTGTACTCTGCTGATATACAAATCTTTCAAGTTTCTTCCTTTGTGGAGATGTGTTTTCCTGCCTACTTGTGTTCACCCTTGTATATTATGACGAGAAATGTTTTGTTGTATGCAGCTGAAGAGATTGATTAATTTTATCTCCATTCAAACATGATCACTTGTCGGTAAGAAAAAATGTGTATGCCTCTCAGATTCACCTGACGAAACTCAAGGTGGATGTTATTTTTTTTATTTCATTTTACTGTTTTTTCAGGCAAGAATTCCCCAAATCAGAATTTGAATAAATCTTCGGTCCTCTCTCTCTCTCTTTCTCTCTCTCTCTCTCTCTCTCTCTCTCTCTCTCTCTCTCTCTCTCTCTCTCTCTCTCTCTGTGGCTTAGTTTACTCCTTTAGTCCCTTTTCTCGTATTTGTGTGGGGCAAGGTCATCGTACGTTTATCAGCAACACTAAAAAGGGAAAAACAAACAGGAGCTGGCAGGAACAAAGTGTAGGACAGACGTTGGCATGATGCAATGCTCTGCTTGGGGTTTCGATTGTGAGAAGAATACAATTTCGGACTGGGATTTATTATTATTATTATTATCATTATTATTATTATTATTATTAGTGCTCTAAAGATTGTGAATAATCGTGATTCAACTTCAACGTCAGGGAAAGGAAACTGACTGGAATAGCGTTGGAATCGACAGATTTATTGTGATTTAGATCCATTCCCCCACCCCGTCCCCTCTCCCCTTGCTCTTCCTCTCTTCATATATATTATTACAAAAGCACTATATTACTTTGAAACTCTATTTGAAACAATCTCCCGTTATCACACGGTGAGTGTATCATTTGGCCAAGACAGCGTAAATAGAATGAACGATTAAAGAGAATGAAGCTGCTGCAGGAATGAAACCAGAGACTAATCAGTTAGCGAAGTCGGGATCTACGTGATGTTGACATCTGGGGTAATTCAAGGTTATCAGAGGTCATTTTTAAAAACCGTTTTCCAAGTTTTTGGCAACAATTTAGCATTTATATAACTAAAATTGTAAATTGAACAATCTTTTCAATATTAGGTTATTTGCAATACAGAATCAATCACCGAGATCATTTTTAGCATGTTTTCAGACTTGTGGACAACAATTACGCGACAAGGGTGTTGAAATTGGGCACATGTGTTCATCTTCTTACACGGATGATAACAGGTTGAGTTTGACCTTCGAAGTGATCATGAGTTTTCAATTTCCCAAGTATTCGAAAAGAATTTTGCATCCATGTGAATGAAATCTGGAATGGAAGTAGATTCTTTCATGGCCAATGTATTCAAAAATAGGATTTGGAAATCGATGCCACCATTTATCATTTCTAGCGACTTTTCTAAGTTGTGGGCGACCATATCGTACCTCAGATGCAGAAATATTGCATAGGGGTACATTCTTACCAGGCAAAACTTATAGGCAATGTAGGGTAGATGCTGGAGGTCATTAGAGAAAATTTCCTGAAGTTGTTATATAGCAGAAGGAAAATCTCACTAAAACGCTGGCCTTCATCTGGGCTCTCCATAATTTTCCCATCGCAAGGTCTATATTGACTGCTTTAGTGAATCCTGGACCCCTGTTGAATTAAGTGACCTCATCATTCGGGCATTACAATATTTCTCCCGTTACAGATACCTTTTCATTAGTACATAGTGGAAGTAATTGTTTTTCGATTGGTTTTATTTAGTAGAACAAAACTTTCAGAATGTATTTCTCCTATTTTGCTATATTTCAAGTTTTTTCGAAATGAGAAACGTCTGGCAGGTCTGCTGATATATATATATATATATATATATATATATATATATATATATATATATATATATATCCTTATTCAGGGTTGAGCACTCTTCAAGTGGGGCAACTCGTTCATTATAAGCTTATGCAATGCTCTTCCAAAATAGGAATAGAGCACTCTGGTGGATGGGGAATTATGCATAAGTTAATATATCACTTAATTTCAACCTTACTGACCCCCAGTTCTGCGTAGGGCAGAGGTAAGATGCAAGCCTCTGGGTCTGAAGCATAGGTTTCGATACTGGATGGGATATTGGATAGTCTATAGCCACACCGAAGAGTTATTATACACCGAAACAGCTGTCTGTGGATGACACAATTATTTGATTATTATCATATATATAAGTTTGTGCGTGTGTGCATAGATATGTATTTATATATGTATATATATATATTTATGTGTGTGTGTGTGTGCATATATATGTATATACATATATGTGTATATATATATATATATGATGGCAGATATATATGTGTGTGTATGTGTGTATATATATGTGTCTATACACGTATATATATGTGTGTGTGTATGTATATGCATATATGTATATATATACATGTATATATATATGTAGGGGATGGAGAGAGATCTATAAGCATAGAATCTACATTCAACATTTTAGCAAAATACATCTATGTATAAATATATGTGTGTATGCATATATGTGTGCGCTTGTATGTCTATATACATATATGTGTGTATATATACATACATGCGTATGTATGTATATATGAATAAATGTGTATGTATATATATATATATATGTGTATATATATACGTGTATATATGTATATATATATATATGTGTGTATGTATGTGTGTATATATATATGTATATATATGTTTATGTATGTGTATATACATGTGTGTACATGTGTATACATGTATATATCGGTGTATATATATGTGTTTGTATTTATGTAGACGTATATATATGTATATACATATATATGTCTATACATTCATGTATATGTGAGTATATATATATGTGTGTATACGTGTATATATACATGTATATATGTTTGCATGTATATATATATGTGTGTGTATGTATGCATATACTTGTGCATGTCTGTATAATGTATTTCTTGCTGAGTTTCTGAAAATCTTGGCATTTCCTGGCTATTGCTTGGTTCTGATTTTTGCAAAGAGGAACATTTTCTTGCAATCAAAATAATAAGATATACATTCACTCTCGTCTTGTGATTCAGAATGCTGAATATCTAGGAAATGTGTTTTCCTCATAGAATTAAATCTTCAAGGAAAAGGTTTTTCCTATCCTTCAAGAATCTTGCTTGGAATCGATCAAGGAGATTGAAAAGAAAAATATTACTTTTTAGAAAAGTTGCCAAACAAGACAATCTGGATTCCCCTAGTACAAAACCTTTCATGACCCCTGCAATATTAATCAGTAATAAGACAGATTTTGTGCTCGTTCAAATACTTATGAGGAGTGCTTCCTATGGGAGTGATACCATAAAAAGTATTGCTCATAAGTGTTGTGTTTTATCTGTTTTCATTGGTACTTCCATAAAAATACCATAGAAAATACATTAAGGCAAAATTCACTTTGAAGTTAGTTATTTTGTAGTCGTACAAGTACACTTCAGCAAGAAAAAGATCGAGTGGAACAACCAGGTCGGAAATGAATATACTAAGATCAAAATCGAGGAGACAAAACTGGTGAAAGTAGACCACTACATTTACCTATGACAATGAATCTCCATGAGATTCTCAAAAGAAGAAGAAAATCATTATGAATTATTCGGAAGAGCAAGCTCAACTTTCAAAAACAAGACGATCCCATTATTCCAAAAAAGAAGGATATACATTCAATGCATCCTCTCAATAGTCATCTATTGAGCCGAAACATGGAACCTAACAAAGAGACAAACGCGAAAAATTTATTGCTGTACAGATTAATGTAAAATGTAGAAGCAGAGAACAAATACATGCAATTATGATAAGACTTTGAACTGTGAGGAATTGAGCAGTACTGGAAGCTAGCTCTAAATTCCATCGGGTTTTTATTAGTAATTGTGAAGTGAAAGATATGATCGAAATAAATGCTGTAATGTGGTGAAAGGAAAATTTAGCAATGGTTCGACTATTGAATCATCATCATCAGTCTTTTAACGTCATCATATTTACAGTAATATTGGAGAAATTTAACAAATAGATAATCGACCATTCCTGTGGTTCTAGAGTTTTCTTTGACTCACGATGAATGATGAGGGAATTGCAGAGTGAGTGAACTACATTGAAAATGGAATGGGCGATCCGGGTACAAATTCTTCTCCCTATCCATAGGTATGGTTGAACAGTTGATTAGGCTAGACTCTCTAGCTATGGTTGCCGACAAGTGCTGAAGGAAAACATCTCTGCCTCTGAACTTTGCATACAAACACACATACTATATCATATACACGCGTACATACATACACACGCATATACATAAACCCACCCATACATATATGCATGCATACGCATAAACATGCAAAACACACGCACGCATATACACACAAATAAAGCAAAAGCTAATCAAATCTTGAAAGAGGGTGGGCCTTATCAAGCTATCTTGCCCTTGATACACTAATGATGAAATTCATCTACCTTCTCCTTAAAAATACTGAACTAGATTACAAATTAGGTAACTGAATGATGAGGCCAACATGGATGCAGAATGGGGGTTTTAAAGCATAAATCCTGAATCTTTCGATGACCTTGACATTCATTTCCCAAAATATCTTCAACAAGCGATATTTACCCATGTCACTTGTGTTACAATGTGCGGGGGAAAGGCAGCAATTTTAATTGAATTTAAAATCAACTTTTTTTCTTCTCGATGATCAATATTTCAGAATAAGGTACGTAATCTCAACATGAGGTGGTCTTGTATTTGTGCAGGGTATGTATTAGGATTTACTAAGTCCAATTTAGTCTGGAATGTGGCCACAATAGTTGAGCATCCAGTAAAACCTGACTTCCTTCCACGATTGAATGGTTTGACGTGCAAGTCTTCTGACTAATATCTCATGGCCATACCTTAAGAGGGTATGTGTATATGTATAGTTGTACTTGTATGTATCCTCATGTGTCTGTATTGATCGTGTGGATATATGCGTGTTGTAAAACTGTGTGCTTGTATCTATATAGGTATGTGCTTACGTATCTATGCGTGTTTTGGTATCTGTGCGTGCACAGTATTAAAATCAAGGGTAAAATTGAGATATATTCATTATTTTTAGTAACTTTAGATGAGCTCCGTTGAATCTTGTGATATCAAGCGATATTTAAGGAGTTCCACTCATTGTCAACGGGGGCAATATGGCTTTAATTGGGCCAAAAGCTTTGGTGGATTAAATGGATTTTTCTTTGGAAAAAAATGCCAACTTTCGTTTAAGGTCGGTAAGATCAACAAAAAAATTTGCTACTCTCTCTTGGCGAATTGCAAAGAATGTATTTTTTCAGATTGTTTCATTATTAATTCATGTCTCTGTTATCGTATTATTTCATTATACAAGCACGCATAGCTCATCTTTAAGCTCCCTAAATCATCTGTAAACAGTTTATTATGAAAATGAATCTGTTTAGCCAAAATTAGACATCACATAATGCGATGCAATTCTCTTTGAAAAGTCGAGCTACTTGTTGTGTGGATTTATTTGGCTAGAAGCATTTGGGAATGCAGAGTAGAGCAGTCATTCTTAACGGGAGAAATGTTACATCCAAGGGGGGTAGGAGTAGAGTTGAAGGGGGTGATATATTGAAATAAAGGGGGAAAGGCTTGAGAATCAAAGGTTAGACTAATTACCTAAACAGAAATATCAATCATCAGTGAATGTGTCTGGGTGTGTGTTGATGCTTACGTGTGTATGTGTTTGTACATGTGTGAACACGCACGTGTGTGTGTGTCAGCGTGTGAGATCATGTTTGAATATGTAAACGTGTACGACTTTTATGCTTCCGGGTGCATCTATCATTGTTCATGCATATATATATATATATATATATATATATATATATATATATATATATATCATCATCATCATCATCATCAGTCTTTTTACGTCCGTTGTTGGACATAGACCTTCCCCAGGATTCGCCTCAATTTTCTATGGTGGATGTCACAGAGCCTATATTTTATAGATTTGTCAAGTTCATCTCTCCATCTTGTATTTTGTCTACATCAGTTTTGCATGTGATCTCAGGGGATCCTTTGTTAAGAGTCGTGATGTCCATCAGTTGTCTGTCATTCTTGCAACATGGACTGTCCATTGCCATTTAAGTTTTCTTACTGTTTCAATGATGTCTCTGACTCCTGTTTTCTTCTTTATATACTGTGTTGTCTTGTGATCTCTCCATGTGAGCACGATTCTCTCATGCGTGCGTTGTATGCTTCTCAGTTTGCAAGTCTGTCTCTTGGTTAAGTTCCATGTTTCAGCTCCATTAGCGACTATTGGGAGGGTGCATTGGTTGTATACTCTTCTTTTTAGGATTATTGGGATCGACTTGTTTTTGAAGGTTGAGTTTGCTGTGCCGAAGGCTTGCCATCCTAGGGTGATTCTTTGCTTGATATCTTCCTGTTTCGTGGGTTTCACGGTGATTCGTTGTCCTAGATAGATATAGTAATCTACTTTTCCCAGTTTTGCATCTTTGATTTTAAGTTATGTGCTTATTCTCAATATGACTTGAATATGATTTTAGTTTTACTTAAGTTAATGTGTAGGCCAACTTTTTTGCTTTCTTCATTTAATTCATCTAGCATTAGTTGGAGGTCGTGTAGGTTCTTTGCGAAAACGACAACGTTGTCTGCAAACCTTAGGCTGCTCAGATATTAGCCGTCTATTTTGATTCCTCTATCCCCCCGATCTAGGTTTCGGAAGATCAACTTGAGGCAGGCTGTGAAGAGTTTGGGTGAGCTGGTATCATCTTGTCTTACTCCTTTTTGGAGTTGGCAGGGGTTCAGAGTCCTTATGTAGCCTGAAAAAAGAGTTGCTCCGATTGTTTATATATTGTAGTCCTTTGACATATACAAGATCACCACCTTGTAGAGTGATGGCCTTCGTGACCCTGGGGATTTCTACTGAATCAAATGCCTTCTTGAAGTCTATAAATGCTACAGTAAGTGGCATTTTATATTCTGGTGCTTTCTCTTCCAGCTGATTTATTGAATGGAGATGGTCCATGGTCGAGTAGTTCTTCAAAATCCTGCCTGCTCGCATGGTTAGTTTTCATCTAGTTTTTTAGTTATCTGGTTGGTGATGATTTTTGTGAAAAGTTTATAGATGAAGTTTAGTAGGCTTATAGGCCTGTAGTTGTTGAGGTCGTTGGGGCTTCTTTTTTTGCGTAGAAGCATTATGATTACTGTGTTCCACTCTGTTTTAGACATAAGTTGAATAGAAAAGCCAGTTTTTTGTTGACGATCTTACCAGCTTTTTTTGTGTAGATCGATGGTGATGTCCTGGACCAAGAGTTTTTCTTTATTTTGTTTGTTTGATGGCTTGTTTAATCTCCCATGGTATAACATCTGGGAAGTCATCGAACTAATCGTCTGCCTCTTGCATATCTTGGTCATTGTTTTGCTGTTCATGTCTTGAAGAGGAAAGTTCTTGGTAGAATTCTTGGGCGTGTTCGACAATTCTATCTCTGTTGTTATGTCTTCGTTTTCTTTGAGTATGCTCGTTATCTGTTTCTGTCCTATCCGGGGAGCTTTGTTTATTGCTTTAAATCCACGACATTTTCCAGAATGGTTTCGATGATTGCTGTCGTTTACCTTCTTTTTGTCTTCTCTTAATTTCATTCTGATTGTTTTGTTTAGTTCGGTTTCTTCCATTTTTTCTCTTCTTGTTGTTGGTAGTTTGAGGATATCGTTCTCATCGGTAAGTATTTTATTTCTGTTCTTCAATTCTAATTTGAAGGATTGAGTAAGTTTCTTTGGTATGTTCAGTGGTTGCTGTTTGGTGTAGAACTATTTTCTACGTTCTTTATTGGTGTTTACTTACATCTTACATCTGACCATTCTATGGTCGCTTCCTATGTTCACTTGGTTTAGAATCTGAATGTCTCTGATGTTGTCGCTTCTATCCGTCAGGATATAGTCTATTTCGTTTTTGGTTTCGTGTTCGGGGCTCTTCCAAGTCCATTTTCTGTTGGGGTTCCTTTTGAAGAATGTATTCATGATCGTGAAGTTGTTTACAGTTGCAAAGTTTACACCTCTTTCACCTCTTTCGTTTCGTTTTTTGTATCCGAATTTTCCAATGATCTTTCGTCTCCTTGTCCTACCTGTGCGTTAAAGTCTCCCCTAATGATATTAGAATTTTTCGATATCTCGTAGTAGGGAGTTCAAATCATCATAGAAGTTGTTTATCTCTTCTTTGGTTGATTGCGAAGTGGGAGCGTACACTTGGATGACATTTAGCTTGTATCTCTTTAGAGTTGTATGGTGACACTGACTATGCAGAGATTGCTATAAAGCCTACCACGTTGTCTTAGAGGTCTTTATTGATGAGGAAGCCTACTCCACTTTGTTCATCTTCTCTCTTCGGTAATTGTAGAGAAGATGTTTGCTTTTCAATTCTATCAATTCTTCTCCTGGTCATCTCATTTCACTAATACTTATGATGTCCCAATTAATGTCTGATTTCATTTTCTAGATGGGTCGGGTGAGAATTTGCTGAGAGTGTTCTGTAGTTGTAGGCGCTGATGTTAATGTTGTTCTCTTGTTGAGGGGTTTTGGGTTTGAGTTTTGTTTGGATGGTCGCTGTTGGAGCACATCATCCTCATCCAATACGAGCGATGTAGCTAGGCCTTTTAAAACCGAGTACCCAGCAGGAACGGCCGGTATAACTATCATTGTGCGAACCATTGGGAGTGTTGGGCTATGTCCTGCGCACTGGCCCATGACATGTTAGATTCAGCTTGAGCATACCTCTACCTTATATATCAAGTTTTTAACTTAATCCCCAGTGACATTTCAAACAAAACTAGATTAGTGGTTTACTTATCTCTTGCAATGGTCGTTTGAATACATTTTCGAAAAAAATCAAAAGAGATTAGATACTGCATGTTAACGATCAACGCTGGATTAGAGGACAAATTAATGGAATACATAAGAAAAATACAAAAGTTTTCGTTTACTTACGCAGTCTTGATCTTTTGCCTTGGTGAGGCCAACATGTTACTTGTAGCAGTAGAAAAACATTTCTTTTTCCTTTTACTTTGCTAAAGAGTACCACACTCTAACCCAAATTGGAAGAACAAGAATTCATCATTGGGGACGGGCATGTCTTGGGATCGAATCATCTTTTTTTTGGGGGGGGGGGACTATGTAGCGGGGGAGGTTGTCTTTCCTTTACAGTTTTTCTTTCTCCTTCTTTCTCTTTCTTTCTCTTTATTTCATTCCATTTTCTTTGGGGGTATGTAGATTTTGTTTTGGGTGTTCCATGGTATATTTGGAGCCATACGTTTGAACACATTTTAAAAGAAATAAAAAGAGGCTAAATATTGCATATCAACAATCCATGCGTGATTAATGAGCAAATGAATGGAATACATGAGGAATATTATACGGCCGTTCTGGTTTTCTTATCCAGTCTTTATCTGTTGCTTTGATGAGGCCAACTTTTAGCAGTGATAATCATTTCTTTTTCAAAAACTTCTTCTAATCTTATGTTCCTATATTTTCTAACCTTTTTGTTTCTATCTTGGAATCTATTCGTTTCTTTCTATGTGTTTTATGGCCTATCAAGCGGGGGAGGTTGTCTTGACTTCAGAGTTTTTTTCTCTTTCCTACTCTCCATTTCAATCTATTTTTCAATCATTTTTTCGGGGTGGGGGCTGGTCTAACTTGTGTTTTTAGTATTCAGCGGTTTATTTGGAGCCCTACGTTTGAATATATTTTTCAAAGAAATTTGAAGAGGTTAAATATTGCATGTTAACAATCAAAGCTGGAATAGTGGACAAGTGAATGGAATACATAAGAAAAATAATAAAGGTTTTCGTTTGCTTACGCAGTCTTGATCTCTTGCTTTAGAGAAGCCAACAAGTTACTTTTAGAAGTAGAAAATCCTTTTTTTTTTTCACTTTACTAAATAGTATTACACTCGAACCCAGCTTGGAATAGCAATATTTCATCATTCGAGACCGGCTTGTCTTGGAACTTAATCATTTTTTTCCCTTTGATTTTTTTCTCTTGTTGACAATCGAGCGAAAGAGGTTGTCATCCTTTTGGAACTTTTTATCCTTTTTTCACGCTATTTTACTTTCGATTTCATTCCATTTATTAAAAATATTTTGGTGGTGTAACTTTTGTTTTTGGTGTTCATTAGTATGTAAGGGCCCCTACGTTTGAATATATTTTTGAAAGAAATCAAAAGAGGTTAAATATTGCATATCAACAATCAACACTGGATTAGTGGACAAGTGAATGGAATAAATATGGAAAATAAACCAGTATTGGTTTACTTATCCAGTCTAGATCTCTTACTTTGGTGAGGCCAACGAGTTACTTTTAGCTAGGGAACAACATTTATTTTTCACTCACTTTTTCTAACCTTATTGTTTCTAGATTGGGATAAAAGCATTTGTCTTACTGTTTTTATGGCTTATCTAGCAGGGGAAGTCTTTCCTTTAGACTTATCCTTTCTCTGTCATACCCCCTATTTTATTTTTTTATTTCACTCTTATTTTTATGGGGGAAGGGGCTTTTGCTTTTGTTTTGTGTGTTCAGTGGTTTATTTGAATACATTTTTGAAAGAAATTATCAGAGGTTAGATAAAAACTGTCAACAAAGATAGATTAGTGGAGAAGTGAATGGAATACATGAGAAAAAGATACACAAGTTTTCGTTTACTTATCCAGTCTTGATCTGTTGTTTTCATGATGCCAACAAATTACTTTTAGTAGTGAAAAAAAAGTTTTTTCACTAATATCTTCAACATTTTGGTTCGTACATGTGAAGACTTTGTTGTTTTGATATCTTCTAACCTGAATGTTTCCATATCTTCTAACCTCAATGTTCCGATATATCCTGACATCAATTTTCCAATATCTTCTAACCTCAAAGTTTGATAACTTTTAAGATTTTCTCTCTATATTTTCTAACATCATTGTTTCCATATTTTCTAAGCTCAATTTTTCCCTATTTTTTAACCACAATGTTTTAATAACTTGTAACAATTTCTTTTTATATTTTATAACATCATATTTTTCATGTATTCTAATCTTTTTTCCCAATTTGAGCTTTGTTTCTATAAATTCTGACCTTAATATTTCAATAACATCTAACTTAAATCTTTCCATATTTTTTAACTTCATATTTTTTATATTTCTAAACTTTTTTTCGAATTATTGTTACTATATCTTGTGAAATCAATGTTTCCATAACTCTTAACTTCAGTATTTCCATGATTAGTAACCCTAATGTTTCCATAACTTGTAACCATAATGTTTCCATAACTTGTAACCATAACGTTTCCATAACTTGTAACCATAACGTTTCCATAACTTGTAATCACAACGTTTCAATAACTTGAAACCCTAATGTCAAACATTTAAGCTATATGTTTCCATAAATTCAATGTTTCCATATCATCTACCCTCAATGTAAAATGTCTTCTAAACTCAGTATTCCCATATCTTCTAATATCAATGTTTCCGTTATTTCTAATGTCAATGTTTCCATAACTTCTAGCATAAACTTTCCATATCATCTAATTTCACAGTTTTTATATTTTCGAACTTTCTTTTCCTATTTCAACATCATTGTTTGTATATCATTCAGCTTCAATGTTTTCATATTTCCTGACCTCAATGTAACCATAACTTCTAAGCCCAATATTTCAAAATCATTCAACCTAAATGTTCGTATAACTTTCGAAATTCTTTCTTCCATATTTTCTAACATTAATTTCATATCTTATCTATTTTTTTCCAATTTCAGCATCATCGTTTTTGTATTTTCTAACCTCAATGTTTCTATATTTCTGACTTCAATATTTCCATAGCATATAGCGTCAATGGTTCAATATCTTGTGACATGAATGTTCCAATATTTTTCAACCTCAATGATTCGATATATTCTAGCCTTATTAATTCGATATTATCTAAAATCCTTCTTTACATATACATCATTTTTTTTCGATATGTATTAACATCAATGATCCAATATCTTCTAACATCAGGGCTTGCATGACTTTTAACATCTTTTTTCCACATTTTCTGACATGTCTTTTAAACTCCATGGTTCTATGTCTTTTAACCACAATTGTTCCATGTTTTTTAACCTAATTGTTCCTTATTTCACTAACCTGAATGTTTCATCGTCTTCTATCTTCGATATTCCCATATTTCACCTCCAATGTTTCAATGTATTCTAACCTTAATGTTTGCATATTTCACTAACCTTGATGTTTCCATATTTCACTTACCATAATGTTCCCATGTCTTGAAACATCAATATTTCCATATTCCACTAACCTAAGGGTTTCCATGTCTTTTAACCTGAATTTTTCTATTTTCAGTAACCTCATTGTTTCTATGTGTTGTAACCTCATTGTGTCCTTATTTCACAAACCTCAATGTTTCCATGTCTCCTAACACCAATGTTTCCAAGTGTTGGAATCACAATGTTTCCATATTTCACTGACCTCAATTTTTCCATATTTTGATTACCTCAACATTTCTATATTTTACCAACTTTGACGTTTTATATTCCCCTAACCTCAATGTTTCCATGTCATCTAACTCCAATGTTTCCATATTTTATTAACCTCAATGTACCTTATTTCACTAACCTCAATATTTCCATGTTTTGTAACTCCAATGTTTCCATATTTCACTAACCTCAATATTTCGAAATCTCCTAACATCAATGTTTCCATATCTTCCAACCTCAATGTTTCCATATTTCATTAACCCCAATGTTTCCTTATTTCACTAACTTGAATGTTTCCATTTTTCCTAACATCAATGTTTCCAAGTCTTGTAACTACAATGGTTCCATGTCTTCTAACCTCAAAGTTTCCATATTTCACTTATCACAAGGTTTCCATGTCTCCTAACCTCAATGATTCCATATTTCACATACCACAATGTTTCCATGTCTTCAAAAATCAATATTTCCATATTTCACTAACCTGAAAATTTCCATGTTTTTCAACCTCAATGTTCCCACATTTCACTAACCTCACAGTTTCTATGCGTTCTAACCTCAACGTTTCCTAATCTTGGAATCACAATGGTTCCATGTCTTTTAACCTCAATGTTTCCATGTTTTGTAACATCAATTTTTCGATATTTCACCAACATCAATGTTTCCATATTTCAATAATGTCAATATTTCCGTATTTCACTGAATTCCATGTTTCCTTATTTCACTGACCTCAATGTTTTTGTATTTCAATATTTCAATAATCCTAATGTTTCCATATACCACTAAACCCAACGTTGCCGTGTCTTCTAGTGTCAATGTTTCCATATTACACTTATATGATGTTTCGATGTCTTTTAATCCATGTGTTACCATAATTCACTACCCTCAATGTTTCTGTGTCTTTAAACTTCAATTTTTCCATATTTCACTAACATCGCTTTTTCCGCGTCTTTTAACCTGAATGTTTCCTTATTTCACAAACCTCAATGTTAATATATTTTACCAACCTCACTGTTTTTGGTCTCATAACCTCAATATTTCCATATTTCATTAACATTAATATTTCCATACTTTATAAACCTCAATGTTTCCATGTTCCATTAGCCTCAATGTTTCCATATTTCACTAACCTCGATGTTTTTATGTCTTCAAAAATCACATGTTCTCTATTTCACTAACTTCAATGTTTCCATATCTTTTATCCAGTATTTTTCCATGTAATCGAACCTCCATGTCTCCATATTCAACTTACATGAATGTTTCCACGTCTTGTAACCTCAACGTTCCCATATTTTACTAACTTCAATGTTTTCTTGTCTCATAGCTTCAATGTTTCCGTATTTCATCAGCGTTAATATTTCCATATTTCACGTCAATGTCTCCATATCTTCAAACCTCAATATTTCCATGTTACACTAACCCCAAGGTTTCCATATTTTGCTGACCTTAATGTTTCCATGTCATGCAAACTCGTTGTTTCTTCATTCCACTAATCTCAATGTTTCCATGTTTTAATACCAATCTTTCCCTTATTCACTATCCTTTATGTTTTAATGTCTTTTCCTCAACGTTTGAATATTTCACAAAACTCAATATTTCCATGTTTTGTAACTCCAATCTTTCCATATTTTACTATCCTCAAAATATCCATGTCTTTTAACCTCAATTTTTCCACATTTAACTCATGTGCATGTTTCCATGTCTTTGGACCTCAATGTGTTTTATATTTCACTAACCTCAATGTTTCAATATCCCATTAACCTCATTGTTTCCATGTCTACTAACCTCAATATTTCCATATATCACAAACCTTAATGTTTCCCTATTTCACCATCATCAATGTTTCCATATCTTCCAACCTGAACGTTTCCATGTGGTCTAACCTGATTATTTCCTTATTTCACTAACCTGAATGTTTCCACGTCTTATAATTTCAGTCTTCCCATATTTCACTAATTTCAATGTTTTCATGTTTTGTAATTTCAATGTTTCTATATTTCACTAACCTCAATGTTTCCATTTATCACTAACCTCAATGTTTCAATGTCTTGTAACCTCAATGTTTCTTTTTTTTTTCGCTAATTTTAATGTTTCCATGTCATGTAACCTCAACCTTTCCATATTTCACTAACTTTAATTTCATCCATGTCATCTAACTTCAATGTTTGAACATTTTATTGAACTCATTGTTACCATGTCTTGTACCTTCAATGTTCCCATATTTCACTAACATGAATGTTCCCATATTTCACTAACCCGATTATTTCAATGTCTTTTAACCTCAATGTTTCCATATTTCAATAACGTTAATATTCCCATATTTCACTTACTTCAATGGTTCCATATCTCAGTAACCTCAATCTTTCCATATTTCACTAAGTTCAATGTTCACATGTTTTGTAACCTCAATGGTTCCATATTTCACTGATTCCACTATTTCTGTGTCTTGGAACCCCAATGTTCCCATATTTCATTAACCTCAATTTTTCCAAATCTTTTAACTCAATCTTTCCATATTTCACTAACGTCAATGTTCCCACATCTTCTAATTTCAATGAGTCTTTATTTCACTAACCTTAATATATCAATGTCTTCTAATCTCAATGTTTCCATTTTCACTAACTTCAATTTTCCCATGTCTTTTAACTTCGATGTTTCCATACCTCATCAACTTCAATGTTGTCATGTCTTCTAATCTCAATGTTTCCATGTCTTCAGACCTCTATGATTCCATATCTTTTAACCTCGATATTTTCTAGTTTCACTAACCTCGATGTTTTTATATTTCACTAACCTCAATGTTTCCATATCTTCTGACCTCAATGTTTCATTATTTCAGTATCCTCAATGTTTTGATATCTTCTAACCTTAATGTTTCCATGTCTTCTAACATTTTAATATAAAGTTTTTAATTTTGATTTTAAATTTTATTTTTCATTTTTATATTTCTTATTTATATATTAATTTTTTATTTAAATTTTTTATTTTAATCTAAAAGTTTCAATAACTTTTAACATCTCCCTCCATATTTTTCTAACTCTGTTGAAATTTCAACCTCACTGTGTTTGTATTTTCTAATTTCATTTTTCTACATTTTCTTACCCTTTTTTTTTTACATTTTCAAACCTTTTTGTTTCTACATCATCTAACATTATTGTTTCCACACATTTTAACCTTTTTGTTTCTTTGTTTCAACCTCATTATTCTTTCCTTTTTTTCTTTCTTTGTTTCTATATCTTTTAATGTTTTTAAATCATTTTCCTATGTCGTCTGACCTCATTGTTTTTTATGTTATAAAATCATTGTTTCCATATCATTTCACGTATTTGTTTTCATATTTCCAACGTTTCTTTTGTAAATCTTTCATCTTTATTATTTTTACATGTAACAATATTGTTCATCCATCATCTAACATTTTTTCACTTCCTTTCAACCTTTTTTTTTCCTATAATTTAGAACCATATAGATACTAAATCTTCCAATATTATTGTTTCAATATTTTTTAACCATTTTTTCTTTATCGTTCAGTTCCATTGTTCAAACCTTCCTTTTTTTCATATCTTCCAACTTTATTGTTTCCATGTCTTCCAACGTCATTTTTCAACATCTTCTATCCTCATTTTTTCTATAACTTCCTCTTCATGTTTTTTTTTATCTTGTAAGCTTATTTATTCTTTATCTTCTATTTTTTCCCTTCTTCATATTATAACATTATTGTTTCTGCATCTCCAAACTTTGTGTTTTTATATCTCGTATCCTTCATGTCTTATTTTATCGTTTCTATATCACCAAACTTCATCGTTTTTATATCCCCTAATCTTATTGTTTTTATATGTTCTAAGCATATTTTTTTAATATATTCCAATCTTATTGTTCTTATTTTTTTGACCTCAACAATTTTATGTAACCTTTGTAACACGATTGTTTCTGGAAGTTCTAACTTTTTTGTTTTATCTTTTATTTAATTGTTTTTATATATTCTAATATTATTGATTCTATATATTCTAACATTATTGTTTTTGCACTTTTTAACTTTATTGATTTATATGATCTAACCTTAAAGTTTCTATATCTTGTAACCTTACAGTTTCAATATCTTTTAATATTATTGTTTTTATATCTTCTAACTTTATTGATTTTATATCTTCTAACAATTTTATTGGTACATTTCCTAACCTTATCACTTGTACATTTCCTAACCTGATTGGTTGAATATCACCCAACCATATTGTTTCAATATCTTCTAAATTCGCTTTAATATCTTCTAACCTCATTGTTTTTACATCCTTAACGTTATTGCTTTTAGATCTTTCAACGTTATTCTTTTTATATCTTTCAACCTCACTGTATATATATTCTAACCTCATTGATTCTATATATTTTAACATTATTGTTTTTATATCTGATAAACATGTTGATTATACATCATCTAACTTTATTTTCTCTACATTTTGTAACTTCATTGTTTCTATATATTTCAACCTCATTGTTTCTATATATTCTAACGGCATTGTTTTTATATCTACTAACGTTATTGTTTCTAGATTTCTTAACCTTATTGTTTAAATCTTCTAATATTTATGTTTCTACATCTTGTAACCTTAATGTTCAACTACTTTTTAGCCTTGTCGTTTTTATAACTATAAACTTTTATAGATTCTAAATCTTCTAAGATCTTCTACATATTTTCTAACCTCATTGTTTCTATAAGTTCTAACCGTAATTTTTCTTTATCTTCCAACCCCATTCCTATATCTTTTACCCTTTTTAACATTACTGTTTCAATATCATCTAGCCTTAGTGTATTTATATCTTCTAATCTTATTATTACTATTTTTTCTCACCTTACTGTTTCGATATCACCTAACCTCATTGTTTCTATATTTCCTAATTTTATTGCTTTTATATCTTCTAGCATTATTGTTTTGTATATCTTCCAACCTTTTGTTTTTTTTTTCATCTTACCTTTTTGTTTTTATATTTTTTCAACCTCATTCTTTCTATACCTTCTAACCTTATTGTTTCTAAATCTAACCTCAATTTTTTAATATGTTGTAACCTTATTGTTCCCATATCTTCTAACATTATTTTTTATATAACTTCTAACCGTTTTTTCTATATCTTTTAACCTTACAGATTTTACATCTTCAAACCGTAGTTAGTTTTAATTTCATCACTTGTATGTATTCTAAGCTTATTGTTTCAATATCTTGAAATCTTATTTTTCCCTTTTTTCTAACCATATAGTTTATATTTCTTCTAGCCTCTCTTTCCATATCTTTTAACGTTATTGTTTTTATATTTTCTAACTTCATTCTTTCTATATCTTCTAATTTCATTGTTTTTAATTTTCTAACTTTATGGTTTTAATATATTATAACCATAATTTTTTTATATCTTTTAACCTTTTTGTTTTTAAATCTCCTAACCTAATCAATTCTATATATTACAGCCCTATTTTTCTATATCTTCTAAAATTATTGATTTTGTATTTTCTGATTTTATTATTTTTATATCTTCTTTCTTTATTTTCTCAATATTCTAAGCCTCGTTCCTTTAACCGCATTGTTTTCATATTTTCTAACCTTAGTTTCGACATATTTTAACCGCACAGATTCCATATTTTCTAACATTATTGTTTCTTCAACTTACAACCTTATTGTTTTTTTTTATCTTTTTATTCTTTTCATGTCTTCTAACCAAATTAAATCTATATCTTCTCCTCTTATTGTATTTATGTCTTTCAACCTTATTGCCTCTATAACTACTAACCTTATTGTTTTTATATGTTCTTTGTTTTTATATCTTCTAACCTTATTTTTTTGTATATCTTCCAACTTTTTTGTTTTTCATTCTTCTAACCTCATTTTTTCAAATTTTCTAATCTTTTTGTTTTTATACATTCTCACCCAAATTTTTCTGTATCTTCTAACAATATTATTTCCATATCTCTCAACCTTATTATTTCAAAATCTTGTTTCAATATCTTTTAACTTCATTGTTTCTATATCTTTTAACTTCATTGTTTCAATATCTCCTAACTTCATTGTTTCTATATCTTTTAACTTCATTGTTTCTATATCTTCTAACTTCATTGTTTCAATATCTTCTAACTTCATTGTTTCAATATCTTCTAACTTCATTGTTTCTATATCTTTTAACTTCATTGTTTCTATATCTTTTAACTTCATTGTTTCTATATCTTTTAACTTCATTGTTTCTATATCTTTTAACTTCATTGTTTCAATATCTTCTAACTTCATTGTTTCTATATCTTTTAACTTTGTTGTTTCAATATCTTTTAACTTCATTGTTTCTATATCTTCTAACTTCATTGTTTCTATATCTTTTAACTTCATTGTTTCAATATCTTCTAACTTCATTGTTTCAATATCTTCTAACTTCATTGTTTCAATATCTTTTAACTTCATTGTTTCTATATCTTTTAACTTCATTGTTTCTATATCTTTTAACTTCATTGTTTCTATATCTTCTAACTTCATTGTTTCTATATCTTTTAACTTCATTGTTTCAATATCTTCTAACTTCATTGTTTCAATATCTTCTAACTTCATTGTTTCAATATCTTCTAACTTCATTGTTTCTATATCTTTTAACTTCATTGTTTCTATATCTTTTAACTTCATTGTTTCAATATCTTTTAACTTTGTTGTTTCAATATCTTTTAACTTCATTGTTTCAATATCTTCTAACTTCATTGTTTCTATATCTTTTAACTTCATTGTTTCTATATCTTTTAACTTCATTGTTTCTATATCTTTTAACTTCATTGTTTCTATATCTTTTAACTTCATTGTTTCAATATCTTTTAACTTTGTTGTTTCAATATCTTTTAACTTCATTGTTTCAATATCTTCTAACTTCATTGTTTCTATATCTTTTAACTTCATTGTTTCTATATCTTTTAACTTCATTGTTTCAATATCTTTTAACTTTGTTGTTTCAATATCTTTTAACTTCATTGTTTCAATATCTTCTAACTTCATTGTTTCTATATCTTTTAACTTCATTGTTTCTATATCTTTTAACTTCATTGTTTCTATATCTTTTAACTTCATTGTTTCAATATCTTCTAACTTCATTGTTTTTATATCTTTTAACTTCATTGTTTCTATATCTTTTAACTTCATTGTTTCTATATCTTTTAACTTCATTGTTTCAATATCTTTTAACTTCATTGTTTCAATATCTTCTAACTTCATTGTTTCAATATCTTCTAACTTCATTGTTTCTATATCTTTTAACTTCATTGTTTCTATATCTTTTAACTTCATTGTTTCAATATCTTTTAACTTTGTTGTTTCAATATCTTTTAACTTCATTGTTTCAATATCTTCTAACTTCATTGTTTCTATATCTTTTAACTTCATTGTTTCTATATCTTTTAACTTCATTGTTTCTATATCTTTTAACTTCATTGTTTCTATATCTTTTAACTTCATTGTTTCAATATCTTTTAACTTTGTTGTTTCAATATCTTTTAACTTCATTGTTTCAATATCTTCTAACTTCATTGTTTCTATATCTTTTAACTTCATTGTTTCTATATCTTTTAACTTCATTGTTTCTATATCTTTTAACTTCATTGTTTCTATATCTTTTAACTTCATTGTTTCAATATCTTTTAACTTCATTGTTTCAATATCTTCTAACTTCATTGTTTCTATATCTTTTAACTTTGTTGTTTCTATATCTTCTAACTTCATTGTTTCTATATCTTTTAACTTCATTGTTTCTATATCTTTTAACTTTGTTGTTTCAATATCTTTTAACTTTGTTGTTTCAATATCTTTTAACTTCATTGTTTTAATATCTTTTAACTTCATTGTTTCTATATCTTTTAACTTCATTGTTTCTATATCTTTTAACTTCATTGTTTCTATATCTTTTAACTTCATTGTTTCAATATCTTCTAACTTCATTGTTTCTATATCTTTTAACTTCATTGTTTCTATATCTTTTAACTTCATTGTTTCTATATCTTTTAACTTCATTGTTTCTATATCTTCTAACTTCATTGTTTCTATATCTTTTAACTTTGTTGTTTCTATATCTTCTAACTTCATTGTTTCTATATCTTTTAACTTCATTGTTTCAATATCTTTTAACTTCATTGTTTCAATATCTTCTAACTTCATTGTTTCTATATCTTTTAACTTCATTGTTTCTATATCTTTTAACTTCATTGTTTCAATATCTTCTAACTTCATTGTTTCTATATCTTTTAACTTCATTGTTTCTATATCTTTTAACTTCATTGTTTCTATATCTTTTAACTTCATTGTTTCAATATCTTTTAACTTCATTGTTTCAATATCTTCTAACTTCATTGTTTCTATATCTTTTAACTTTGTTGTTTCTATATCTTCTAACTTCATTGTTTCTATATCTTTTAACTTCATTGTTTCTATATCTTTTAACTTTGTTGTTTCAATATCTTTTAACTTTGTTGTTTCAATATCTTTTAACTTCATTGTTTTAATATCTTTTAACTTCATTGTTTCTATATCTTTTAACTTCATTGTTTCTATATCTTTTAACTTCATTGTTTCTATATCTTTTAACTTCATTGTTTCTATATCTTCTAACTTCATTGTTTCTATATCTTTTAACTTTGTTGTTTCTATATCTTCTAACTTCATTGTTTCTATATCTTTTAACTTCATTGTTTCAATATCTTTTAACTTCATTGTTTCAATATCTTCTAACTTCATTGTTTCTATATCTTTTAACTTTGTTGTTTCTATATCTTCTAACTTCATTGTTTCTATATCTTTTAACTTCATTGTTTCTATATCTTTTAACTTCATTGTTTCTATATCTTTTAACTTCATTGTTTCTATATCTTTTAACTTCATTGTTTCTATATCTTTTAACTTCATTGTTTCTATATCTTTTAACTTCATTGTTTCTATATCTTTTAACTTCATTGTTTCTATATCTTCTAACTTCATTGTTTCTATATCTTTTAACTTCATTGTTTCAATATCTTCTAACTTCATTGTTTCTATATCTTTTAACTTCATTGTTTCTATATCTTCTAACTTCATTGTTTCTATATCTTTTAACTTTGTTGTTTCAATATCTTTTAACTTCATTGTTTCTATATCTTCTAACTTCATTGTTTCTATATCTTTTAACTTCATTGTTTCAATATCTTCTAACTTCATTGTTTTAATATCTTTTAACTTCATTGTTTCTATATCTTTTAACTTCATTGTTTCAATATCTTCTAACTTCATTGTTTCTATATCTTTTAACTTTGTTGTTTCAATATCTTTTAACTTCATTGTTTTAATATCTTTTAACTTCATTGTTTCTATATCTTTTAACTTCATTGTTTCAATATCTTTTAACTTCATTGTTTCTATATCTTCTAACTTCATTGTTTCTATATCTTTTAACTTCATTGTTTCAATATCTTCTAACTTCATTGTTTCAATATCTTCTAACTTCATTGTTTCTATATCTTTTAACTTTGTTGTTTCAATATCTTTTAACTTCATTGTTTCAATATCTTCTAACTTCATTGTTTCTATATCTTTTAACTTCATTGTTTCTATATCTTTTAACTTCATTGTTTCAATATCTTCTAACTTCATTGTTTCTATATCTTTTAACTTTGTTGTTTCAATATCTTTTAACTTCATTGTTTTAATATCTTTTAACTTCATTGTTTCTATATCTTTTAACTTCATTGTTTCAATATCTTTTAACTTCATTGTTTTTATATCTTCTAACTTCATTGTTTCTATATCTTTTAACTTCATTGTTTCAATATCTTCTAACTTCATTGTTTCAATATCTTCTAACTTCATTGTTTCTATATCTTTTAACTTTGTTGTTTCAATATCTTTTAACTTCATTGTTTCAATATCTTCTAACTTCATTGTTTCTATATCTTTTAACTTCATTGTTTCTATATCTTTTAACTTCATTGTTTCAATATCTTCTAACTTCATTGTTTCTATATCTTTTAACTTTGTTGTTTCAATATCTTTTAACTTCATTGTTTTAATATCTTTTAACTTCATTGTTTCTATATCTTTTAACTTCATTGTTTCAATATCTTCTAACTTCATTGTTTCTATATCTTTTAACTTCATTGTTTCAATATCTTCTAACTTCATTGTTTCTATATCTTTTAACTTTGTTGTTTCAATATCTTTTAACTTCATTGTTTTAATATCTTTTAACTTCATTGTTTCTATATCTTTTAACTTCATTGTTTCAATATCTTCTAACTTCATTGTTTCTATATCTTTTAACTTCATTGTTTCAATATCTTCTAACTTCATTGTTTCTATATCTTTTAACTTTGTTGTTTCAATATCTTTTAACTTCATTGTTTTAATATCTTTTAACTTCATTGTTTCTATATCTTTTAACTTTGTTGTTTCAATATCTTCTAACTTCATTGTTTCTATATCTTTTAACTTCATTGTTTCAATATCTTCTAACTTCATTGTTTCTATATCTTTTAACTTTGTTGTTTCAATATCTTTTAACTTCATTGTTTCTATATCTTCTAACTTCATTGTTTCTATATCTTTTAACTTCATTGTTTCAATATCTTCTAACTTCATTGTTTCTATATCTTTTAACTTCATTGTTTCAATATCTTTTAACTTCATTGTTTCTATATCTTTTAACTTCATTGTTCCCATATTTGCTAACACTATTGTTTCTATAACATTCAGTCTTATTGCTTCTACGTTTTCCAACCTTATTGTTCCCTTATCTCATAATCAATTTGTAGTTGTGTCTCTACCTTCATTCTTTCTATATCTTCTTACCTCATACTTCCAATATCTTTTAACTTTACGTTTCAATATTTTTGAAATTCGTCTTCAAACCTTATTGTTTCTATATCGTCTAACCATTTTTTTTATACCTTCTGTCTTCATTGTTTTTTATCTTCTAATTCTATTCTTTCCATATATTCTAACCATACTTTTTATATCTTCTAACCTCATGGTTTTCATTTTTTCAAGCTTTATTCATTCTATATTCTATATTTCTTAACTTTATTGTGTTTATATCTTGTAACCTCATTTTCTCCATATTTTCAACTGCTTGAACTTTATTGTTCTTATATCTTCCAACCTTATTGTTTTTTCTATCATGTAACATTGTTTCTATATTTCCCAACCCCTTCGATTCTTTATCATCGAACATAATTGTTTTCATATTTTCAAGTCTTATTCATTTTATATCCTCTAAACTTATTGTTTTTATATTTTGTAACCTTATGGCTTTTATATCTTCGAACAATATTTTTTTTTTATTTTCAAACCTTTTTTCTTCTATATGTTTTAACTTCATTTTATTATATCTTCTAAAATTATTGTTTCTATATTGTTTAACCTCATTGTTTTTTTTTATTTTTTTACTTTATTTTTTCCATATCTTCTAACCTTATTGTTTCCACATCTTTCTTTGAATGATTGACAGATCGAAGGGAGCAATTAAAAAGTATACGCTGATTAATTCAGGGTTGGGGAATGTATCAGAAAAATTCCAATATCTTGATATTTGAAAGATATGCGAGTTGTCCAGACCCCTGACCCCATCCCTGGATCCATGCCTCTATGGGATTACGCATTACATGGATTTAGTTCAGTTGTAATTTTAGTTCACACTGTGTATTTTTTATTTTTGCTCACAATATTTTCTTATTGCTTGTTCCACCTTTTAGTTTAGTCGGGAAAAGGTATAGAATAAACGTTTCTCCCTTATGAGCAACACCACATCATTCAGATGGGGGGGAGGGCGGCACTCGTTTCGAGGAAATCTTTTCCAATGCCTACATGCAAAGCATTGAACCGGGCAACATTTTTCTCTTCTATTGTTAGTGAGAATTATTCCAATATTGGAACAAAACCTTCCTCCTCCTCCAAACGAAAAGGCCTGCGGTGGTTTTATTAATAAATTATATAAGAAAATCGGGCCAGAATTCTGTAAAGGTGCCCTTGAAGTTCGCAGCACTTCTCCATGAATCGCTAGTGGCTGGACGCGTTGCCATGGTAGCCAGAGGTCAGCCAATAGATAACGGACGAAAAGGTCTCTATTGATTGGATGATGCTAATCTAACCATGCATACTAATTAATTATCATATCTGAAATTTAATTATCATTTTCTCAATTCAATTATCATAGGTAATTTCATTATTGCATGTACATTTCAATTACAAGGTTTAGATATATTTAAAAGAAAACCAGCAAGGTCACCCGATGTGGCTCAAATTAAAATAACTCTTGAGGCATCCTTCAATATTAGTTTGCTGCAAAGATAATTGCAGTTTTTCAGCATCAACTTTAAAGCAGTATATCTCATCCTAGAATAAAAGTTATTAATCGAAATAATCTTCAGAATCTACACATGAAAGCCAACTAGAAACACATCCCTTTATTACAGAAGCATGGAATTCCAAGGTCCTGGAAGCAATGGATTCTTAGGAATTGTTTTGAGCTGCTACCTGGTAGTTGAAAACCTTGCCCTACAGGAAACGTTCGAAATGCTAGAGAGTGTTAGTCGACCGTAGTGAGATCTGTAAGTGTGCAAGCTAGTTAGTATAATTTTTGCAGGATCACTCGGGCCATAGGGGTATTTTTTTTTCTTTTCCAATCAGATGCAAATGTCCAATAACTATTGATCTATTATCGTTTAGTCCCCCTGCAATGCCTCAAGTTATTTTGCGTGACTTCACTGCAATAATGACCCTCAGTTGGATGTCGCCAATGACAGATAGAAGTCCTTGTCAATGACAGAAGAAGCAAATTAGAAAAGTGAAAAAAACTTGACATGTCATGTGAATGACCACGTTGAAATTGAACAAACTAGGCTACAAAACTCTACCTCACTCAGATCACTTGACAGACCTCTGCCCGACCAACTACCACTTTTTCATGCTTTTCGACCATTACCTGCAAAAGTAGATCTTCAACAGCCAAGCAGCAGCTCAGAACTCTATCACAGAATTCATTGGTCCCATTACCTCAGAATTCTTTGCTTCCGGAATAAATGGACTTTATTCCCGTTGTGTGTGTGTATGCATGTGTGTGTGTGTGTGGGGGGGGGAAACGATAAACATATATGATAATAATAACACACGCACACAGACACACACACACACACACACACACACACACATATATATATATATATATATATATATATATAACGAGAGAGATGAAAGGAGGGGATTAACGGGTGGTGGCGATAGAGTAAGCATTAGAGAAAGAGGGTAAGAGCGATAGAGAACGAAAGAAAGAATTTCCTGTATTAAGAATTCAGTATCTGAAAACCTGTTTTTGTCTTGACTCAGACACTGACCTCGGTGGAAATACGTAGCTATTTTATTCATGGAGTAAACCTTTTCTATCTGTATATCTATCTCTCCCAGTACGTTCATATCAATCTGTCTATCGGCCATCATTGTCTTAGCAGAAGAGCTAAGAGTAGCGACAACTTCAACTCTTACGTATCGTTCACAAAGTATCCTTTCCACCTTCAGGGCCAAAGTTTATTTTCCGTTGACGAGTGTAGACCAAGAATTGGACAATTGGGATTCCAACGAGATCAAAGTCACAGCATAATGAAAACAGAAGGCAAATTTCAAAAGGGGAGGGGGCTTTGTATAGTCAACGTCCTCTGGCGTTGAAGATCCTAACACATGACAAATGTTTGTAACCTAATGATTTTCAACTGTCAACATAGGTCAACAGAAAATGAAGGGGTTAAAAGTCATCGAGGAAAGGTTGAATAGGTCAGCTGCATCAAAAGTTAAAAACATCAACAACTGGCTTACAGCTTACATATACAAAGTGTTTAGAAAATAAACAAACACTTTTAAAAACGTATTAAAGTAAATCTATTAAAGATATTAATGTGCAGTTTTGTAGACACTTGAAGTTAACGACTGCAACTTAGAGTGGCCCAATGAGTGGATCCCTGGTCAAACGGCATATATCAAGGCAGCAGTCAGTCTCTTGCCAAGTCCGCCTTAACATATCATCTCCAGGAGCAACAGCTTTAGCGATACGTTGTTTTCAATCATCAAAATTGATAAGAATGACAGGACGAATACCTTACTTTTGACAAATACCAAGAGGAAAAAGTTGCCAGCTGTTGGATCTTGACTTATGTACACAGTATATGTATTTTGAATAGAAAGTAAAGATTCAATCTAGAATTATTGTTATATTCTGAAGACCTTAATTCTTTCTGCAGATCCTTTTACTTTAAAACGTGGCCCCAAATCCATTGGGTATAAATGCCTAATTTGAACTGAATTTGGTTCAACTGAGCCAATGTTTTTGGTGGAGAAAGTGACAAACAGAACCAGTTGTCTGATCTAATAGAATATCTGCGTATATATATATATATATATATATATATATATACATATATATATATATATATATATATATATATATATATATATATATATATATATACATATATATATATATGTATTATTTTAATTTTTAATTTTTCAAGTATATAAGGTTGTATATCTAAATTTAAAATCCTGTTTATAGTTAATCATTGTAAGTTTTTCTATCATTTATATTTTTTAACATTGTTCGTGATAAGATTGTTCAAGTACATCACAATATCAACTAATTATCGAGTGTCTATATTTCTAATATATATGTATATATATATATATATATATATATATATATATACATATATATACATACATACATATATATATATATATATATATATATATATATATATATATATATATATATATATATATATATATATATATATATATATATAAGAATATTTTTTTGTTTTCTTATTATTGTGTAATTGGAATTTTTTCTTGTGCCCGCAATTTCGAATAATTTTTTGTTAAAAAACGATCATGAATTCTATGAAATGTAATTTTCCCTCCAGGCGAAGTTAATATTTCTAGGTATTGCTCTCACATACCAGCGTTGACTTTAAAATTCCCATTTCATTACAAGCATTTTATTCAACTTCATACATATTCGGATAAAGAGGTGTTTTTTTGGCATTATTAGATTTTGATTGTTGAATCTGATTTCGAAAATCGTATTCAACGCACCTATATAAAGTTTACAATCATTTGTTTTTAAAAATAGTTTAATTAAATTTATCCAAAATCTACCATTGCAATTCATAGAAATGGACCTTAGTCAACATTTCGTTCAATTTACCACACTTTCTATCACCTTTTCTGTTCTAAATTCAAAAAATTGACTTTTACTCCAGTCAACAACATATTCGAAAAAATGAGATGATTATTAAAAACTTTTTTTTTATTTATTTCGTCACTATAATGCTGAATTGGACTTTTGTTTGTTAAAGAAATATCGTTTACGATGGAAGTTTCCAAGAACCACATGGACCAATCTGAATATATATATATGTATATATACATATATATATATATATATATATATATATATATATATATATATATATATATATATATATATATATATATATATATATATATAGTAAATTGCATTATATCATATCAGAAGTTTTATTTGAAATGATCTCCAGTCATTACACGGTTAATAAATCACTTGGCCTGGATAACGTAAATAAAATGAACAATTAAAGAAAATGGAGGCGGAGCAGGAAATGTAATTTTGGAGTGAAAACATTTGTTTACCGTCGGTTGTTTAGCTGGATGGTAAGAGCAAAGTCACTAGAAAGGGGCTACTATATCGGTCGCAGGTTCGATTCCTGCAGCAGTCCTATTTTTTTTAACGCAATTTGTAATCATTCTATCGGATCTTATATCCATTACTTCTCCCTCTCTCTTTATGTATAGGTCGAATTTTACAAAATGAAAAGTTCGATTTTTATCAGGTATTTATTTACGCTTTCAAACAATAATTCTCAAGTCTGTTGAAAAATTTTTCAGTTTGTGTTCTTTTTATCTAGGATTTTCAGAAAAAAATATTGAACTTGGATTCATGAAATCAAACTATATGCATTTTCTTTAATCATCTAGGATATTTTTTTCATCATTCATTTAAACTTACTCACATGCAAGGGGTTCAAGCATATTTTTTCCGTAATTCTTAAATTGAAAGTCATTCAGTAATTAACAAGCTCAATAGCCGAGTGGTTAGAGCCTTGGAAAATAGATTCCAAGTTCAAACTACAACAGGAGATATAGGCATATCCGAAATCAACAGATCACAATCAGATTCAAAATCAGATTCAAATACACAGGCGCTTAGTACGGGCTCTCTATTCACGCTCGTAGAAAATAAGTACGCACTCACGCTTTTCTTTTTCAATCTCTTTTTTCGACGGTAACGACCAAACCTTAAACGGTCCATCTTGTGACGTGGAAGCCGCCTAGGAATTTGTTTACGCTTTTTATTTACCATGTCATTTTTGTCATGAGTGTCGTCTGATGGTTACTGGACTGCAATTAGTATCTGTGACTGTTTCAATTTGACTAGAAAAAAGCCCGTTTTTCACTAAAACTCTGGGCCTACCATTGGATTTTATTCTTCCATAATTCTCAATGTCCTTTGGAAAGTTACGATTTGCAGTTTGACAGCGATTCACCTCAGCTAGGATCACCCGCTGTGACAATCCTCACTAATGGAAATCTAGAGTTCAAGTACGCTCAACTTCGGTAAGTTTGGTTGTTTTACGCATGGTGATACCTTCATGCAGAGATTGCTGATCTCTAACCGAACTAAAAACACTGGAATTACCCCAGATGTAAAAATTTATACCCCCAGTCTTATAATTTTGATCAAGTGTAAAACACCTTTTTTTTTTTAAAATGTCAATTTCTGAATAAAATGTTTGGAATGATGGTTTTGTTTCCATAACTTTTTAGATTGTAGGATTGGTAACCTTAAGTGGGAGGAGTTTGAAATCTATCATTAAAAAAAAGTTTTTCTTAAAAAAAATTTCTAGTGGTCTTAAATTTTTGATCAGGAGTGTACTTCTCCTTACAAACCAGAAATGGGCAAGGTTCCCTGTAATTTTTTGTGATGAGTGTTCGAAAAAAGAAATTTCCGGTGACTAAAGTATGTGCGCACTGATTGGTTGAGCAAATGTAAACTTGAAATCGTTGTATTATGATTTTGGCATAAGTTGTCTCTTGTGCCTGACAATCCGAATTTGCAAGTTTTCTAAGTCTGAGTCTAATAGCATTATATAAAGTGATATATCTAGTCAGGATTTTATTTTATACCTAAAAATACTTTGTTTATTTGTTGTTCCATTAAATAAAACATCAATGAATAATTCTTAATTACATGTGATGCAATGTCGAAATGAATTAGTAACAATAATGCCCATCAATGCACAATTATCATCATTTTCAGTATGAACCAGTATAATATATTATAATTGTACTTGTAGGGATATGTATAAGTAATAATTACTACATTCTTATTGGTAAATCATCAGCAGCATCATCGTTCTTTTGGCATCTGTAGTTAAATATAGACCTTCCTCAGTATTTGCCAGACCTCTCAATCATGGGCGTCATGGGGCCAGTAGTAGATTTGGTCTAACCCGTCACACCATTTTACCTTCTGTCGGCCATAGTTTCGCATATGATCTCTGGGGATCCCCGTTATAAGTCTTGATTTTATGATACTTCTGGCTCTAAAATACTGTTTTGTTATATCTCCATGTGATGTTTAGTATCATTTTCTTACGTGTACGTTGCTTAGATCTGAGTTTGATGGTCAATCTTCTGGTTAGTTTCTATGTTTCAGCTCCATAGGTGACTATCGGGAGAATGCATTAGTTGTACACCCTCTTTTTTAGGACTCGTGGTATTTTTCTGTCTTTCGCAGTCGAAGCTAGCTACGATGGATTCTCCGTTCGAATTTTTCTCCTTTTGGATAATTTCATGAAGATTCGGTCTTAGACGTAATGATCTACTGTCTTCAGCAATGCTTTTTCAATTCTGATTTTTGTGTATTTACCATTGATATGTTTGTTTCACATAACATCTGTTTTATTAATGTTTATTTGGAGCCCTACTTTCTTGCTTTCTTCATTCAGTTACTTCAGCATTATCAGGGAATGATAAAAATTCTCAGCAAAAAAGACAAAGTCGTCAGCAAATCTGAGGTTGCTTAATTATTCACTGTGTATTCTGATTTCCTTGCTTCCCAAGACTAAGGTTC
>OY735210.1:62003472-62040972 GCA_963457665.1 Thysanoteuthis rhombus | reverse complement strand
GGTTTAATGTTTAGATACACGCAACATTCAATAAGAGATCCTTGTTTGAATTCTGTAATTCTTTAACATTGCAATGGAATAGTTCCAAAATGTTCCTCTCTCTTTGAAAACGTACTGTTCAAGGTCTTATAATTTAAGCAATACATAAATCGTATTACATAAATCGAAATTACGCTATTCAAAGCATTCCTCAATATATGTCTATGAGTGTGTCATATAAAAGTGATCTTAGTATGTGGAGATAAATTTAAGGAATTCGAGTATGAATAAAACATAATAAACACCACTTACTGATAATGTAAACCCTCACTCCACACTGGCTAGTAATTTATAATCACCAACAGACATTCACAAACTACAAATCAAACAAAAAGAGGAGCCCTTCCATGTAGAATAGTAGACACCCCCCCCAATCTAGAAAATTTCCCAATCATTCCTATGAAGAAGCCCCAAAAGGACAGAAACATAGACGTGTACGTGTAGCAAATCCTCATTTTACTATATTTCTAGCTCTACTCTAAACCATTTTGATACTTAGAGGTAGATGTATCGAGCACTTGATACAATCAGATATCAGACATTGGATATCGGAATATATTATATTATATTGCATCTTTGATTTGTACTGAATGATATATATATATATATATATATATATATATATATATATATATATATATATATATATATATATATATGCCACCCCTAATACTATCTATTTCTCTATCAAATGAGCCATAACTAATTCTGACTCGTATTTCTTTCATCTTAATAGTTGTTGCTCTTCATTGGAACTAGTCAGACCTTCAGTCAACGGTTACTAATAGATAGCACCGATCAGAATTAATGGTACGGTCTTTGCTAACTTGCTTGCGTGTCCATTCTAGCCTCGGGAAGCCTGTTTCCCTGTGACAGCTGCTCTATTGTCTGAATTACAAGAGCTTTACGGTTGGCAGAAGTTCATATCTGACCATATAAACCTACTCTTTATTTTTCCCTATTGGTGCAATTTTTGGCATTATTGTTTTTAAGTACACAAGTTGAATCGGTATTACTAATATTATTTTTTCGTTAGATGAAACATTTCCATACGCTCTTAATATTTTTGAAGGGTGGCTTTCATCTTTTTTTTTATATATGAATAATATTCCTTGTTTGTAAATTATTGATTAGCAACAAGCATGTTTTTCTGGGCTCCTTTCATCCCTTCTATAAAGGGATAATATAATTTGTTTATCAAATATTGATTACTGCAATGCTTATACATTGGGGTTACATATATTCCCACTACTTGGACTAGGCGCTCCCGATGGACAAAGCGTTCCCTGAAACTGGGATCACCTCCGTGAGGATAATAAGACTTTGTGAAACGGATTTGCATGTTGGCTGGACAGCTGCCAGCCACGTGAGGCGTGGTTTCATGGGGTAGGGTAAGGGTTCTGATGCCACTCACCGTAATTGGAAAGACGTATCCAATCCTTTTAGCTGTAAGCCCACGGGTGAAAAAGAGAGTTTTCAAAATCGATATGTGAACCTACCATCCGACTAGTGTAATTAGCTTCGGAACATGTTACATCGACCCAAGTGGTCAAATCACCTGGTGGGAGGGGGGCATCGAACTGACAAGAATTATGCCCTCGACCGACCAAACCACAATGATGAGGTACCAAAATAAAACATTAAATAGTGAAAATTCCAGATCAAAATCAAGCTCATAACCGTGTCTGTCCAATCGATCCATTCCCATATATATATATATATATATATATATATATATATATATATATATATATATATATATATATATATATGGATGTGCAAGTTAAGCTTTTTCCTTTTTTCAGCATCAATAAAAGTAGACTCTAAGGGATTTAAGTGCCGTTGTAACGAATTTGATGATTCAACCAGGTGTTTCATAAGAAGTTTATTGATAATGACAAATCGAAAAGTACTGACCAAATTGACTTATTATTCTTATTTCACAGACTATTGACCCTGATTATTCTTAAAGGTTTACCAATTTTAAGTCTTAAATGATGCATTGAAACCTTCATGTGTAGTTGCTGCGAAGGCTATCCAATGAGTGCAAAGAATGTCATTGTGAAAACAAATGTGTCTTTTGAAAGTGAGTGTCATTTAATCGTGACTTAGGAACGAGTGCTGTTACAACGAGAGTTCACTCTATATCGATTCTTGGCTTCCTTGATTCAGCATCAATATATCGATCCTTAATGAGCAAAAGCGTTACATTAGTCTCCATTACAGTAAAGGATTGATATTTTGTCCGAAGCGTAATAGAAATATTGGTTTCCTTCAAAATTGCCTATTTGTTTCGGGGCTTGTTCGTAGTCGAAGGCATTCATTGGTTCTTTATTACCTTCCTTGTCCAATTTTCTAGGGTTCCAGGCATTCCTTTGTAATCTACGACCATCATTTTAAAACGACAGGGTGTTTCTTGTTGTCGATAGAATATAGCCTATAACGCCGTCCAGCATAACTTTATGAAGTCGGTTCCACCTAATCTGCATTATATTTCCACTGCTGCCATCTTGAAATATATCCATATATATATGTGTGTTTGAGTATGTTGTGGAAAAGTTGACTATATAGAAAAGGAAAAAGACTTGATTTTTATTAAAGGAACTATCAACTTACGTGCATTTCACCCGTTGGAATGCTCGGATGGGTTGAAATGGACAAAATTTTGGATATAGGTGTGTGGGTATATGTGTGAGGTGGAAAGGATGCAGATCCTACACATTGATGTGAAAAAAAATTGTTAAAGTGGTTATGTTTGTGTAAGAAGATTTAGAAAACCATACCTTTTGCCATCATTTGTTGTTATTGTCTATCGTTCAAGGAGTTGAACCCTGTAATAAATACCCTTCACAAAAAACGACCCCTAATACCTTTTTCCTGAACTCCTCTTACATCATCATCATCATCAGTCTTCAAACGTCCGTCGTTGGACATGGACTTTCCTGAGGATTCGCCACACCTCTCTATCATGGGTGTCGTGAGGCCAGTACCTTCTGAATTTGTCTATCTCGTCTTTCCATTTAATACTCTGCCGGCCTCGGTTGTGAATGTGATCTCTGGGGATCAAAGAGCCGCAATATCCATCGGTTGTCCGCCATTCTTGCAACATAGCCAGCCCACGGCCACTTGAGATTTTTAGTAGATTCTATGATGTCGCTGACTCCTGTCTTCTTCCAGATATACTGTGCTGTCTTGTGGTCTTTTAATGTGAGGCCCAGCATAATTCTTCCATGCACAAGTTGCATGATTCTCGATTTGCAGATCTGTCTCTTGGTTAGGTTCCATACTCATTTTCCTCCCAAAAACAACCTTATCTTCTAAAAAAAACTTTGTCAATAGAATCAACTTACATCTATAAGAAAAACTTTCCCTCTAGTACATAGTAATAGGAAAAGAACTGATCTCCACCTATATTGACTATGACTATGCTAACCTCTCCTATGTCTCACTCATCTCCCTGTCTTACTTTCCTCCTAATCCATCTGTTATCTTTGAGTACAAATACGTTTACCTTTTGTACTATCTGTTATCCCTTTGTCTTACTATGTCTCTTTCCCTCTTTGTTTCTCTTTCCCTCTCCCTCACTTTCTCTGTCTCTTGTGATTACACTAACATGTAACGTTTTACCAACAAACATATATATATATATATATATATATATACATACATACATATACATGTATATATATACATACACACACGTTTGCACATATATATATATATATACACAGATGTATATATGTACATATATGTATGTACATATATATATATATATATATATATATATGTATATATATATATATATATCCTACATCCTAGTCTCCTGTACCTCCTAGCAACCTAACCTTCGACAACTCAGCGTAACACACCAACTTCACTATTTCAGGGCTTTAGAACGCTCTAAAATCGCTCTGACATACATCAAAGATAATTGCTTTTTCTCTACGTTAATTTGACTTACTTAATGGGAATGTTTTATTTCAGTTACGTTTCAGGCATTTCTTTTTTTCGGTTTTTTTTTCTCTTTGTAAAGTAAGACTACTATTTTAAATCGGCAGTGTATCTCTTGTAGTTGGGAGAAGAGAGGCTATTACACCCTACGGCACGTTCCAATAACTTGATGGACTCTCTTCTACCCAATCAGTATCATCTTGGCACCATCTTGGAATTGTCAATGAGTTTCGAGTAAAATGCGCATGAAATAATCGCTTTTATAAACTGATTTTTATTGTAGAATCTTCAATTTTCCCGTGTCAGTCCCGTGATGGTTGCTTCATTTTCAAGGATACCAAATAAAGAGGAACAGTTCCTCACACAACCTGCTTTCATGGTACAGATGACTTCGATAACGTAACTGTAGTCTTACACATTATGATTGTATGAAGAAGTGTGTTTGTGTATATTCACTACGTAGTATGATATATGACTGTACATAGTGAGCTTAATCTTTCTTGAGTGCTTCTCTATATTTAACTTGTATGACAGGATAACCAACCATTGTTCCAATCACTGGACTGGGTCAATGAAGTACAGGTATATCATCAATGTTCCGGTCACATCTGGTACAAGAACCATGTCATATTATCCAATTTTCAAACTAATTAATTCATGCACTTCAGCCCTGGTGACGAGTCAGTAGCTATCATTCATGCGTGTTGTAGTCGGTCATAACATATTGGTTTATCTGTATATATGTATATATATTTGTAATCTATCCAGAGTATGATTCAGACAACAACTGTCCAAAATAATCCATTCAAAGTGTGATTGACACAACGACTGTTAAGAACAATCTGCCCAAAGTGTGATTGAGACAACAATTGTTCAAAACAATCCACGAAAAGTAGGCTTGGACAACAACAGCTATCCTTTCATGCATGATGGAAACAATGACGGTTAGAGGCAATCAGTTCATATTATGACTGAGACAATGTCTGTTCAAGCAATCAGTCAAAAGTATGAGTCAACGAGTCTCCGAAATAATCTTTCCAAAGTATGATTGAGACAACGATTATTCATAACAATCTGTTTGAACACTGATTAAGACAATGGCAGTTGAAGACAATCCGTCCAAAGTGTAATTGGAACAACGTCCATTCGAAAAACATCACAATGATTGAGACGACGACTGTTCCCATCAACCCCATCCACAGTATGATTCAGACAAGGACTGTTCAAAACACTCCGTCCAAATTGTGATTGAGACAATGACTGTTTAAACAATCAGTCAAAATTATGATTGGACAACGACAACAACCTGTTTACAGCATGATTGAAACGATGACGGTTAAAAGTAATCTGTCCATACCTAGATTGAGACAATGACGGTTCAAACAATCATTCAAAAGTATGATTGAGACAATAAGTGTCTGAAATAATCTGTTCAAATTGGGACAATTGGGACAACAATTGTTCAAAACAATGTGTTTAAACTGTGATAGGGACAACGACAGCTCGAAACAATCTGTTTTGGGTATGATTGTGACAATTGTTCAAAACAATCCGTCTAAAGTATGATTAGGACAACAACTATCCAGAAAAAAATCACTATGATTGAGACAAAGATAGTTCAAAGATATCTGTTCAAAGTATGATTGAGACAACGACTGTTCAAAATAATTCGATCTATCAAAAGTTTGATTGAGACAACTGCTGTTCAAAACAATACGTTCAAAATATGATTGGGACAACGGCTCATCAAAACAATCCATCCTAAGTTTAATTGAAACCAAAATATACTTCTTGGTTGCAAACTTTATAGTTCTTGTTTCTATACAGAGTGTTCTTTCTGTTATGACTCTTGTAAAAGACACGAAATGTAAATCACATCTTTCATGGCCGTCCCATAAAATAAGTATGGATTTCCACCTTGCCGACTGCGTTTTGTTATTCTGTTTTGGTATTCTGGTCAGGAGCCAAGATACACTCGACGACAGACACATCAAGACAGTCAGGCATACATTGGACTTAATTATCTTAGTTTTTGAAATAAGGTCTTTTTATGTCTTTGCCAACGGAGTTGGAAGAGGTATATGTATTCACTCGTATATGTTGGTCCACAAAATACTACCAATTCTCCATGAATTTCAATAAAGTTTTGTGGAAGGGTCGACCATGGCCTGAGAAATAATTGATTGAATTTAGGGGTAAATCCATAAATTTTTACATTTAGCTACCCTGCATTGTAGCTATATTCTCTCCGTGCAACATTTCCAAGTTTTTAATAAAATGAAATGATAAAGAGAGAATTAGTAAAACTTTGAAAAGAGTTCAGCATTTTCCTTGATTCAGAGATATTTATTAATTTTTCCATACATTTACTTAGATGCAGAAGTATTCACTTATATTTGTCATAAAAATCTCCAAAAGTTCCAATGATTTCCAATGACGTTCCATGGAAGGGTGGGTCATGGGCTAAGGAAGAATCGGTTACATCTTTGAGTGGATCCAGGATTTTTTTGATTGTTGGATTTTCCATCAATTAAACCACAATCCACTGTACAGAAATTCGAAACTTACTCATTATCTTGCTCCATAGCTCTATATGGACTGATTCTCATTCCGTTTTTATTGAATAATGTTTTATCTGAATTTAATTTTCTATTCAAATTGCCTGAAATCTTCGACCAAATATATGAGCTTTTTTTTTTTATTTTCACAACTATTTAGAAATATTCAATTGGACAAGTACTCTCTATTTTGTCCCGGTTTATGAGAGACTTTTTAAACAATCTGTTACATGGTTTATGAAGCGGTAAAGATGGACGAGACTCGAACAGTAAACCTCGTGAACTCGTCTTTTAACAATTCATTAAGGAATGCTAAGTAGGAAATTTATCAAATACTTTTGGCAATTACATCTCAGCCATTCCTTCCTCTTACACTTGCAAGTAAAAAGTTTTGGTTTAAATAAGTATATGCAATTATTTTTGTAGTAGCCGACATTTAATTCGCTTCCAGTTAGAATTAATTCCCGTTTGTCGATTGGAACTTTGCCACGATCAGAATCGATTCGAACTTGAATGAAAGCCAGAAAGAACTTTCTGATCTTAAGTATTTTCATTATTCCATGAATTATTCATACGAGTATCTTTTTCCTTGTTATTTTTATCACCAATCTTTCGGTTGCAGTGCAGAATTATATCATTACTAGTTGATCCTCCGGACGAAAATCATCGGATACGGTTTCCCCGCTATACCAAAGTGGTGTGTCCCAATAAAAAAACCCACATTGATATAGAGCAAAGAAGCAATTACCATTCATTGATATGGGAACATTTTTCAGCGTTGGGAGGTTGTAGTGATTGAGGTACAGGAGACTTGGGCGTAGAACAGAAATGAACAGAGTGTGAGTTGCCTCAATAGTATAGTGGAACAAACCTTGAACAAACACCTTTTTTTTCCTTTTTGTCTTTTTGTCTAGAAAGAGATAAAGTGATGTAAAGTAAAATTTCAAAGAACGGTGATTACATATATTTGAATTCTATTAGATGATTTGTTTTTGCAAAAACAATCTAAAAAGATTCGTCACAGTGGAAGAGTCAATTGTTTCATAAGGTTGGTATGAGATTATTTTTTTTTTACCTTTAAGTAAACGATTCAATGTTTACGGACAGAGAAGTAAGACAATCACGCTGTACACCATGGATGTAAGTAAAACGTTTCCCCTGTATAGCTGGTATATTTGAAATGGTGGTCAACTACTGTCATGTAACCTGCTACGTCATATTTGAGTACATGAATGGGGATTTCGATTTTAAAACGATTTGTTTTCTCTAGGTTCCCTCGGTGTAGAATGCAGCTACTGAAGATGGAAATAAGAGAGGGACGGAGAATCCCTCCGGCCAGTAACCCGACATTTTGATTCTCTTTTGTGTAGAAATGAAACTTGACTTAATCAAATCTAAGCTTATGCTGGCTCTCAGTGTCAAATAACTCAACCACATCAACAATAATTTACGTGAGTAGGCTGCTAACCTGCACACCACGATAGGCCCTCATCGTTATTTAGTTTTTATTTTTATATTTCGATGAAGCATTTTAAAAATCATTTAATCTGTTCAGAGATTTAGATAAGTACGGGAATACCTCGACAGTGTGATTGTGATTAGTGTGGGTTTTGATGCATCGTATGGTGAAGTTGCACAAAATAATGTAATTTAGTATATGCTGACAGAAAACATCAGATTATTATGAGACCATGAACTGTAAAGTTTTGATTAGTAGAAAATTTTACAACCAACCAACAGCACTAATCAAGGTATATCTATAAAGATATTGAATGTAAGTACAGGTATACTTTGATAAGTGTAGTTGATTCGTTCCAAAATTTTCATAAGAAATCATTCCAGTCCGAATCCGCACTATCCAAGGTATTCTTGAAATTGTTAATTCTGAATATCTTTGTATATCTCTTGTTTACGAAAGTAAAAGCTTCAAGTATCCTGACATCTTCACATTCAGTATTTAATCGGAGCCAAAATTGGTGGAAAACGAGACTCGTAATCGGTGTAAAATCTGTCTTCTCAATTTCGGATTTTATTTTTCTAAATCGTAAACAATTGTTTCTGTTATTTGATACACGTTTATTTCAAATACAAAAAATGATCATCAATTTCAATTAACAATGACAGCTGTTTACAAATTCTCGACTTTCTGGCCCCAGATAGGGGGCAACAAATTGACCCTATGTCATAGCATTACATTCATCCAGTTGACTGTTGGAAATTCGAGGCTTTGGGGTATTTAAATGAAAATCATCTCTTCTATGACAGGCGTAAATTCACTAAACCATTTTTCTCGACTAAACTGTCCTCTATTCTGCAATACTTCCTGTCTTCTGACGTCATTTCCTGACGGAATAATTGTTCATGGATCTGATGCAAAATCCTTCGATAGGCTATTGTCCACCTTTTTAAAAAGATATAATTTTGATTCATCAAAAAGTTGTAGATATCATTTGGACAAATATATCTTGGCGATATAATGTGGTTCTGACATATAACTACGACGTATGGGGGTAATTGTGAATTAACTTGTTCGATCAATTCTCCCGTAGTGTATTGCCAACTCTACCACAAGTTGTCATTGAAATTTATTGAGAACTTTTGGAAATATCGCGTGGAAAGTCATGAGCATATACATTAATGTAATTTTTTTTAAAACCAGAGAAATATCTCTCAATCAAAAAATAATTCCTTGATCCATCATAAAAGTTTCCATCTTTTTCCCAACCTGGAGCCACCATTCAACACAATATCATTGAGACTCACAGTCATTTCAGAAATATCATGTGGACAGACGAACAAACAGAAGAGATCGATTGCATTTATCCTTTTTTTTTTAACTTGGTTGACAGGTGTGAATGATTGATAACGCTTCATCTCGTAAAAAATAATGCAATCTAATATGAATACTTGTAAAATATTTTACGGAAATTGTTAAAGCGTCATGTTCAGTCAATGATTTCTTGGCTAAGAGGCAAATCTCTCTTTTTCACCTTCTCACGGGAAGAATTTGCTCAGAGCCACCGAGTCTCCTTATCTCGTTATAAATTAATGAGAGTTGTGCGAGATTCATATTTTGAAGCATGCTTATGAGAATCTCGTCTATGACTCTCCGTTTTGCCTATTTGATGTTGATGCATTCGCCATAAATTAATAAGCAGCCTGTGCAGAAGCTATTTTTTAAATACTAGACACTAGAATCCACGGCCTGTACACCCAGTAATGTCCCCATTATGTCATGCAGGTTGTTTCAAATGTGTCTCTACATTTTCGTTTTTCTTTTCAGATTGTTGTCCAATTTTCAGTGAAATGAATATCAATCGACAGTTCAATGTCTGAGAAATCTTCTTACACTTAGACTTTACATCTATTTCTATTTTTATGAATATAACACCAACGTTAGAACCGAGACACAAGTTTGGCAAAGATCAGCAATAACTGCTTGAGTTTCTACAGTGAGAGCGAAGATTGTACAAAAAACAGAATTAGAAACATTCCACTGAAAATGCTTCCTGATGTCCAGAATGAGTCAATCGCCGACTCGGCTACAGTGCTACAAAAAATTGGCTTAGGTGTCGAGGACTAGTAAGTAATTTTTGCTTAAACAAAATTTTAGTAATTCTCAAACATACTAGTTTGTGTGTATCGAATCTCAAAAAAATTAATTTGCTTTTTTTGAAAAAATGGAGGCGTATAGTGACATTTGAGATTCGCTGTATTTTGCAGTTTCCTTCAGATATCCTTTCATTTCATCCATCGTTTTCGATTTCCACCAAAAGATCGATTAAGTGTATCTGGGCCACAGCATTCCATCTAGAAAGTGAGATGTAAGATATGCTTTTCGAACAGAGCGACTCATTTGGAGAAGCAAAATTTTCATAGGATGAACGAGAGATAACAAATTGGAAGATGTACCCTTTCTAGGTTGTTGCCGTAATTAATACTGGAATGACGATTAATTATTGAGAATTATTTGTAATTATTTGTTAACAACTATTAAGATCCATAAAACATTAGAAATTATATATATATATATATATATATATATATATATATATATATATATATATATTTATATATATATGTATATATATATATATATTTATATATATATGTATATATATATATATATATATATATATATATATATATATATATATATATATAAGGATATCATCAAAAGAGAAACAACATGCGAAAATAGGGTAACCAAATCTCATTTTCGCAATTAATATGGTATTAGAAATATTAGGTCTACATGATATTCTCGGGAAAAATTGCGGTTATTTTGAAGTGACACTTTCTAAATGTTGGATGCTGTCCGGTAAAAATGTGAAAAGAATGTTATTTTGAACGAAACCAATACACACACACACACACACACACATACATACATACATACATACACACAGACACACACACATTATATGTGTGTGTGTGTGTGTGTGTGTGTGTGTGTGTGTGTGTGAAAAATAAGATGAAAAAACTGAAATCAAGAGTTTGATTTTTATTCAATTGAATACCTTTATTTTTGAATGGGCGCCATTGCGTTTAGGAACCAAACATATATCTATATGTTTATATATGATAGCGCACAGGAGAAAACCATACTCAACATCATATGGTGAGATCTCAAGACAGAATAGAAAATTAGCCAAAAGACAGGAGTCTGATGTATCATAGGAAACCATAACAAAAACTCGAATGGCAATGGACCAGTCATGTTGCAAAAATGGACACTACAACTTACAGCGTGGATCCCTAGAGATCATATGCAGAGACGTAGCCGGCAGAAAAGAAGATCGTGTAACGAAGTAAACAAATTCAGAAAGTATTGGCTCCGAGATGCCCATGATAGAGAGGTCTGGCGAATCTTGGTGAAAGTATACGTCTAAGGGACGCTGAAAGGCTGATGATGATGATGATTTTGAAACCCTAGCAAAAGCTAGGATATAGGATGCTGATTTCATAGAATTGAACTCCAATCAATGGCGCCAGTGGGAAATACGCAATGCTCTTAGCAATGAAGCAGACCGGACGCCATGTTGTTTTGGTGGCTATTTCTTTTTAATGTTTTGTGAGGGGGTTCCCATTAGGATTACGTGAGAAACACACATTTTCAGACTTTGTAATGGGGGCCGAGTCCGTTTGTCTGCAGAGGAGTCACATGACTACAATATTACCGTCTGCTTTATCATGAAGAAGCGAAAAACAAATATAACAACAAGAAAAAGAATTGTTAAATGAAGAACAAGAAACTTCTGGAAGCAAGCAACCAGCTGCTGCTCAGCCATATTGGATAGACATTGTTTTCCTCCCACTTGTGAAGTCGGTGTTATTTTTTCAAAGAGCCTCACAGAAAGAAAAAGTCACTATTTCGCAGGAGGACAATTTTTATTGTACTTCTTAATCTTATAGAGAAAAAATATAATATGGAATGGAAAAAAGACAGAAATATGGGCTTCACAAAAACAAAAAAACGAAAAAAAAACAGCTGCTTAGAATCCGACTGAAAGTAACCATTCGGCGTCTCCATTGAAGCCGTAACATATTTGCATTTATATAAATATTCATATTGATATAAAATATATACAAATGAACCAAGCCACACAGAAAGGTAGATAGACCAAATGGGTATTGCAGAATAGTAGGTTATTTAGGTAAAATCACCTTGATAGATATTGTCGCAAGATTTGGCTATGCAAGTGAAGAATCAGGCTGATGCAAATCATGCTAGACAAGCATGTCCTCTTACAGCAGCAACTGGGGAAATTTGAGAAATTCTTAAGCCCTGTCCAATGATGCTTAACTTGGAGTGCAGAGCGCGTGTTATCATTCACATCCTTTGAACCAGGGGGGATAACTTTTATGGTGCAGCGAGCTTGAAGTATGACACCGAGGTTTTCGGCTCGTTGGTTTTTGTTTTTTTTTAGTTTCCCTCTCCCAGTCAGATGATTGTCCAAATCTGAAGAGATCTAATGTTCTGAATTTAGAAACGTGTAAAATTATTCATTGAAAAATTGGAAATTATTTCAAAAATTAAATCAAATTAAGTTGAATTAAATTGATTATTTTTTGTCTGAATAACTGATGGAGAGCAACATCGGAGAATGAGAAGATGGAAAAAATATGAAATAATCAGTGCACGTGCTAGACTTTGATAACACCCCAGAACACCATAGGAAAGACCTTTAACGGTAAAGTTTGAATATTGCACCACCTGATTAAAAAAAGATTCAGACAGCTCTGATAGAAGGTAAAATTGATTCTCTTTGATGAGGAAATGTGGCACATGACCAATAATTAATGTGTATATCCAGCTCTTTTTGTGATAAATCAAATCTTGCAATGATAGCAGAATTGGCCAGTCAAAGAAGCACAGTCTTGAATAAATAAATTACAAACCTCCAGGCTAAAGAAAGTCAACCACTAGTAATAACTTCTTTCTCCTAAATAGTGTATGAAAAAAACACGCAAAACAGTCACGCAAGTTTGACTAGTGACGGAGTTGTTTATAAGACAGGAAGAGTCTTCTGTTGCGTCGAAATTCAGTCTCACCCTATTTATCAATGCATTTTCTTTTCATTGCCTTCTAATAAAGAAGGACCGGTGCCAAGCAAAAATCTATTATCTGAAATTACCAGAACGACGGTCCAAAACTGAGCCAACCGTCATGAGACGGGCGAAGAGGTATGTTCGCGCCATTTCCCATTACTCTATGCCAGGCACCATCTTAGCTATCACATTCAGTAATGGAAACCCCTATTAAGGATCAAAATGAGGTGCGGAAATGGCAGTAGATTTTTCCATCTCCAGTTTGGTGGAATGCCAATTAAACTAGCGAGCCGAGGCCGGTAATTCGATTGGCTGATTCCAGATTAAAATGCAACTGATTTCTCATCTCTTAATTGGTGCTTCGCTCAACATTTCTGTTGCCATAAAGCTTCATCGGCTTTAATCAATTTTTGCGCATTCATTTTCTCTTTTTGGCTGCTGGCATTTTTGCTAAATTTGTACCGATCACCTTTCTAGTCATCATTTGTTGACAAGCATTGATTTTGGATCTAATGAAACTACATTAACTTTCATCACATTGTCATCGAAAGTGGCTGATTGATGGAAAACTTGTTTGTTTTAGTTTTAAATTTCATTAGTTAGAATATTTTTTACCTGAAGTTGATATAACTGATCCATTATTCATTTTTGACTGGTATTTCTATTCATAATAAATTACGTACGCTGGTTGTAGCAGTTGTAGTGGTATTATACTTATCTATTGTTTTATGAGATGAATCACTCATTTTCAACCACTAAAAGTTCACTGAAAGACAAAAACTTTTCTATAACGCCTACAGTTGGGCTAACCTTTGCTATGACTCTACCGGGAAACTTATCTCGCCCCTAGCTTGTGTCTGGTCTTTTCCAACTATTTTTACTGTCCCGTGGGCACCGATCCCTTAGTCTTTTGTTCTATCCATTGTCATTAGTTTTGCTCTTTCCATAGCTCTCAGTGGGATTTTGAGTCGGATATCAGTTTTCCTATTTTAAATTCTTTTAGTAACATTTTACTGCAACCTATCAAGACCGTCAGTCACTGCAGATCAGAAAAAAAGAATAATCCCTGCGTACAACTCAAACAGATATTCTGGCCTCAACTTCCACAACCCAAACCTTCGACAACTCAGTCCAATATATCATTTGGTTAGATTTGGAATGCTCAAAGATTTCCGCATATAATTTATTTGTAATTACTTCACTTAGTGCCATTTCGGCTTACGAATGATGTTTTTGTAAGGAATGCTCTACCTCTGGGTAGCAGGGTGAATCTTCATCAAAATTAAGAATATCAAGGAAGAAAAGAACAGAAAGCATGCAATATTGGCTTTAACGATTTGAATCTCTTCGAAAATAAAAACTGGCCGGTCAATAAATTTCAAATTTGGAAATACCATTTTTCTCTATAATTGAATTTATATATTTTTGTCTCTTCTTTAAAAACTTGTTCTCATTTACTTCCCTTTCTTATTTTATTTTCCTCGAAATATTATTTCTTTTTTTTTTGTTTAATTTCAACACCATTCCGCCCCTTATAATATTTATTATCAATATCCGTGACATCTCCCTATTGTAGATTTTCGCAATTTAAATTTAATGTCCTGACTATTTTTCTCGTCTCCATCGTGTCCCGTTTAAATAAAATGACAAGTCATTTGATAGATTACAAAATAAGGAATACAATTCAGGAAACAATTCCGATTTCCCAAAAGAGCGGAGTGGGAAGTTGGAGAAATAATGGAGAAGAATTCCAAGCCACTGCGCTAAAACGAAACGTTAAAAACCATTACAGTTGGGGGATAAGAATAAAATTTTAAGTAATTTTCTGAGCAGAAACTTGATGCTTACTCGACCCAAATCGTGAATTATATCTCACAAGAGGAAGAATTACGGACCAGGACCAAAATATACAATCAAAAAGTACAGCATTACCATAAAAGTCTTCCGTAAACCGGAATGGCGTAAATCGAAGAGTCAGTTACCAATAAATCATATAGAAAATATTTTGAACACTGTCAGGTTTCAAAAATTGGGAAAGTAGTATCTTATGACGCTTCATTGGAGATTGGGGCGCTACTTTCGGTTTTATGCCCGTTTGTATAATGTTCGGACATTTCACACTGAAATGACGTAACCAGGGATATTGCTGTGTGAGAAGTGGAATGTCAATCTTTAAGCCAGACACTTTTGGACAAAAGAAAGAAAAAAAACACTGGACGTTGTATTCACTTTTTGATAAAAAGTAACAAGAGCGAAAATTCTGAAAAGTGATGGATAGAATTGGAATGTAACTGAATAGTATAGCTATGTCCCAGAATTCAGATGAAAAAGAAAGCGTGAAGGTCGGGAGTAGGGAAGGTAGGGATTGTTTTGCATTTCAAAATGATAAATGGATGAAATCTCCAGAAATTGAATGATATGAATGGAAAGATCAGAAAGACTGTTCCCAACAAATTAAACATCATGGACAGGAAAACTGAAGTGACTGTTTCCCAAAAAGTCAAACTATATGGACAGAAAGATTGAATAGACTATTCCTCAGACGTTGATCTATATGGACGGAAAAAATCAAGAGAATGGAAGAATATGGACAGAAAGATAAAAATTTAAAAAAAACTTGTTTCCCCAAAATTTAACAAATTTTATAGAAAGATCAAAGAACTGTTTTCCAAAAATTCAACGATGTGGACTGAAAGATAGAAAAGACCTTTTCCCAGAAATTCAATGATATTGAAGAAAGAAAGAGACTCTTCCCTGGAAATTGAAACATATGGACAAAAAATCGGGAAGACTATTTCCCAGAATTGAAGGATATTGACAGAATAATTGAAGCGACTGCTACCCTAAAATAGATCAACAAAAATATTCTGAGAAATCAAGCAATGTGAGAGGGAAGATCCCAGGAATCAAAAGATCTCAACAGAGAGATCAAAGAGACTTTTCCCAGATAATCAAGCAATTTAGACAGGAAGATCAAAGAGACTGTTCTCCAGAATTTCAACGATGTTGACGGAAAGATCAATGATACTGCTCTCCTAAAATCGAACGATATGGTCTGATAGATCGAAGTGACTGATCCTGGCAAATTTACCAATATGGACAGAAATATCAAAGAGACTGTCCCCAGAAATTGGATGATAGGGGCAGAAAATGGGAATGACAGTTTTCCAAAATTTTACCGATTTGGACGGAAAGATTGTAGAGACTGTTGCCCCAACATCGAACAATTCGGACAGAAAGACCGAAACGACTGTTTTAAAAAAATTGAATGATATGGGCGGAAATATCTAACAAATTGTTCCCCAGAAATTGAACGATACAGAAAAAAACATCAAAGAGTGCATCTCCCCAAATCGAGACGGTATGGATAGAAAGTTCGAAAAGACTGTTACCTCGCAATAAAACGATATGAACTGAATGATCACTGAGATAGTTCCTCGGAAATTGAATGATATTGACAAAAAGATCAAAAAGTCTATTCCCTAAAATCAATAAATATGAAGAAAAAGATTGAAGACACTGTTCCACAGAAAGATTTAAAAAAAAACGTTCCCAAGGAATTGGACAATATGGATAAAAATAGTCGAAGGGACCGTTCCCTCAGAATAGAACAATTTGGAAGGAATGATCGGAAGGCCTTTTCCCCAGAATCCTTCGATATGAAAGAAAAATCGGAGCAATTACTACCCCAAAATTGAACCATATAGACAAATAGATCAAAGAAACTTTTCTTTGATAATCGAGCAAAATGGACAGACAGGTCGAAGAGATGGTTCCCCAGAAATAGACAAATACGGACAGAAGGATCAAAGAACATTTCCCCCCTGAATTGAACGATGTATTCATAAAGATCAAAGAGAGTGTCCTTCCATAATTAAACGAGATAAACAGGAATATTGTTCCCTAGAGATCGAACGATATGGACAGAGAGATTGAAAAGAAAGTCCCCCAAAAACTGGACAATATGGATGGAAATATCAAAGAAACCGTTCTCTAGAAATTGAATGATATTGACGGAAAAATTTTACCTCACAAATCGAACAATGTGGAGAGAAAGATCAAACAGACTATTCCTAAAAATTGAATGATTTCGACGGAAGATCGAAGACACTGTCCCCCAAAATTCGTACAATACAAGCGGAAAGATCGAAGGTACAGTTCCCCGCAAATCGAATGATATGGACAAAAAGATCGAGGAAATTGTTCCCATGAAATCAAATTGATATTTAGGAAAGAAAATAGAAAACAAAGATCAAATTGAAACGGAACAATGGAAATGAATTTCCTTAAAAAAGAATGAGAATGGTGGCTTCCGATAAGCAAAAACAAAGTTCGAATGCAAAATAATGTTTTCATACGTTATAAGAAGACATCTCTTCGACATTTGCCAGAAAGCATACAAATAAATTAGAATAAATCAAAATAAATTAAAACAAGCCTGCTTGTTGCTCCTACTTCTATCCCGACTGAAGACAATTACTGCAACTGGTGTATTATATCTCTCAATCTATCTATCTACCTATCTATCTATCTATCTATATATATCTATATATATATATATATATATATATATATATATATAGAGAGAGAGAGAGAGAGAGAGATAGATAGATATAGATATATAGATATATAGATATAAATATATATATACAAATACATACATACATACATACATACTGATCACGAATTCTCAAGGCTTTAGACAATACGATATTGTGGGGAGCATTGAAACACAAAGAGACGCAAATACCACGTTGTTTAATGATCAACTCTAACGAACCAATGGAAATTCAACGCCCTAAGAAACTGGATAAAAACTGCGGCTTTTCAAATGCAAAATAAACTTCTATTTCGTTTGAAGAACAAACTGTCTTTTGATATTCATCGAAATGCAAAAAATAAATAAAAACAAATATAATCATAGCAAAAAGAAGAAAACGGCATTTGAATATTTCGTTAATAGAACGACAATAAGCCTGGAAAGTATCCAGTCATTTAATATTAGAGAGTAAACAGCCTACCTAGGACAATGATGCTTTAAATCCCTTCAGATGGAATATGAAATTGGGACATCACATTCCAGTGTAACTTTCTGCTTTTCAATACTGCCAACAAAATCATCTTTTGATACAATTCGCCAAAATCTCTCTGGAGGTCACCATCTGCCATGCTGTGATCTCGTCCATGGAGCAAAATCTCTTAGAGATAAACCACATCTGCCGGGAGTCAAATTAGGACTATATGGGGTCAAATGTGGACTGCTCCCCCGATTGAAAGACCTGATGATGCAGGGTCTTGCCCCATCCTCAATCCCGATAAATGACTCGCTCGGTCATTGTGATTGCAACTCTCACACATTTCACCATTAACGGTGTCTCACTTCCGACTTTGTAAACCTACGAGAGAGTGTATGTTCATGCATGCAGGATAAAATGGCTGAATACTTCCCGGACAGAAATACGTAGCTTCCCAAGATGCATTATCCTGACTTGGGGACTATCAAAATGCAGTTTTGATAAACTCTAGGGCGGCTTCCACTTGATAAAACCAAAGTCAGATAGATCATGTTAGTCACTCCATTGACACCGTCACGTGATCAACGACTTTTGGTAGCATGTAGCGTTTGGTGAAATCTTTTTTTTTTTTAAATTGGAAAAAAGAGGTTATCAATGTATCAGCTACTTCTCTTATACCTCCGGCGCGGGAATTGCTTTTCGAGGGAGCAATTTAGCACCAACTTACAATGGGTATTGAAGCCACAATTAAGAAAAAAGAATTGTAGACATGATAAGGAGTGAATGTTTCTATTCTTAGCACTCCATAGATCATACATTGATAGATATATGGATTGCCAGACACTTAGAATCCCTTGAAAACGGAAGAAAACTCAGTTACCTTTGTTGACATTTCTGGTTAACAACTTCCATGAAGCTGGTGTAGAGTCTTGGTACATAAGTGCTTCCCTAATAATACCAGAATAGAGAGTTTTACGCCATAAAGATTATAATGTGAAATTATCACACCAAATAATTCTTCGAAGAATGTCCCCTTCTCTCTTTCTCTCTCTCCCTCTCTCTCTCTCTATATATATATATATATATATATGTGTGTGTGTGTGTGTGTGTGTATGTGTGTGTGTGTGTGTGTGTACATAACACGTCTTTTCTCCATCTGCTTCTTTATCTATTTCTTGCTTCCTCTCTTCTTCCCACAAATACAAGAATTATCTCTCTCTCTCTCTCTCTCTCTCTCTATCTATCTATCTCTCTCTCTCTCTCTCTCTCTCTCAAGTCGTATCTTTCAGAAAGATAATAGGGATTTATTCAGAGTCCAAATTCGCGAATCAATTGAAATTAGCATTCAGCTTAAACGGACGAAATGGGAAACTATCTTCTTTCTTTAAAATTGAATTTATAACCAATTTATGCTTTTCAGAAGCCTATTCTGAAAAGAAAAGAATGGTTGAAAAATCAAACGACAATGAATTTCAAGACGAAACATGAATAAAATTAACATGAAATTCGTTTTTGAATAAGGAACAATGACCATATCCGTCCAGCTGTGAATGGTGGTGAAGTGACTAAGCGATGACAATAAGCGATTGATATTTGGTGGGAATAATTTGGCGGGAATGAAAGATCTGTTGTGGGCCAGGACATTATTGATTTTATGAATCTTACATCCGGTTCCCTTCCTAGAAAAGACGGCCTGTCTCGTCTCCTCCAACGCTGCATCCTTCGCCTGCTTCAATTCTATATTCCATATATATTTTGTTAAACTATCCCGCTAAACGAGTCTTATAATCATAAAGAGCCATGTCATTTTCACTCATATTATCAGTAGTAGCCATCAGCCCTTCTTTCTTATCGAACTACTTAAATCCTCTTTTCAACCCTCTCACTCCTTACCCTCTTATTAAAGTGCCCAACTTCCTTTTCTTCCTCCACACCGCTTATTAAACTGCCTAACTTTATTGTATCCCTTCTCTCTTCCCATTCTCTTCAAACTTTTAGAATTTGTTCATGATGCTCAGATAAATAGTGGAATAACAGTCACCTTCATGCACCTTAATTTCTTTATTTGTGGCTCTTGTTACTATTAATGTATTTATCATTATTATAAGTTGAAGCTTACTAGACTTTATAAGACCAGTGAGTGCAATAGTACGAAGTTTAATTTTGCATCTCCATACTAATGAATAATTAGAAGAGGTCTGGGTAGTCACTCAATGGAAACTATCACGTGATCGACGTGATCAGCAGTTTTGAAAAAGGTTGGAAGAAGGGGTGATCAATGAAAGTGTCATTGCTCTCACCTCTCGTTGAGACGTGATCACTAAAGAAAAAAAAGTCTGAATTTCAAAAAACCTAGCGTAACACAAATTTAAGTGATCGATGAATAAGTTATTTTTCTCGCCTAAAGAAAATCGAAATTTTCAAAAAGTAGGAACACTGCTGGATGTATAAATTTACATTGCAAATCGAACCCCTGCTGAAAAACCTATTTGGGATGGGGTCGAAAGTTCTAGAGTAAAAGGTAAACGGGGCGTGGAATAGAGCTAAATGTTTATGCTCAGCGTCGTAGAATCAATAAATAGAAAAGCATTTTGAAATCATGTGAAGAAATGGAGAAAAAAACATTTTAAAAAACAACTTGTATTTAGTGAAGCCTGTGAATTTGCAATAAACTTTAAAATAAAGAATTACGTTAAGAAAACAGAAAAAATGAAACACTATGCCGGTGGGAAGGGGACATTACAACATGAGAATTCCGAAAAAAAAGGAGGCAGGGGACATTTTACGTCTTATTTCTAGTTGCAGTAACATTTCATAGGTCAGCTAGATGATTATGATTTTTTCATAATTATTTGACCTAACTTGCACCTTATGTTAAGGAGTAAACGTCGAGATTTTCAGCCCTTTTGCTCCATTGGTGCGACTTTCACGCGTGATACATACACAGCCAGCAAACCATCCAGACCAACTTATGTCACTGTTGACAGTCTTCATTGACGGTTTCTAAAAACAGAGAAATGAAGTTAGAGAGGCCGTAGAATCAATCAGCCGAAACGTTGTGTTAACAACACAACAAAAATAAGGAGTTCATTTGTCCGAAAAACCCTCCAAAAAATCATATGCATAAGATACCAACGCTTTAATATAAAATCTCATGCCTTTCAAAGACTTTATCAATTTAAAAGAGACTCTAGATTCACTGCCCATTAAAGATAAGATTTGATAAATATGATCTATCTATCTCACTCTCTCCTCCTTATCTCTTCCTTGTCCCTTTATATCATAATCTCTTCATTATCGATCTATCTCAGTTGATTCTTTATCTATGTATCAATCGCTGTTCATATTTATCTATCACTTGTCGGCACGGAAACATTATTTATCAAGGAAAGAGCGCATCGAATCTACAACGTCCTGTCAACTATGAATTTGTCAGGAAATAAAATACTTTCAATAAAGCAATTTCAGATCATTGCAAATTGTACATCTGAAATAATAAATACGTTTTCGCCTGGGAGACGAGAATTAAATGGGGAAAAATCTTCACAAAATAGCAAAAAGATATTTCATTGAAATGAATCGACTTTGAAAAATTGCCTCTAATTTACATGGGTATATTGATGCAAATCTGCATCTATGTTGGTACATAAACTATATATATGTGTTATATATATATATATATATATATATATATATGTGTGTGTGTGTGTGTGTGTGCGTGTGTGTGTTCGTATTTGTATAGTCAGGAGTGTACGCACATAAACCAAATGCTTATATAGTATACAAAATAAATTATATATATATATATATATATATATATATATATATATATATATATATATATATATATATATATATATATATATATATAAACTAATTGGATGTTAATATATATACGAAAATTATATCTATCATTGTATTAATAATTTTGTGTCAAGCCGCCGGGTACGTTTTCCTGTAAGTTTCCAATGTATAAAAACCTTATTTAGCACTAACACACATATCCACGCACGCAGACACATACAATATTTATTTTTCCCTCCTTTCTCTGCTATCTATCTATATATCTATTCAAAAATCTATCTTTCTATCCGTATGCATTCCAAAAATTATACATTATAAATGCATCGCTCGTCATGGATACACATATGGAGATATATATCATATATGAATATCGTATACTGACATAAATGGATATATATGATTATAAATTTCGTTACATCATATTGAAAATATCATTTGAAACGATCTCCCGTTATTATACAGTGAATGTATCATTTGACCTAGAAAGTGTAAATAGAATAGACAATGAAAGAGTATGTGAGTGCTGCAGGAATCGGACCTGCGATCAATAGGTGGGTTGCTTCAACGCAGCGTTACTGTTAACATTGAACTGCAAAGCCAACAGTAATTTCAAGGCCCAACTGTTTCAAGTCGAAATTCTCATTGTGTTTATCCACGGTCTATATGCGCTCTATTTGTTTTATCCAACGCGATGATTATGCCATTAAGAAATGGACATACGATCCGACAGATTGATTAAAAGAGCAACGATATGTTGAAGCGGCTACCCTATAGGTCGCACGTTCGATTCCTACAGCAGCCCCATTTTTTAAAAATAGTTTATTCTCTTTACGTTGTGTGATACATTCACTGCGTAAAAACAGGATATCACTTCAAATAAGAGTTTCTATATAACATGACGCAGTTTATTTATCAATATACCTATTTCTCGATAACACACACACACAAACACACATACACACACATACACACACGTGCATATGCACACACACTCACTCATGAATATATATATATATATTGATTAATCCAATTGAAAGTCTAGGTGATTTGCAGCTGAATAATGATACTTTGTAGTTGGGGTCAGCGTTCGCAGTCAACCCAATAGTAATGATCTGATTCTCACCATTCTTTCTATCTCTCAATTAACCTAAAACTAAAATTTTTAGATTTGTTCATCTGTATGTTACCTTTAAGTAATAGGAACGGTGCATTGTTGCAAGAAGTATTGAGTTCAGGTATTGTGAGTTCTCATTTACGGGCGTCTTCGCAGCTAATCATGGAAGATTCCTCCAGCTAAGTTGCTTTTCATGGGATTTATAGCAAGGCTTTTTTAAAAATCAGCCATCTTGCAAATTGCCGAGGTAATACCGAGTGATACTGTACATGAATATGATGCATTTGAAACGAAAGGAAATGCAAAAAGCAGCACCAAATCTCATTGCGAGACTGACCGTGCAAACTAACGGGGCACATGATCACTGACACGAGACCCATACAATGATCTCTAAAACGATTCGTCCGTGCAGAGTAATTAATTTGCAAGTAAATCATTTATTCCTTTTGGCAAATGTTTTTGGCGCAGTCTAGCTGTGGGACAGGGGCCTAGGGTCGTGAACACGGAAAGTGAGGATCATTAGTTTTGCAGTCTGTAGTTGCAAAGGGAAAAGAGCCAAGTCGTCTATTATTAAAATATTCCCCGAGATTCACTGAAGCAATTTAAATGAAAATGTCCGGCCACCGCAGATGAAGTTGAAACGAATCAGGGGTGGGGGGTGGACAAAGAAAACGTTGAATAGGAACCCCGTTCAATGGTAGATGTCGTACCGGAAATGTGATTTAAGGGATTATTAGTTAAGAAGAAAAACCAACAACATTGCAACTACAAAGGAAGTATCGCAATTATATTGGCCTCATGCCAGCCTAAACTGAGTTCAATAAATCTATATTATCATAATCGACTTGTCCGCATATTTCCGTCTGACACACTTTTTTACGTTGAAAAGGGTGACGGTAAAAGAGAGGGTTTGAGAATGAAATAGCAACCCAACGACCTGCAGAGGTCGGGGGAAGGAAGAAAAAGTAGGTTTAGGGTACGCAAAAGATCATGGTGGGGGGAAGCAAGCGTACGATAAAGCATAATGGCTGAACTCGGCCTTTAAGGCAAGAAAATGATATGGGGTAGAACTAGCTTTCGAGTGTCTGTGAAGATTTGGTTGAGTGCAGGGTATGGTGGGTTCTGGCTAAAAATTCTGTCTTGTCATATTTCAACTTAATTAAAATGATCTCTCGTCATTTCAGGGTTAATGTATCGGTAGCCCTAGACAACATAAAAAAAATTAACAATTAAAGGAAATGGGGCTGCTGTAAGGAATGAACTTGCTACCAATAGGGTAGCCGCTTCAATATAACGATGCGCTTACCATTGAGCTAAACAGCCGCCGGTGATGCAAGTTCGATTCCTGCAACAGCCAAATTTCCTTTAATTGTTTATTCTATTTACGTTGTATTCGGCGAGCGATACATTAACCGTGTAATGACGGGAAATCATCTCAAATAAGTTTCTTCTAATATATTGCTGTTTAGGCTGGCATAAGGCCAATATAATTGCAAAACTTCCTTTGTTGTTGCGACACTGTTGTTTTTTTCTCTTAACTAATAATACCTTAAATCACATTCCTAGTATGACATCTACCATTGAACAGTGTTCCTATCCAACAGTTTTTTGGACCCCCATTCTGTCGGATCACATATATCTATTTCTTAATTCACACACACACACACGCACACACACACACACACACACACACACACACTTATATATGTATGTGTTAATGTGTTGATGATGATTTGTGTGTGAGAAACTCTTATCTATATCATATAACATTTCGCCTCCTGGAATTCTTACGTCTAAAAAATCTGTATTGGTGTATTTTTATTGATTTCCCATCTATATTATTTGATTATGCGACTCTTGGACTAACTCAGACAACATATGGACTGCACGATTATCGACATCCACGTCTATTTTTACCAGCAACGTTACAAAGTGGTGTCAGGTTTCACCTAACCATAGCAATCTGTTCAAATACTAATACTCTACTGAACATAAACAAGTTCAATTTATTTTGTTACATCATTCCTACGTTCTGACAAAGAGCTAGCGAGTAACCATAATCAATTGATGACTTTATTGAGTACTTGCTGTGGTGTAATGGTTAATAAGCTTTTCCGTTTAGACAGTGACCATATCTCACGCTGTTTCTCATAACAGTGTCAATTTATGGAAGTTGTTTAAACCATATATATATATATATATATATATATATATATATATATATATATTTGAAACTTTACAGCTTCAAATACTAAAGACTAAAATGTTTCAATAGATTTTTGTGTATTTCAGTCACTAATTTCCCAATATCCGTCGATGCAATTTTTGTAATTTTCCTCGCTATTTTTCACTGTTTCTTGTATACTTTCTCAATATGATAAAATGTTTGAATCGTCTCTCGTTGGGATCATCAGTTATTCAGCATGTAACCGTTTTGGGGATTTTAAGAATAAAATGGTTATATTAACATGGCACCCATGCAGTCTTGATCAAACACCATTTCCCTTTAATATATAGTTTATGTCATTCAAGTAGTTTGTCATTTTATATAAGGTATTATTCGTGTCGCATATTGATATCATTTTAAACTACATATTTATTTTTTTGAAATAGAGCTTACTTACGTAAGTTACACAAAAAACTTTTTTTACGATAAGGAATCAGTAAGTACGACAACGGAAATGATTTGCTCTTCGTGTCAATTCTATTGAATGATCACCCCGTGAATATTAAATCCGTTGTGTTGGCTTCAATTTCAGACTGCATACAAACCAACTTATGATATCATCTTTGAGAATACAAATTACACAGAAAAAACTTCGAGTTGATTTTCTACCAACGAATTCAACTGGAGAATTTGACAATAATCCTCCACTAATCTCGAAGTTAATTTTTCCATGTCGTATAACATGAAGATTCCATCATATATATATATATATATATATATATATATATATATATATATATATATATATATATATATATATTCAAACTAGCCCATGGACCTTCGCAAACGGTTATCATAAGTGCACAACCAAAGTTTAGGCTGATGTCTGCTACTAATACTAGAAGTATGACAGACACAGCAGGGAAGAAGAGGGGAAAAAAGAAAATAGTTTAGTGAAAAGAGAAAGAGAAGGAAAATAGTTAGGTAGTTCAAAGGCAAGGTGGGGGGCGGGGGTAGAAAAGAGAGATCATTATGAAAGTGGGAATGGTTGGTGAAAATAAAGTTAGTTCAATAAGAGAATACAAGTGGAGAGAAGGCAATAAGGTTAGTTTAATTACAGTGTAAGAAGGGAGAGGGTAGAAAAGAGATGACTGGCGTTAGCACTACCTGTTTATATTATATTTGATGCGTAACTGTCCAACCAGTGATTTTTTACAAATGTTTTCTGTTTATGCAATATGATTAATTTCAGAATTGGATCTACTCTCTCGCAAATCTAGTGTCTAAAATTGTTCGACGATTCTCTGGGTTTCAGACGACGATAATCCTTTCCACAAGTTATTTTCGAATTTGCATCCGTTATGAAACGCAAGACTTTGTTTATCATCATTCAGAAAGTGGGTTTTATCACCATTTGGGGCCCTGAAAGACACACGTGGTGGGGGCTAGAAGGCAAGAGGTATGGATGCATTGGAAGACAAGGGTTCGAGGGAAGCAAGAGAAAACGAATACCAACGATACCCCCCCCCATGTATTTTTAGATACTTTGGTAGAATTATATTTTTGATTATAAAATAAATGTTATCATTTATCAAAATTTAAGTTTCAATGATTTTCAATCATTTATGACCGACTTCACGGAGGAGAGGGCACAGATGATATATATGGTCTAAATGAAGGCAGTAATCCAAAAAAGTTTTGGAATACTCATCTGGGGAATTTTGCTTACATGATGTTTGTTTGACTCCACATTTTTTCAAAAATGGAATCTCAGAGATATTCAAGGTTAGTTAATGTTTGGTGATGTGTCAGAACATTTGTTATTCTTTCGGTTGCTTGATGCAAATATTCGAGTGTAATCCCTTTTAGAGTCGTCGAGTCCGGTCGAATACATTATTACAATGAGCAGTTTGGTTGTCCCCCTCCCATTCTCAAGGTTCTGTTGGAAAATAGACGGAGAATAAGAAACACGCCCATCCCTTTAAATAAACTGATTTCATTGTCGTTTTTTAAGGTCTTTCTCTTTTTTTGAGCTACTTATATATGGTCCGACCGGAAAGAATTCAGCTATATAAATGGGAAAATGGTCTACCATGGACGGAGGCGCCCGAGTCCCCTCGAAACTTTACTTCTTAGGACCTCACACACTTTTACCAAGATCCCTTCCATTTTCCAAAGCAGTCAATAAAGTTCCATTCAGGGATTACCATCAGCTGCTATGTCGTGTTTACTTTAAATTTTTCCATGGTCTGAAATCTCCACTCAAATGGCAATTTACTTTAAGCAAAAAACCAGAAATCGGAAGGGTCAAAATCTTGACTACAGTTGGGTTGAGCTAAAAAACCTGGGTGATACAATGTTTCGTCTGAAACTCCTGCTCGAGATAGGCATTATGAATATGATGGTCATTCAGTACATTCAATGGCTGTTCACTACCGACTGGTAACCCTATGGGAGAGTGTCTCTTCATGCATACGTTGAAAGGTCCCTTATGATTTGTTGCCAATTTACATCGAAGCCACGCAATCGGTTCTTAAGAGCTTATAGTAACGGAAATTTACCTTGAGTGGCTGAAACAATTTTTCTCCTTGAAAATTGCGTTTTACAACGAGAAAATAGTTCTATACTCTAGATATTTAACTTTGGCAAGTCTTGGATTTCAGTATGTGTCCGGCAACATTCATGCTTTTGCTTTGAAAATTCCGATTTCCTAGTGCCCAACGAAAGTCGACAAATAATTCCATTGATTAACTCTCTTTCAATTTCTTCAATTGATCAACACCAAAAATGGCTTCTATTATGTGACTTAAAACCTTTTTGATCTATGTGGTAATTATAAAGACATAATCTGTGTAATCTAATGATATCTACGTATATATTTATCTATTCAAGTATATAAAGTATGTTTTTACAGTGTCACCTATGTTTTCTTTCCTGCCAGTATATTCGAGTGTTTAAATAGACGGTGAGTATCTGAGCAACCTCAGATTTGCAGACGACATTGCCCTTTTTTCGCAGAGAACCTACACGACTTCCAACTAATGATAGATGAACTAAATGAAGAGAGAAAGAAAGTCTGCCTACACATGAACTTCAGCAAGACGAAGATCATGTGCAACAACCACATTGAAGATAAAAACACCAAGATCAAAATCGAGGACACAGAACTCGAGAAAGCAGACCACTACATCTACCTAAGACAACGAATCTCCATAAGACCCTCAAAAGAAGAAGAAATCAAGCGAAGAATCACACTAGGATGGCAAGCCTTTGGCAGAGCAAGCTCAACCTTGAAAAATAAAAAGATTCCCTTGATCATAAAAGGAAGGGTGTATAACCAATGCATCCTCCCAATCGTCATTTATGGAGCTGAAACATGGAAGCTAACCAAGAAACAGATCCGCGAATTGAGAGCCATGCAACGTGCAAATGGAAGAGTTATGCTGGGCCTCACATAGAGAGACCACAAGACAGCACAGTACATCTGAGAAAAGACAAGAGTCAGGGACATCATAAAATCCATTAAAGATCTCAAATGGCGGTGGGCTGGCCATGTTGCAAGAATGGCGGACAACCGATGGACATCACGAGTCACGACATGGATCCCCCGAGATCATATGCGCAACTAAGGCCGGCAGAATATTAGATGGAGAGACGAGATAGACAAGTTCAGGAAGTACTGGCTCTGCGACGCCCATGATAGAGAAGTGTGGTGAATCCTGGGGGAAAGGACTATGTCCAACGACGGACGTTAAAAGACTGATAATGATGATGATGATGATGACGAACGATTATGTGAGTATACATACGTCTCTCTCTCTCTCTCGCTCTTTCTCTCTGGTGCGTAGAGAAAGAGATACTATGCTCAGCAAATACCAATACTAGACATTCCTGGTAAATAAGATGTAGAGAAATTTTATTATACCAATCAATCATCCTCATGAGGTTGGCCTTAAGTAGCTTCATATATATATATATATATATATATATATATATATATATATATATATATATATATATATATATATATATAACAGATTGACTTATTCAAAATATGAGATTGATTTATTCAAAATATCCAAATATTCAAAGTAATTATACTTGTTCACTTATGCAATGGCGTCTCCATTCCTAATGATATTAGGGTATAAATTGATGAATAAAATTGACTGTTAACCGATAACAATATGTCTACACCGAAATGGTTATCTATTTCGTCTGAATTCTACTCAGGAGAGAGTCAAGTTGAAATTTGTTCGCATTCAAAATCATCGAAATAGTAGAACGTACAAATTTAACATAGAATTCCACTTATGTAGGTAAATACGACAACTTATATTTTCAGCGAGAATGTTGCGACTGAGTGAAATTCAAATCTCTATACAACCAGCCTAGACACGTGCTTTTAGGTAATTAACTCACCAAGGAAAGACAGGCGCAAACACACAGGATCTATTTATCAATACCATGTACTAAGTGTTACACGTGTTAAAATTCACGGAAATATCTGAATTCCTTTCGTATTCTATGATTCCCTAGAAAAGAAATATTGGCCTGTTTCTTCGGTGTTCGAGTGATTTCACTAGAATCTTTTACTCGCATAATTCTGAAGTTTTATTAAAAAGTGACTGAACTCGTTAAGGTGAAAGAGCCCATTCTTAGGGACACAGAAACAAACAGAAAAAGTCACATTGTTTATCATATAAAGTAGTTTCAAGAATATTTCATGACATCAACTGAATCAGCCCAAGGGAAGAGCATGAGACTGGAAATCTTAAGTTCAATCCAAGCTTTCTTCAAAATTGAAACTTATTTGAGGATGATATTTTGATATACAGCGCAGAATGTTTTCAGCAGCAGCAGCAGTCTTTTGTGTCCTTCGTTAGACATAAATCTTACCCTAAATTGGCCAGATCTCTTTTTTATGGGAGTTGCAGAGCCAATACTTCATTAAATCTTGTTATTATCTAGTTTGTGTCTAATGGGAGGGAATTTTTTTAAGGTTGAAATTTTTACCACTCAAGTCCACAATCGACAAAAAGATTTGAGAATTGGTTTAGAGAAAGCTCTTGATATTCCATTGAAATATGCAGGTCCAAATTTAGACTTTGTGGGCCCGGGAAATTTCAAGTCAGGGGTGTTGGCTCACCAAAAGAAATTAAAATACATAGCGAATCACACGAATGCATTTGAAGTCCGTTTATAGCATGCAATTTAACTGACAAGTTTTACATACCGAGGGAGATTAGATATAAACTATCATATTTGAATTAAATACGTGTATACATGTAAATACTTGCCATGAAATCACCAAGTACATCATTAGTATTCCTATCCTCTATTTACTGCGGACCCGAATTACAAACAGTCATTTTATTAATTTTTGTAAAACAATTCAAGACGTTATAATGAAATAAATCCCCAGATAAATTCTAAGCATTAATTATCTATTTTCTAGAAACTTTTGTTTCTAATCTATTTTTGTACAAAGTGGGCCGGAGCAATTGCTCTTTTAACCCCGGATGATAACGTTACTCCATTTGTTTTTTTCATGACCAGACAAAAATTGTCAAGCTTGGCGTGGAATATTTCATTCATTTACTATATTCACCAGATATTGAACCTTCAGGTTACCATTTATTCAGATATTTATAGATTGTCTTTATGAAAAGAAATTTCGCTTCCCTTGAAGAGTGCGAAAGGCACCTAGAACAGCTATGGGATGATAGAATTATAAATTGACCAGGAATATGAGAGATGATGGTGGAACCAAACGGTGTACATTTCATTACCTTGAATACCACAGTTTCAATTCGTGTAGATTCTGAACAGTACAGACAATTTTGTAATGAATTAGTCACACTATTCAAGTTATGCCTGTATGAAATTATGTGAAGTCAAATAAAAAAAATGCCATCTATCTTTACTATATAGACCGAACGATCTTTCCCAATACCTCACATTGAGGCAGATCATTTGGTCGTTTCAAGGAGAAGTCATTTAGAGGGGGGAAATGAATGATTCAAAACAGTGTTCGGAAATATAGATCGAACGTAAATGTGGCCCACTTTTGACAGGAGCAGAAATTCTTTCAGACGATTCTTTCTCCAGAAAATCAACTAATATTCAATCCAAAGTAATTAGTTGTCTGGATAAAAATTCACTTTTTCATCAAGCCCTGAAAATAGAACACTATCTTTCCAAATCTTATATCATTAGCCTGAAAGAAGTAAAGCCATTGTGTTCTGTTGCTCGTCCATATGGAAAATCAAACAACATTTTCTTCTCTCGTATCTTCATGTTACCATTTGAAAATTCCCTTAAAAGATGACCTATAAATGATGATGCTAAGAATTATTTAATATTTTATTTCTGATAATACCATATACATATATATATATATATATATATTATCGTATTATCCACAGGCAGCTGTTTCGATGTATCCTATCTCTCCAGTGTAGCTATAGACTTTCCATTATCCCATCCAGTACCGCGAGGCAAGATTGAAACCTTCACGACAGACCCGGAGTCCGACATCTTACCACTGGTCTACGGAACAGGACGGTTAGTATGGTTGAATTTAAGCGATATATTTATTTACACAGAAATTCTGCATCCACCAGAGTGCTCTATTTCTATGGAAGAGCATTGCATGAGCTTACAATGGATGTTACCTCACTTAAAGAGTGCTCAACCCTGAATAGAGAGCATTAATTATTCTGTCATCCACAGACAGCTGTTTCTATGTATTGCATCTCTTCAGTGTGGCTATTGACTTTCCATTTCCCATCAAGTACCGCGAGGCATATATATATATGGGGGAGAGATAGAGAGAGAGAGGGGGGAGGGGTAAAAAGATTAGACCAGTCTGACAGCAAAGAAAAAAAGATATCCCTCGATGTCCTTCGAAAGAAAAAAAGACAACAGCAACAGGCTGAGATAGTTTAGTATATATTAAGTTGAATTTGAATTAATTGATGCTATCTATGACAACTCTCCCACCAGAGCAAAATGTGACACAAGATCGGGGCTTTACGAGAGGAAAAAAGGAGACATCGATCCAAAAATGGCTCCAGCCGACGCGACTTTGGTTTGCTAAGCAACCGCCGCCACGAAAGCGTCAGGCTTGAGCCCAACCTGTTCCGTTAAGTGCAATGGAACAGTACTGCCCTGGGGTGCCGAATTTCTCACAGCTGGGCCGAGTAAAAGAAAAGGAACCCGAAGGTTCCAAATGTGTAGCTTCAGTATAACCTCATTGGCTGATGCATTGCACCAGCGCACTCGGTCTTAGACAAACATCATCTCCGGCCCATTCGACAAGTAAGTGTCAGTACCGGCACCTTGGGCTCTGCTGGGAATAGATACTACACTCCGATCCATGCCAAAGACGCCAGAAAAGGGGTTTGTTTATTCGCTGCTGTGGGACAGAGAATAAACAAACCCCTTTTTCTGGCCTCAGCAAAATATGACACAAGGTCGAGCTTAACGTTGGAAGAATAGGAAACACCCTTCCAAAAATGGCTCCAGCTGATGCGGCTTCGGTTTTGCAATGCATCCAAAGCAACCTCCGCCACGAAAGCATCCACCAGGAGACCTACTCCGTTAAGTGCAATAGAGCAGTGCTGCCGGGGGAAAACTGACCCCCTACAGCTGGGCTGAGTAATAATAGGAGAGCCGAAGGACGAGTCCAAAGGCTCCCCGATGCGCGTAGAAATGCGTAGCCTCAGTAGAACCTCATCGGCTAATGCATTGCGGCGAACTCGGTCTTTGACACACACCCTCTCCGGCCCATAGACTCTTCAGTCTATGCCGTGGAACAGATATTACCCTTTGATCCTGCCAAAAAAGCCAGACTAGAAGCGAGTTCTTCGACAAGTAACCTATCAAGGTTCAGAAACAAAGGTATGTCCGTAATCAGCAGGTCTAAAATCACCTAGAACACACAGTTTCGTCGGGTTGTACAGAAAAGAAAAAAACAGGAACATTTCGATTTCTATGGGGTCTATGCTTGTGCTCCCAGGAAACAAGGATGACAAAAAATTCTTGGTGTTTTTTCATCGAGGATTTTCTCAAAAACTATTTGAGTTACATATAAAAAATCAAAATCACTGTACATATTGAATCAATATTATCTGGGAATATTTTCTATCATTTATTTGAACATACTCGCATGTCAGTGGGATTTGAGGCTTTTTCCTTTCTGATTCTTTTCTGAGCAGTAATTTCAAATGCTAAATCATTGAGGTCCAAAAGTCGAATCGTTACAGCGTCTATAAATAGAAGTGGAAGACCAAGTTCATACTCTAACTGAGAGAGTTTTTTTTCTTTTAGATTGTACGTTTACAAACATTCAAATATCCCGGAAATCTGAGAAAAAGATTTTCTTCAGGTTCTAAAAACTGTTCTATTTAAGATAAACTTATAATGCTAAACTGAACCATAACTCTAGGTATATTTGAAATAAACCAATCACAATTTGCATACAGCAGACATTCTAAGATTGACTTTTACAAAATACGGATTTTTTATCATTTATTCGAATGTACTAACATATGTAGAGGGCAGTGTTTTTTTCTATTTCTTGGAAAACCAGGTTTTTATAGTCTCAGGAATCAGAGGTGGTGAACCATGTGCAAACTTCGAAATACAGTTTGTTCTTTCTTCTCCTTTCAAATTAATACGCTTCCAAATCATTTGCCCTTTAACACATGGACATTTGTCAGTTTCAATAAATTGATTTTTCATGTTCTGAGGGGGGTTCTATTTACAATGTAATTATAATTCTAAACTCAACCCTCACTTTGAATTCGTCATTGGAAAAATGCGAATGTGACTCCTTTTTCTCTATGCCAATCAAATCATTGCTAATTTTTATTTTATTTTATGTGCTTTCAATTTATCAGACCTTGAAACCTATTGGATATTTGTCAGATTTGAGAGAAGAAATATTGAAAGGATTATAAGAGGGGGTTCTATTTGCAATGCAATTATAATCCTAAATTAAAACCTTAATTTCTAGTCGTCATGGATCACCATGAATTTGTATATTCCTTTCTCTCAATGTTTATGCCAGTTCGCCAGAGTTTGTGCATTGGTCTGCGTGGATCTGTCCAGGAATATGTGTTGGCCCAACCGTTGAGGGGTCACAGAAGGAGAGCAAAGACTTGTCCGAAACCAGCAGAACACAATCTACCTACAACACACACTTCAAGTTCTAATTATACGAAAATTGATCTGGGAATTATATTGGGTCTATGTCCATGCTCACATTAAAAAAAACATCAATTTCATCGTTAAAGAAACAGGGAAAGCAACAATACACCAGTGTTCAGGAATGTGGTGGATACAATCGTTAAACTGACTTCAAAACCCGATAGGAAAAAATTTCTTTTTTTCAATACCACGTGTTTTCAATTTGTTAAACCTTCAAAACAGTCAGTTTTCTGAGAGGAATCATTCGAACGTTTTATAAGAGCCGTTCTATTTACTATGTAACCATTGTGCAAAACTGTATCCTTACTTTCCATTCGTTATAAGAGACCATGGACGTGAATTTCTCTTTCAGTCTGGGCTCATGCCTGTTTGGCAGAATTCTCGAAGGAACCTAAGCTTAAACTGACAATAAAACCTGTATTTTCTCAGAGCAATGATCTAACTCTACCTGTACTCCTAATCAAAACCCGAAATACAGTGATAAAACGCGGATACCATTTTGATCTGGTAGTCTGCTTGGATATGTAAATTACCAACTCCAAAAATAATCAAATGAATTCTCAAAAAAATAATCTTCCAAGTTTTGTGAGCGGTTACACATGCCGGCACATATTTTTTTAATGAAATCTTTATAAATTTCATTTGCATACCATTGTTATCAGATTTCGAGTTTTTTTTTTTATCTTCTCAAGCGACACCGGTTACCTCAGCTTGTCTATGTTAAAAAGTAGTGAAGTGTGAGTGTGTGAGAGTTTTTGTACTCTTCTAAATGGTCAACTATGTATCATAGGAAAATCAGGCATATTCAAAATCAGCAGGTTGCAGTTAACCTACTGTACACATCTTTAGGCTGAATTTGCAAAACAAAACAATAGTCGATTTTTATGGGGTCTTTGTTTGCGCTAACACGAAAAACTACTTTTATTTCTAAAAAAAATAATTGGAAGCAACAATACAAGAATGTTTAGAAAGAAAATAAATACAGTTGATGGACTGAGCTCAAAATCCGACAGAGAAGATATTTTTTCTTTAAATTTCATCTTTTCCTAATCTCTTACACCTCAAAACCTTCTGGAAACTTGGAAATTTTGAAAAAGAGAATTTTCAATGGTTTTATATGAGATTGTCCTATTTACAATGTAGCTATAATGCTAAACTGCACCCTAACTTCCCATTCGTCATTAGTAACTGTGGATGTGAATTTCTCTTTATTTCGCTAAGTACTTTCTAAGGGGGTCTAATCCTAACCTGACAAATCCCCTAACGCTACCTGGAACCCAAATCCCGACCCAACTGCATAAATAAAGAATGAATAAAATTTAAATCCGATTGGCCGCTTTGACGTGGGTCTGTCCGAGGACGTGTGGATCATCCCAAAGGGCCGGGGTATTTCATGAAATCTTTATTAGTATCATTTGCTTTCGAGTGTTGTTAGATTTGAAAGTTTTTCTATAAATGCACTACCTTGTCAACACACACACACACGCACACACACACACACACACATACACACACTTATATATATATATATATATATATATATATATATATATATATATATATATATATAACCAAATTATTTACATCTCAGTGTCTTCTTGTTTACCTCAATATGTTTATATCCTTTTGTACCTTTATGTATACATATTTATCTGCGTATGTTCCTGTGTACCTATTGATAGATAGATAGATAGATAGAAACAGAGGTTTATATATATATATATATATATATATATATATATATATATATATATATATATATATATATACAGACATACATACTGTATCCTCATGTATCTTCGAAATCTATTGATAACTGTGTACATCCATACTTGGTGATCAAAAGAAAATACTTAGAATAAAGAAAGGTAAAGAAAAAAGAAACAATCCCGTTTTGGCAAATTTGAAAAGGAGGAGTTACAACTCTGGCAGTAAAATGAAAGAAAACTACATCTCTTGTTAAAAAAAAACAGCCTTTTTTTTCGTAAATAAAATCAGATTCAAATAGAAAACTATGAAAGATATTAGTTATCCAACTCCGCCCTGATCGCTTTTATCTTGGTTTTTTTTTACGTTTTCTATTTAGAATTCCTTGAAAGATTTCACAGATGTATTTTTAAAGATTCTTTTATTTATTTATCTGAGTTTTTCCCCTGTAATTTACGCTTTGGATTTCATTTGTGTTGATTTCTGAAAGAACAAGATTTTCCTGTGGATTTTCTTGTATCTAATACCGGGCATCTTGGCGAGCGATGAAACAATCCGAAGATAAAGCCAAACAAAAATGAAATAAAATAAAACATATGTAAGTACAAGTAAAAAAATTGTTGTTTGGCTAACAGTATTCATAAAGCTGTATCATGTGCCAGAATGTTTACACAGTAACCTAAAAAATGGAAGCAAAGGATCGCTAACTAAGGTTCTTAAGCTCAAATGTACATAATACCTTTTCCTGAGCTAGTTGAAGAGGAATTTTTAATTTGCATGCCGTATTTCTAACTTGCTTTTTGAATTTGCAGGTTGTATTTACCTACTCGATTATCATACTTTTTCAAAAACTTCGTTGCCGTTTTTTGTTTTTTTAGTTTTTTTCTAACTTGTTTGGGAGAAGATGTAGTTGGTATTGTCTGTTTGTTTGTTTTTTCATCAGATTACATGAACTCTTCTTGGAAAATCTTTTCTCCCATTATATATTACGGTGTTGATGGTCAGGTTTGATGTATATTTAGATGTCATGAAATTGAATAAGGGTGTTTCATACGAAAGAATATTTTCACGATACTTTTTCCACAAAGTAATCTTCTCAGGAACAAATCCTGTGATCAAAGAGCAAACGCCAGAAGTTTCATTAGTTTGATTCGTGATCCAAACGGGAAAAATATGCTCGATTTATATATCTTTGCCGTTGCTAAATATGATATAGATTTCCAAGAAGGCAAACAAACCAAGACGATTCATATCATCTAATTTCATGAATAAAAAATGATTCAATCAATGTGTCTTGTGGGTGCTTATCAATGGTGAGCAATCTAGCCCGGCAGACCATCGCTACTTTTACAAGTTATCTGTCCGGAAAGTACCCAA
>OY735210.1:61910972-62000972 GCA_963457665.1 Thysanoteuthis rhombus | reverse complement strand
TACAATCATACACATATGTTTGAACCTTCGAAACGGTTGTATAATAAACAACTGTTGATGCCAACGAGAAAAGTTCACACACTCACACACACACACAGCATCATTGCATGCTAGTATCGAGGCAGTTTCTGGGATGAGACAAAATGTAAGGAGAAATGAATGATTGTGGGTAATAATGCAATGTGAACTTGGATGGCGTGGGTTCTGGTCGTAGCATTGAGGTTAACAAAATTATCTCCTAGACTATTTTGCAATGATAGTTAAAAGAGAGTGAGGCGATGGATGCATAAACGAAGGGTTCTCCTCTGACAAAGCGGAAAATGGTACTCTAATACCTGCTGTGACATCTCATCTCCTACCACCTCTTATTCAGGGAGTGCCAAGTGTATAAATGGAGGTGTAATTTCTAATAGTCAAAGTTTCAACAGTTGCCATGAACCTCAAGTTTCTCCTTTGAGAAGAGTCTAGTTCTGAAATCAAATGCCAAAGCGGTTGCGGACAGGAGTGAGAGAGACGAAACAAATCATTGTTGAGCAACACAGAGGGAATTTTAGTCACGGTTCAAGTGACCAGAAGTTAGTACTAGCCTCATAATAAATGTCAAGAAAACAAACGGCTGTGATGATAAGTGTTACGCAATTTATGTGTTCGTGTGCACTTGCATGTATGTTAATGTGTGTACGTGCGTGTGAATGCACATGTGTGTATGTATACGTGCGTGTGTATGTGTGTGTGTGTGTGTGTGCAGTCTTGCGCCTTCGGGTATCGGTTTTATCTCTTTGATTCTTCATTTTTTTTTCTGCTGTCCTTTTTGGGCCAGATAATATCCAGTACCCCTTTCATTCTTGCACAAGGCATTTTTATTTTCCTCGGTCAACTTTTGTGTTTTTTGTTGTTCCATTGACAGATCTGCCGTTATCATCGGGGATCTTCTTTTGCAGCTTTTGACTACTCGATGAATAGATAGGTTAATCGAGTGACCTCAGGGTCGAATCGACTGGATCCTCGGCTTGCGAACCAGGAGACAGAGTGAAGTGACTAGGTAGGGGTGTAGAGTATTCGAACTATGGCCTTCAAGCAGTGATGGAAATAGTATAGAATGAGACTTTTGCCGATGAAACTTTTTGAGAGCTCGTTAACTATTCAAGTCGTCTCACCTTTCTATTTCAATGCACAGACGTCTGGATGACATTGAAAATACACAGGGTTACTACCAGAGGAGACTAAGACAGAGTTTTTCTATCGCCTGACTGATGAAATTGACACCAGTCAAATCGATATCAATCAAGATTCTTTTTTTGATTGCTTATGTTTCGTGTCTTGTGGTAAGGCAAAGTTATCACTTTCTGAATATAAGGTTGATTGTTTAGAGGTTCTTTACATTTGCAGACTTTTTTATCCTTCCTCTCTATACTTTTTCTCTGTCCCTGTACCTCTTTGCTATTGTCTAAGATGAGGTAAAAGTAGAATGGAAGAGGAGACATAAACTGAAGGAAAAGATATGAAGATGTCAGAAAAAGAGAAACAGTGAGGGCGCTTGCGAGGTTTGAACCCGCCAACAGTTTATTCTAAGACTAAACTGTAAAGCATTGCTGTACACCAAATCCTTAGAATAGATATCTATTGAGCTTGTGCTTGTCTGTCACCTAACCATTGTTGCACATTGTAGGGATAGAACTTACCCACAATGGATCCGAGGACTGATGATTGTTGCTCAACACCAAATTCTTAAAATAGATATTTCAACACAGACAAGTCTGCAACATGTCCAAAATAGTGGAATTCTTTGCCAAAATGGAACTTGTAAATAATTGTTTTATAGTCTAACCTGTTACTCATTGATCTACACAAAATGTCTTTATTACCTAATCTGACTTAGTTTGATTCATGACCACACAAGCAGAGCACCTCATGAGAATTGGACTCAGTCACTGATCTAAATGGGGAAAGTAAAAGATAATTGGGTTCAATATGAATAGAACAAAGACAAAAGTAATGTTCGCTGATAAAGTCTCAAAAAAACTGTCAGAATAGAAGGCAAGGCTTCAGACGTGGTTGACAATCATTTGGTATGAATAGAATCATACTACAAAGCACATTGTCAATTGGGTCAAAGTGTAATCAATGCATAATATCACCTATGACGTGGATGCGAAGCCTAGAAATGAAAAAGTGAGAGCTATAGAAAGAGCAATGCTAATGATAACCCTAAGAGATAGAAAAAGATGAACGTTAACCATAAGAAAGATCAGAGTGAAGAATGACATGCAAAAAATTAAGCAACATAAATTGTGATGAGCTGGACACTTAGCAATAAGAGATGACAACAGATAGAGCAAAAGACTGCCCACCTTGTGCCCATATCACAGTAAATGCTATAGGGAAAGACCAGTCACAAGATGCAGGGATGTGATAGAAAGGTTTGCCAGTGAGACGTAGCAAATACATAGGAAAAGGTCTCTGTCCTGCTTTGGACTTTTAGTGGCTGATGGGGATCATAATGATGAAGAGTCTTTATCAGATCTTTTTAGTTTTGTATGTATGTGTGTTATTTGAGGTTTCCAAGTGCAGAGGATCACAAATTATTTCATCATGGGTGAGACGAGGGTGAGATAACCTAACAGAGCCTATCTCTGTTCAGGTTGGTTTGGAATCAGAGTTGTCCTACCATGGCTAGAAAACCCATAGCTCGGAGGGGAAAGATATGGATTAATGCTTCTTTGAAGGAAACGAGTGCAATGTAGACTCAAATTGTCTCAGTCGGAGTTTGAACACGGCTTGCCGATTGTTTTCTCTTTGCCATTTAACGTTGTGCCACGCTGCATCTCCTACATATTTATAAATAGTGTAATATCAGCAAATTATGATGGAGACCTTTTCTTTTTTTCAACCAGATAAATCCATCTCATCAAAGTGCAATCTATTCTAGTCTTAGTATTTTTCAAACCCAGCCTGACCGACCCTTAAGAAAATGTTTTCTAATAGGCACCAAAGTCTACGAGGATTGGAAGGCTGCCACGTTGTCCAATAAGAATCAGTGAGTATTCATCCCTTGTCCGTTCTATTGTCTGTTGGCATGAAAACCCAAACCGTTTTCTGTTTTTATTTCTTATTTCAGTTTTTCCTTCATTACTTGAGTGTCGTGAATAAAATCCCCCGTCACTCGACACGCAAATTACCTGCGATTTAAAAGAAAAACCTCAGTCGCAGAGAAGATGCAATCACAAGACCGAGTCTTTGGTAAATAGCTGGAATAAGACGAAAAAATTATGCCGGCCCAAATGAAAACGACGCCGCACCACTGTCATTTTCTGTGTCTATCGAAAATTAGGATCTATTCCAAATTCTTCGACAAAAGTCATTTTACAGATAAAGTCTGCATCGAGTGAGACGTATCGATTCCTCGTCTCTTCGTCCACCCAACGTTGATATATATTTATGTAGAGAGAAATAAAGCGAGAAAAGATCTCGAATAGATTTCAATTGTAGGTCTCAGTGTCATCGAAAATTACGCAGTATCTTTTCTCATCATCTTTCATGTATCTATACTATTATGATCTGATTTTTCTTTGTAGGTTAGTGACTATAACAACGGCAGATCCGAGTGAGATTTCTATGCTGTAAGGCCACAATTGTCGGGCACAAAATGATGATCAAACTTACTATCATTGTTAGGGAAAATACATATATTATCGCTATACCATAGGCGCATTTTATTTAAACTGTTTACAGGTATCACAGACCCTCTTTTAGAAAACTGGTTTTCCGACACTTTTCCTCTTTTACTATATAACGAAAGGTGAAAAAAAAGCTCTCAGCGTTTGTTTTACAGCGAGCCGTTATAGAGGCAATGTATTCTCTCCTCCTCAGTCTCTCACAACAACCCAACATAAGGCTACTCAGCAATACATACCACTTACTATCATCACCATTTTGGTAGTCTGGAATCGCACACGATGTTTTCTTGGATAGATTAATGGTTATTGCTTTTTCCTTTCACCAAAGATTTGTATCGGAATGATTTGATTTGTGTGTGTGTGTATGCGTGCAAATTATTTTTTTCTAATAATCTTTCAAATATTACCAAATAGAACACGTCTCTACGAAATACAGAATTACAATACTTCAACTACAAACCTCTGGTTTAGTGTATTTTGTTAGCTTTCCTATTTTGCATTATTAAAACCAAGTTCATTCCAATAACAGCCTTTCAGACACATACACAGAAATAACATAGTATATGATTCCATCCGAAAAAAAAAGCAAAAAAAATTGTTCAAACTACATGGAATATTTCTCCAAAAAAGACACCCGCTCTATTGTGGGGAAGCATTGATGATCCTGTCGAAATGCATATTTCATCTGCCTATGATTAGGTTGCCCTCGTGTGGCATTCCATAGAATCACCTACAATGAACTATGTTATTTTTCCTTTGGATAGTGGTAATTTAGTGTTTATTCTAACATTTCTTATGAAAGGAAGTATTCCAGAACAGGAAGCCAATATATCTATAGAATACATTTAAAAGTGCAATCGACTCTTCGACTTGCTGGCTTGCGATCTCATCTCGACACTTCACCCTATCACACACACACACACACACGTATACATATATATATATATCTTTATATATATATATATATATATCTTTGTCCATTTATGTCATCTTTTAATTCCAGTGCTGGACGAAATATATTTTCTAATATAATGTCTCTAGAATTATTAGAAACTGTCTAATCTGATGATATATATGTATATATAAATATATATATATATATGTGTGTGTGTGTGTGTGTGTGTGTGTGTTTGTGTGTGTGTTTATGTGTCTCTGTGTGTATGCATATCCAAGCACTCAACCAAACCTTTTGAAATAGAGAGAAACCTAAGATGCAACTCAAAAATATCTATATAAATATCTATGTAATTGAATATACAAATAGTATTGAAAATTATATATTAAATAATCGAACATCTCTCCACAGAAGCAATATAAATATCACTGAAAACAGGAATTTATAAGTTTCAAAACACATCTTCGAATTCAGTTATGAACACATTAAAATAATTACAATCTAAAAAACCAATGATTGTTCTGTACTATGAATTATAGAACAGAATTTAATAGACGAATACAAAACATTGTTAAACGGTCCATGGAATAATAGTTTTTATTCAATGCTTTCTTATTCAATGTTCTTATTATTTATCAATAAACTCTGAAACACTATGGGGAAAATATTTCCCATTTTAAGATACCAAAATGAAAAAGTATTTGTATCAAAATAGAAACATAATTACCCGAGGTGATAAGAATACAAAACTGACCCATATCGTCCCATCAAGACAACAACGGTCAAAATGAATATATATAAAACTCTTATCAAATAAGAGAGATGCAATCAAATACATCATTGTGTAAAAGCAACCACTTTCTAACCTTTCAATGGATATACACAACTGAAAATTCCAAAAAGGTTATATGATTCCTCAAAGTGATGAAACAACTATACACAAAAGTAACGTGTTTACAACAATAATTCAACAGTCACAGTATATATGTATAAATATCTTCACAAAAAAGTCTACGAATATGAACCTACTCAACTGATAGTTTTTAAAAAGAGGCTTTTGAAACACGTGTTGTAAAATAGGAGAAAAACATTCCTCAAATTTAATACATCTGCAGAATTCCCTTTATATATATATATATTTATATATATATATATATATTTATATATATATATATATATATATATATATATATATATACATACTGAAACTTTCTTGATCAATATATCAATATCATCTGATGTCGTATATTCGATCTTTCGTCTTCCCTTTTAAGGATGTAATGCAGTAAATATCAAAATAAAAATATTTAAAGCAAGCAATATGAACGAAGAAAACCAAGTTTAACTGGTGAACTGTTGTTGTTGGATACTTGACAGTTCAGAATTTCATTCTGTGTCGACTTCAAAAACCCGAAATCTCAGCCTGACACAATCTCGCAGTAAAAGAATTTCCTTTTGCATGAAGCTCTGAAAAGTCAAACGTTTGATCACCCAACACGAAGGCTCATATCACTGGGGTTCAGCAAACGGCTTGTTTGATAATAGACATCCGTCGAACACCAAAAGATGAGAAGGAAAAACGGGCAAGGTTGGACGAACGGGGTCACAGTTGGACGCCGACACTTCAGTTGTCATCACCCCTTACCCATTTCTTACAGGCGATATGCGTATACACAGGAATTCATATATACGACGAGCAAAAAAAGATGATATCAGGTGTAGGAGAAGAATCGGTAGAGGGAAAAAAGAGAATTCAGTGATAAGAACAAGCGAGTAAAAGAAGAAAAAAACCAGAGAAGGGGAAAAAAGGCATGGTTGGACGATTAGGGTCACAGTTGGAAGCACCCACGTTTTTTTCATGTTTTTTCCCGCTTTTTCAGTTGATCTGCGTTTACACACAAATTCCTTTATTCAACAAATAAGAAAATATTAAAGATCAAAAGAGTGAATACGTTTAAAGAGTGTGGCCATTTTGTATCATTAAAGGCATTCAGTTATCTCTGGCAACAGAGCTGGGAAAGGTATATGTATTCAGTGGTGTCTGTCCGTTTGTCCAGATCTCCAGAAAATCTCCATGAATTTCAATGAAATTTCGACAAAGAGTGAGTCATGGGCCATTGAAGAATTCATTCAATTTGGGGCTGGATTCAATAAGCATTTTTTTTGTTTTTTTGATCAAGATTTTTTTTTTTCATTTTTTTTTCTCATGTGTTTATATTTATTTACGTCCGGAGGAATTTCAATGAAATTGTGGGTGAACTTGAATCGATAAAATATTGGATTGAATCCAGGAATTTGTTTTTGATTGAGAGATATTTCTTCGTATATCAAAGTGAGATGAACAATAGACCTGATAAAAATGGAATATTGAAAAACAGTTACTTCCCTTCCATCTTAACTTTATATGAATTGATTTCTATCATCAATGCAAAGGTTCTCAACCAGGTTGTGGGTGATTTTAGGGTTTAGTAGGGGTACATAGTGTCCACAGACTGGAAAATTCAAACTAATGGAATATTGAATTAATTTCTGGAATAACTAAAATGATCTTCCTTTTCAAAAAATAATCCAAATAATTGTATATAAGAAAAAACTTAAAACCCCTTGTCCCCTGATGGATCCCGTTGGTTTCCGTTGTATGAGTCAGTTTAGTGACCCTTGCAAGTCTGGTCGATACCAGGACATTATTACGACGAATTTCGTGCCCCCCCCCCCTAGCAGGATGCAAATCAATGAGAGGGATAGCTCCACTTTAATCATGCCGCTTAGGGTGTACTCAATAAGTGGCTGAATGCACAGGGAAATCTGTCCAACACTCTTTGCTTATGGCCAGGAACTTTCCATATGGGAGACAGACATACTAACCATCACACTATCCAAGTTTGTATTTTTTGGTATAGAAAGAGATTTTTTCAATATCAAATGCATATTATTTGGAATGTACCTTTTGAGTGAAACGATTTTGAAAAGGGGGAAGGGCATTCTGGGATAGCGTGAAAAGGGTTCATGGGCAAAAGGGGGTTGATAAAAACTGTTAGTGTATGGTGTTGGCAGTCGGTATGCACTGTCTGAATGCTGCTTTTTTTTTTTTTATTCCCTTTTTCTGGCGATACGCGCCTGCACACAAATTCATATATTCAACAAGCAACAAAGAAAAGAGATCAAAAGAGGCATAAGTTAAAGAGTGCGGTCATTCTTCTTTATATCATTAAAGTCTTTCATTTGCTACAGTGGAGGGGAAAGGTTTCATCCAATCCGAATTGATTTTTGATGCCTATTAAGATCATGTTTTGATTCGTGCGCCCTGACATTCCCCAATTCACACCTGCCTTTCTTTACTGTTGGCTTTCATCTTGTTTTCATTTTGGATACGAGTTATTAAATTTCGGATCACCAATGCGATCCGCCAAGTGTAATCTCCCTCTTCTCTCCCCTCGTCACTTCATCACCATTTTGATATGCCCCAACAACTTCCGGTTTCATTACATTCAGCCATCTTGCTTTTGATCTACACGCCATTTTCTTAAATCGGATTTTTAGTCCTTTTTCTTTTTTGCTGCAATTCAGTATTTTCTTTTATCTTTATTCTTTTCCTGCATTTTCTTCCTTTGTTACTGTTATTATTCATTTTATTATTGTTAATTTTATTATTATCATGTATTAGTAAATGCCCACCGTATTTCTAAAGCAGGGCTTGTGTAGATATGCTCACTCATTAATTCGAAAGGTTAAAGCAAAGTATTGTTAAGAGAAATTATTTTATTCATTTTGCGTAAAAAAATAAATTTTACGCAGTAGCAACGGTTGCAACAGTTATCGTAGTTGTAATAATATTAAGTAAACAACTTTCCGCTTTTCTATTTCTGATTCAAAAAGATTTTTGCCAACTTCAGTCCAAGTCTCGTCAACTGTAACAATAAGAAAAAGAACAATCCTCATCGAATAGAAGTGCCTTTGCTTTTCCATCATAACAACAATAAGAAGTACGAAAAAAATTGTCTCCGAATTTAGGGAGTGAATTCTTCATAACTTGTTCGTCGCATCACGTTAAACCAAACCGATGTATAAAATTGACATTTTGTCACAGTGATATAAAATCACGACAAGTTATCTGCAGTCAGTACACTTACCGACTGAGCTAACTGGTAGGCCCCACAAATTGACGGAAATATATCTCAGAAATACGCGAGGACTTATTCATAAGTACATTTATACTAAAACATTTTTTGATTGTATTTATTTATAACATATATGATACAAAGGTTGTAGTAATCATCTCCAGTCACGGTAGAAGTAGAAGTTGGGTGACATCTTGAAGCTACAGGTCACCTTTTTCTCTTTTTCCTTCATCTTCTCTTCGTTTCTTTCTTTTTCATCTTCTTTCCTTATCCCTTCTTTCTCTTCTTTTCTGCTTTTCTGTGTTGTGCTCAATCTCCTGTCTCCTAATTTTCTTTCCTCCCAAATCATTGTTTTCACACATTTTTTTCTTTACTTAAAATTAAGTAAATAACAGATATGTTTTTATTTCAATGAGATTGTACTTTCAGAAAAGAAACTATATGTATGTATCTATGTATCTATGTATATATATCATTTATATATATATGTGTGTGTGTGTGTGTGAGTGTGTGTGTGTGTGTGTACCACTTATAACCACCTTCAACAACATACGATAGGAGATGGAACATCCACACACTTAAAACAGATCTGAGAGAGATATTCACAGACCCATGTGTCATCGCTCACCACAGACCGTAGAACATCAAAAACATGATTAACAGCAACAATATTATAAATAATAAAGTCTCACACAACAATATCCCTAAATTCTGTAGACCATGCAACAAAAGAAATAGTCTATGTTGTAACCACCTTAAGTACACCAACACCTTCACAAGCTCTACCGACCAGGAGAGTTACCACATATACCATAGCACTAACTGCCGTAGCAAAGATATTGTGTATCTTCTAGAATATAATAGATGCATTTTACAATATATAGGCTAGTCTGAGTGGCAATATAACATTAGAATCGACAACTACAGACACAGAATTAAATCACAAAACGATTGCAGCCCACTTCCCGTAGAACTACACTTCCGCACACCTGGCCACAATTTTGCCACTGATGTAAGCTTTGCTATCACTGAAAAAATAGAAAACTCCCATGGACATAACTAAAATTCTAGAAAGACATGGGGATATGTGGATCAACAAACTAAAAACTCTCTCCCCTAATGGACTTAACACCAAAACTTAACAACCTTAATCACACATATCTCTACATCATAATCCCCCTAAAAACGATAACCTCACATCCACATCTACCCCCACTCAGATACATCTAATATTGGGAACTTCAAAGTCACTCAGACCCATAATAACCTCTACCTTAGTTAGTCATTTCACTTGTACAAATCAGATACAATATATTTTCGATGACTTGTAAGGTTAAAACCTATGTAGTTCCATAACCTCATCACCTTTCCATTTATACTATCCCTAACCTACCCCCGCAATCTATCACCAAAACACTTCCCTTTTACCCTGACACCTTATGTCCTCTCCAAGACCCACTGCTGCTGCTAACATCACAGACTCAACTTTCTCTCGCACAACAGGATGCCCTTAGCAGCTGGGATACCATTTTATGCTCACAAAAGTTCTTGATGGTGGACTCATGTTTAACATCAAACTTATAACCTCTAAAAGGTACATACACACAAACACACACACACACTACTAAAGATGGGAATACCTCCCGAAACATGTCTAGAACATTAATGAAAACATTTACAGATGAATAAACCTAATTTCTCTACACTTTCACTCCCGAGTCTGTCTCACTCTCTATAGTTCGAATTATATATATATATATATATATATATATATATATATATATATATATATATATATATATATATATATATATATATATATTGCATTACATTATATTGAAACTATATTTTAAATGATTTCCTGTTATTACACAATAAATGAATCATTTGGCCTCGACAACGTAAACAGAATTAACAATTAAAGAAAATGAGGCTGCCGTAGGTTCGATTCTTCCAGCAGCCCCGTTTTCTCCAATTATTTGGGCCAAATGATACATTTAGCCTGTTATAACAGGACATATTTAAAACATACTTTGCATTTGACATAACGCAATTTATAATCATTCTATCAGATCATATATTCATTTCTTAATAACACACACACATGTATTTATATATATATATCTTACGCTTGTTCTCCTCCTCTTCTCTTATGCTTCTTCTTCATCCCCTCCTTTTTCTTACCCCCTCCTTTTTCTTCCTTCGCTCATTTTCCCCTGTCCTTTTTTTCTTCACTTCTTCCTACTATTACTACTACTTTTACAAAAAGTCAACTTTTACTTCTTTTAGAAGAAGAAATAGACTATTATTAATTCTTCTCCTCTCACCGTTCTTCTTCTTCTTCTTCTTCTTCTTCTTCTTCTTCTTCGTCTTCTTCTTCTTCTTCTTCTTCGTCTTCCTTTGTTCTTCTTAAGGCGTATCACTTTATTCCAATTGATTTCTTTTCTTCAACCGAATCTTATCAATGGAATCAATTTCCTTCCTATTTCTTCTCTTTTTTCTTCATTCATGCTATTCTGCCAATTTTCCTGTGATTCAAATCTCCGCCCGCCGTCAATCAATCCGAAATATTTTCCTTTTGCCTTTGAGTTCAACAAAATAAGCGAATAATTGGCGGCAGAATTCAAAAGAAGCAAAGAACTAGAGAGAATCAAGACCAAAATGTGTTGTTATCATCTTCAAAACTACAGAAGCTAAGAAGGGACAGAACACGGCTCATCTGTCGGAGGAACCATTTCGATTAGTACATGTATATTATGATTGTAATACATAGGACTATCCCTTTGCATAGACAATCGATTGAGAACAATCAACTGCCCGTAGATTAGATAAGGGATTCGGTTCACAATCCACCTTAAGGGAAATCTAGTATTTGCTTGTCCTTGTGATGCCGTCTCTACTCGTTCCATTGAACTTGAGTCCATGGATTACACTACCAGACCAAGGGATTGAACTCAAAACCACCAGATAACTACTTACACTCAACAAACGCTTAAACCTATTCGGCTATTCTCCCATAGCAGAAGTGGATCATTCTGTCTATCTATTGACTGAAGAGTATTGTTCGAATTGTACCAAAACGTTACCGAATACGACAGGCATCCGAAGAAGACTGGCGAGTACAACGAGCAAAAAGTTGTGACTATAACGAACAAGATCTGGGCAGCAGTTCGAATAAATCACGATTCCTTATCTCAGATATTCAGACAAAAATTGTCCGAGTAGTATACATATGTATATTTGTTTAAGGAGGTCGATTTCATTAGATGTGAATGATTTTTAGCCTTCCATAGAAGATCAAAGATATGAATAAGGGGGAATTATATTTTTTTGATTTTCCATAACAATTGCAAAATCAATTTTTTTTTTGTAAATTCTGTGTGAAGGCTTAGATCTTTTGCAAATCGTTTAATGCAGCACAATTTTTCCATTTCTTTGACTAGCCATATTAGTAACTGAGCGGTGTGTTTGATTCCAGGTCAATGAGTGGTCATTTTTCGTTATAACAACGCCAACTTTACACAAACGTTAAACTTTGTTGCCTAGCTGCGTAGACGCAATGATGATTTTATGTTATATAAAACCTGCGGTTACTTTTTGTTTGTTGGTTGGTTTCTGTCGCGCTAAAGCAAACATATGTATAGAATTAACAAATATTTGTTGTAATTTGAATATCCAACGTGGATACTGGCAGGAAAACAGCGAATCCACTTCACCAACTTTATACTCGTTGGATATTGAATGGATTCAAGTTACATGTTTGCAACCGACTAAGCGAGCAGCAGTTGCAGCCAAGTGGCTGTTGATAATAGCTTGACTCGCTTGCCCGCCTTTGCTTTTGTTTACATCCAGTGCGTAGCACAAAGCTGAAAGGAAGGAAATGTAGGTAGGATCAATGTGAAGCACTAATTCATAACTTATCCATACGTAACATAGATATTCACCCCATTTTGAGTGGTAATGTGCTAGTTTCGAAATGACCATCTTTTTTGTGATGAGCGGCAGGGGTGCGTGCTGAAGCTGTTGACCGTTGAGAATTTTTCGGTTCATGGAGTAAGAATAAATCGAACACAACATCGACCAAAATTATCGACGTCATCATTCGAATGAAAAGACGATGATCGAAATTCCACTCGCAGAGGAAACTTTTTTATATAATCACTGATAAGATCATCAAACGATTATTGTTATCAAAATCAGTTGATCCAAACCACATGGTCTAAAATGAATTAAAATTTTTTAAGATCTCATTCTAATTTCATACGATTTTTAGGGTTTTTGTTACAATGAACTTTATATCATAAAAATAAATTTTTATCAACGAATGTCGATCGTTCCAATTTTTATATCCTTTGCTCAATATTATCAGTCGGTTATCGTTGTCTAAAAGACACTGTCCAAAAGTGATAACAATAAGCCGCTTTCCTGTAATCGAATTCTTAGTTTCTCAGTGTTTATCAACAAGAATCACTTGTTCGACGATGCACTAACCATCTGTGGTAGTAGAAGGGAGGAGGAAGAGGTAGAGGAAAATTAGGGTTTGGTACGGGGTTGGGGATGAAGAAGGTGGAAGGAAAGAAGATAATAAGTTCTGGACCAAGTTTTATATCTAACCTGATACGGCTGAGAAAACTGATATTCTACACTACTAATTGAAGTAGTAATGGTTGGAGAAGGGAAGCGGATGAGGAGGAGGAAGGAGATGAAAATGATAATGTTTCACCCAAAATACTATTTGACTTGAAATTGCCGGTGTTTTATCTTTCATTTGCTTACCACAGGTCGACAATCTCCTCCAACATCTTTTTCTACACCGGTCAAGTATTTTTCTCTCTCTCTCTCTCTGTCTCTCTGTCTCTCTGTCTCTCTCTCTCTCTCTCTCTCTCTCTCTCTCTCTCTCTCTCTCTCTTTTATCGCTGCAGTAAACCTTTGATATACTTATAGAATCTGCAGGGGTTGATCGTTGTGTAAAGAAGTACTGCAGCACTAGAAGGTGCGGAAGGTGGATGACAACCACATGAACAGAACATGTCATGAAGTGTGACATCTTTACCGAGAAGCAATGAAAAGCCTGACACGGCTGGGTGTTCCAAAACCTGTTTACCTTGATCAATGCGGTCAATTCATAACAGAATTTTCAGTGCTGTTCGAAATGGTACTGTTCATGATCTTACTATAATTTAATGTATCATTTTTCAACTAGAACTTATTTAGAATAACTTGTACAGCGAACATACGACATAAAAACGCACCAATCAAGAGCGTACTTTTAAAGGTATTGTTGTAATCAATTATCAAGCAAATGGAAACGCAATGAAGAATTGTTGAATTGGAGAGATTCGTTCCGTTGACAATCATTGCTTTCATATTAGTTCAACCGTCAGCAATAAATTCTAAGTTAGGAATTTTATGATAAACAATTCTGTCTTTTTCTCTTCCGCTTTCGCTCTCTATTTGCACACGCAACTCACTTTATTTGTTCCTTTCTTTCTTTCCTACTGCATCTATCTAATTCAATCTATTATCTATCTATCGATCTATCAATCCCATCGGTAGATATCTATCTATCTATTTCAGTCTGTTCCTATATCTTTTCTACCTTTTTTCCTTCCTCTATGATATTGATGTCTTCCTTCCTCCTATTCTCTCTACCTCTGTTTTACTCTCTTTTCTCTCAACGTTTGACATTTTCGATTTTCCATGCAGTTGAATTTACCTTCTCTCTCTCTGTCTCTCTCTCTGTCTCTCTCTCTCTCTCTTTCTCTCTCTCTCTCTATTTTCTTGAATTTTTTCTTTTTCTCTTCATCTCTCCATCTTGTCCACTTTTTTCTTTTCCAAATTTCTCTTTTTGATTTTTGTTTCTCATTCAAGCTCGACTTTCTCTCTCTCTCTCTCTCTCTCTCTCTCTCTCTCTCTCTCTCTCTCTCTCTCTCTCTCTCTCTCTCTGGCTTCATTTCCCTCTTTTTCCCAAATATTAACACCTTTCTTTGCATTTTCTTTCAATTTCTACTTTTCTAGCTTATTGTTTCTCTTTCCTTTTCTATATCTACAAAGTATTTCGGGGAAATACTCAGCCATTTAATATTTGGGAAAAAAACTAGCATACCAAGGGCAATATCACCTATCCCCCTCCTTTCTGTACTTGCTTTAGGACGTTGCATACTTATCTCCGTTCCACCTTTCAAAACAGTCCATAAAGTCCCCTTTTGGGATCACCATCAGCTGCCACTCCATGTTCTCCTTGATATCGTCAAAGGTCTGGAATTTCGGCGAGAAAAAAAAACAGAATTTGCAGGAGCCGAAACTCTACTGACAGACCCGAGGGCATGCAGTAAACGAGCTCACTCGATATCTTACCACCGACGGAGACATCTCCACGAGAGTGTATGCATACACATTTGCAATAAGTTCTTCCCAAGAAATTGCCAAGTTACATCCAGGCTACACAATACTTCCCGGGCTGACCTCGTACATACCGAATCACCGTAGCCCCTCAAATAATCCGTTGGATCAATCAGATCAATCAGATAAGTGGGCTGCAGATTCGTCTGTCTTTGCTAATCTGTGTGTGCGTCTCCGGTTGCATGTGGTCATAATTTGGGGGCTACAGCCTTGATAAGTTGCATGACTCGAGAAAATGTTTTTTTCTTTTTTTCATTTTTCCCCAAAATCACCCAATGGAATTTTTATAATCACAAAGGACCAACACTGCCAAAATCTGGTGCAGATGATTTTAGATCGGAGATCTACTTTTTTAGATAATTTTAGATATTTTTTTCGGATCATTAGGTCTGGTTCACGCACAGGGATGGTGATTTATTTATACGAGGTACAGATACTCTTCTTTTTTAATCGTACATTTGACACAATACTCACTATTTTAATTCTTTTTCCCGAGTAACCATCGAACAAAAGGATTGATCATTAAGACATTCCCTCGTTATCATGTCTAGAAAAAACGTCCATATTTTTTAGTGATTTTTAGTTTCATAGTATAGTTTTGTGCTAAATTGGTCCCTTACTTTTTTATTTGGCAATGCTCGATGTTCATGCTTGTTCTTCTTACATTTTTTAGTGATCACCGTAAAACAGAAAGCGTAAAATATCCTATTTAATTTTTAAATTGATCTTCCCAACCCAGAATTCTGTTCATCTATGTTTATCTCTTTTATATGTTCTGTGGTTGTCTGTCATCATTCATTTATCTTCTCTCTTGTACTTCTTCTCTGTCTATCTATCGATTTTTCTCTTTATCTCTCTTTCTCTATCAATCTCTCTTTCTCTATCAATCTCTCTTTCTCTGATTCTTATTTAGCTCTCTCTCTCTCTCTCTCTCTCTCTCTCTCTCTCGTTTCTTATGACCTTTTTTCTCCCATCTCATTCCCTCTATCTCTTGTACTCTTTCATACTGGCTCTCTCTCACTATTTATCCCTTCCCTCTTTTCTTGAATATCATTTGTCTATTCATTCCCTCCTCTGTGTCTCTTTTTAGCTATATGCCTCTCTTACAATTATAATCTCTCTCTCTCTCTCTCTCTCTCTCTCTCTCTCTCTCTCTCTCTCTCTCTCTCTCTCTCTCTCTCTCTCTCTCTCTCCTGAGAATTTCTTTGATTTTGTTTTTGTTCAAATTGTTATGTTTTCCCGCTTTTATTGTAAAAAGTAGAGAAGAAAGAAACGAGCATCCCCTGGGGGAGCCGCAGGCATTTGCCGTTATTTCACTTGATGACGATGAAAAGAAAACTTGCCTCTTTCCTGCAGAAGTGAATGATTTTCTCAATTCGAAATAAACAAGACCAACACAAATAATGAAATGACACTGTTTTAGTCAATGGAGAAAAAGGTTGAATTTATTCCCAGCAGAACTAATTTCTACGCGACTTCATACTTCGTTCCAGCCGGTCTTGCATAGCTAGAATACACCATCCGACATTGGTATCTGCCGTACAATGATTGGAAACAAACCAGGACGATTTTGCCAAACGAAGTTAAACATGATTCTCCTCATTACATGAAACATTGTCAACCATTATTCATTTTTCACTTGTATTCTTTTACCTTAATTTTACTTGCTTTTCGTCTTGTAGAATCAGTAGAAATATTATTGAACAACCGTAGCCCCCGAAGGTAGCTAAGGGTTCTGTATTTTTTATAGGTGTGTGTTTGTGAGTTTGTTTGTGTGTTCTAGCCCCGATGACCTCACTATTTTGTTTACAGATTTGAAAATTGACACCCATGTTCCACTAGATCCCCCCCAATATTTTTTATGCTTCATTCTAACTTAATAACATCGAGATTTTCTAAAGCCTTGATGTTTCAAGTGACGTCATAAATAGAATTTATTATGACAATATTTATTTTCCAATTGGTTTTTGTTTAGAAGACTTCAATGACTGGTGAGTCTCGATTGTCAATCATTATTGATTTTTGATTAGTATTTCTTTCACTTGACATTTGACAGTTGATCTTCATCAACCGTAAAGGCTCTGGTAACTCAATCAGTCGGGCAGTTGCCTTACAAAGGTAGATTTCTTAAGGTTCATTCTCTTTTTTCTATTAACTCACAGCTATAGACTGATGGTTTCAGTGGTGGTAATGAAAAACAGAGAAAATTAAATGAAAAAGGAATACCGGTTAAAAAGAAATAATGGTTTAGTTAAACTTATTCTACTCATTACTCAGCCTAGCTCCTTCAGAGTTGTATTAGGTGTAATAGTCTTTGAATTTCATAGATGAAGCCTTGCCAATTATTGATAATATTCGATTAGTATTTCTCTCATCTTAATTCTGTTGCTTTTTTATCATAACAGTCAAGCTGTTATTCTGCATATTTAATTAGGCAACATGCTTTTGGTAGGATCTGAATTCGCATCGCTTATCCTTTTAGAGTCTATCTTATCGAAAAGACACTCAACTGATTAGGCTACGAAAGCACAATCAATAGGCGTCGTTCAGAGTAGACATATTTTATTTTCCCTTCTTCCCTACGCTGTTATGTTTCGTTTATGCTCACTATGGTATTAGATAGAATAGTCTGTGAACTTCTAAAATGCAACATTGTAGTCATCATTAGACTTGTGCTTCGTGATAAGAAGCAGCCTACATAAGATGAAAGAAATACTAGTCAAAACTGATAACAATAGCCAATGCTTTATATAAGAAATCAATTCAAAACGAAAGACTACTAAGCAAGAAAAATAAGATGAACGTGATACTCGTAAAATTTAATAATAATGATAATAATAATAATAATGATAATAATAATAATGTTTTCTTCTTTATAGAATTTTTATTCACTAAGCTCGATATGGCACAGAGCTAAATAGGAAGAAAGTGTTGGTAAGATTGTGTTGCGTCAATCTTCCAAGTCGGAGGGGGCTTGTTTGCTTTTAAAATCATCATCCTGACTCTATCTATGCTGGAAAGATGGTTGACAGGGGACAGTGCAGTCAGGTGACGAGATGATCTGGATAAATTCATAATGTTTTGGCACGGTGACGCTCGAAAGCGAAAAATAAAATGGCAGACCCTGGGGGAGGCCTATGTTCAATAACAGAATGGATAATGATGATAATGATGATGATGATAAACCCAATTTACCAAACTAGTCTGGCACAGTGCCACAATATTTTAGTACCCATTGAGTCTTGAACTCGTTACTCCTATGAATGGCTTGCAAGTCGAGCATTCTAACTTCTTATACAGAAGCCTATGTCCAAACTTTAATAACATTCTCGGGGTTAAGCTTTGAAAACAAACTAACAATCTGGTGCTAGTAATGTCAGCGCTGTCAATGCCCGAAAGGATAGTCAATCCTTATACTAATCAAGTGCATCTACGTATTTCATAAAATCTGTAATCCCAGTCAGCTATGAATATAGATGATTATCATGGATGAAATGTCATTCTTTGAATAGTATAATGAAAGGTTGATAAAAAAAATATCAAAATCAAAATGTGACCCATTTGAAGCGATAACCTTTTATCCAACGATCCTCGAATGATAATATGCCATCTCTGTGAAATTCTCAAGATTTAGTGGTTGCAAAATTAGTAAAAGCACGAATTATGGCTGCCAAATTATTGAACATTTTATCATGGATATGAAGCTAAAAATGCGTGAAAATCTGATGATCGTAGGATAAATGTCAGGTAAATATAAAAGATGCTGCAAGATTCTCTAAGCTTATACACAGTCTGCTAAAAGGTGTTGGATTTGACACTGTCATGGAGCATTTCATTTAGTTTATGTGGGACCCATTTTTTTACATTTTAAACCCTCAAATTTGTCTTGAGAAAATGTGAAAAAAAAAACCATAGACATCATTTTTTTCGAAGGTTGTCCAAAAGATCGCAGTTTGAGTTCTTTTGGCACTTAATAAAATTCCTTTAAAGTCAACATCGTTTGAGGAGAGTGAAAATTGCTATTGGCTCGAGATATGATTGCGGCTTTAGTCTCAAAGTCTGCAGAAAATGCTCACATTGTTTGTTGTCTTTTGACAACTGCTGTCGATAATTCCCTTAATCATTGAAAACAGATTTAGGATTCTTTAGAGGTTTGTTAATGGTAGCCACTTTTTTTTCCAAATCTGAACTTATTGAAGCGTTACAGAACACTTTTCACTGTAGTATTGTTTACGTCAAATGCTTGGTTGACGTTATGTTTTCATTTGAGTTTGCACTTGAAAATTAGTCAAAAATTGGATGGACACCATTGCTTTCAACAAACTCCAATAGTAACAAATCAAATATCTATTTACTTTGAATCTGCACGTAAATACAATTACATTAGCTATTCTTTCACTTTTAGAATTATTCTCAAGGATACGAGAAAAACCATGTGGGATAACCTGATGAGTGAGTTTCAACATTTCTAGTTGAAAGCTCTGACGATGTGAAATTGATAAGATGTATCAGATAGGAGTGAAAAGCAAGCCCTATCATTATCAGCCAGGCAATGCTTGATTGCCTTGCTGATATGTGTGTACGTGTGTCAGCATGTTCTTAAGAAACTGTCCAGAGCTAATCCTCTTTTTGGGACTGAATCCAAAACTTTGCCTAGACAAGTGACTATTTCATGTTAACGGTGACCAATTTACCGATTAGTTCCATCGACTTACAATAATCGTTTATCTCGGAGTCTGTCTATTATTATTGGCCGCTAATCCGATGTCTTTCGAATTCAGAGCACAAGAAGGTCAATAGGTAACTGTCCAGTGACAGTTGCTCAAATTTGGCACAAAAATTGCATCTCATATAAAATATGGAACCAAAATTGGTTGAAGTCTAAAGCACAAATTTTCAGATTACACCATAATCAAAAGTCGATTTAATCAATAAGTTTATTCAAATTTTGTGATATTGTTTCTTCTCAATATTCCTTTATGTGGTTAAAAGGATCTGAATTCTACATTCCATCTTAGTTTTCAAAAAAGTGAATGAAATTTTGATTACGATTTTGAATTAAATCAACTATTGGAATCTGTATTCTACATCTGATCCTAAATTTCTATATTGGTATGAGCTGTTGACCGATTGTTGTCTTGTACACCATAAGCACGTATGATAAACCTTTCCTATGTGTTCCAATATGCTCCTAAAATTTCACTAAGAAAATTGTGAAAAAAAATAATAAAGATCATTTTTTTTCAATTCGTCCAATATCGCAGTTTTAGTTATTTCATCACTTTATAACATCCCTTTAAAGTCAACATCGTTTGAGGAGAGTGAAAATACCGGTAGTATTGATATACAACATTTAAATATCTACTAAGTCGTTGGCTCGTACACCGTAGATCACCGATGTGGGAACCAACCTTTGAGATTACATATTTTCATCATTTGTGGTATTTTTCTTTATTTACTATTTTGTACAAAGTATCATTCATACACTTCAGCAAACGATTATTAATAGGAGTTCAGATTACTGTCTTGAACAGATTACCTTTTTCGCGAAAAGTAAACTTCAGTCCGTTGAGTGAAATCTTGAGATTCATTTTGGAAAAAATAGTATCTTCGATACTGAGAAATACAGTAAATATCAAGAAGTGTGCATGGAATAATTGTAAGCGAGTTAAACATCATTAACTTTGATCCTAACAGTTCTCCTGAAAGATGCGGCTTCAAAAGACAAGTTTATGAAATGCGAGTATGCTCTGCATTTCGTTTCAAGTCACTTTGCTTTCACGAAAAACATATATCAACACAAGTTTCCTCTCTATCCGAAATGGTGAAAATTAAAAAGAGGTTACTAATTATTTTACAGAGGAGAATTGTTGGGCATTCCCAAATCCAAAATATCTTCCTGCCTCTATGTCGAAGGTCAAAGTTTATCGGGTGCTGTGACTGATTTAGATATACGACAGTATTCTTAACAACTCAGTATCATACAGTTTCTTTGTTGGCACTCCAAACCCCCTGCATGAACAGAAGAATCAGAATATTCTAAACATGGGAATTCTGAGAACCTTTCTGATTACGACAAGCACCTGAAAAGGGCCGAAACATTGTGAATATAACAACCAAGATGCGTACAACAATTCAAATAAATCAGGGTATTTTTTCGATTAAAATATAAATTACTTGATGATGTATTCCTGAATTTCAGACAGGTTCTGTAGACTTTTTTCGGCTCAGATGATTATTATTTTAACAAAGATATTATAATCTTCTCTTTATTCCTTAGATTAAGCATTTCCATAATTAATTTTTGTCTATATTCTATATTATATCAGGGGCTTTTATCACAATCATTATATATTCTACGACTGTATGGATCGGAAATAATTTTGGAAATTCGCTGGCATGGACGGTGTCTTTACTTTTCCGACCAAGGGGAGAAAAAGAGATGATTCACTAGCTGAGTAAGAAGGGAGGTATGGCAGAGAAAAGAAAGACAACTATTTTAATTAGAGAGAGAGAGGGGCAAGACGAATGAAAGGGTAGGGATAAAATGAGAAGAAAGGGTGGTTAGGTAGTTTAAAAAGGCGAGAGGGAGGGAAAGGAGTGAAAAAGAAAGTTAGGTAGTCTAATAAGAGGGTAATGAGAGAGGGGGGAAAGTTAGGTTGTTTACTGCGTGGGTAGGAAGAATTTTGCATGTGAAAGTAATTCATGTTTGTATAACATTCAGATGGAAACCTGGGCGGCTAAGGAAGATTAGAAGGGATAAAAAGTAAGCGAGTAGATACAGGCAAAGGGTGAGAGAATTGAGACTCTTAGTTGACAACACCTGAGGAATTTCCATGGCTCCAACTAGTAATCATGTTTGAATTTGGCACCTTTTATAAATTGAGAAAAGGCTTTCCTTTTTTTCTCTCTCTCTCGTTATGATTAAAAGAAGCGTTAAAATCAGACCATAGATGCACTAGATTTGTTCTTGTGTGAAGATCTAGCAAGGGCAGAGTAGTAAACTTCACAAGTTTAAAAGTTTATATCTAAAATTGGAGCAAAAACATCTTGAAGCTCCAAGAAACATCTTGATTCTTCAGACATATAGGTAAGATCTAGGGAATATATGATTTATAAATTGACTGTGACTTAATTCTTTATTTTTTTTTTTTAAATATTACTTTTTTATTACTATAAATCTTTAAAAAATTGATTCGATAAACAGTTTACTTAGTTCATTACCATACATTTGATGAAAAAATTATTTATTTTATCAAAAATCCTCTCAATAGAAATTTCGGTCATATGAACACAAGTAAGAACTTCTGGATTAATTTGAAAAAACATTTAAATTGGCAACATTGAACAACTCACATTTGACAGCAATCGATACTAGAGATGCTGGTGCATCGAAAAACAGCGATCACTTCACGTTTCCCTCTGGAGTCAAGTACCCGTCGAGAATGCCATAATTATTTACGTGTGGATCAGTACCCTTACCTAGGATTAGAGTGTAGTATTTTTGCGCTCATTGAAAACTGTTACCAACACAAAAATGTCATTGTTTGTATTATTAAATTGTTGTCTTTGATCTACGTCATTGTTTAGCAATATCTGATTTTATGTCACCAAATTATATATACATCTACATATATATATATATATATATATATATATATATATATATATATAGATATATATATATATATATATATATAGAGAGAGAGAGAGAGAGAGAGAGAGAGAGAGAGAGAGAGACGGACAGAGAAAGATATGGATGGATGGATGAATCTCAGTATCCGACAGCATGATTTTAAAAAATGGACAGTTGGGGAACTAAGTTTTTGCTCAGACCGATTTCATATTCAAAAGTGAGCTAATGGCGTTGATCAGGAAATAAAGAATAAGCCTTACGTGGTATTCGAACCCACACCGTTCATCAGAGTGCTCTTAGCTGAGTCTACTCATATCATTTCAACTACGGAGGTCAGTTCGGTGAAAAGAATCCCGAATAACACCGTTAACTCATCTCTTATTCCAGTTCCAGTTCATTTACTTTTCAGAGTTATTCAAAGACTCCAGTATTTCTATGCATTGTTGTTCCAGTGTCGACAGTTTAAAATTGCATGAATGGATATCCGACGAAATCCAAATTTCTTTCCAATGTGTGAGTCAAACAATAAATTATAGTAGAAGCAATTTCATTCTAAGGGATTAATTGCAGGAGATCCAGGGGTCAAAATGACAATAAATCGCTTAAAACCCTAATCGATTTCTCTGTTGATCAGAAATTATTTTATAAATACCTGATCAATATTCCTAATTCGATTTTGTATGTAACAAATCGATTGACCCCCATGACCCCCGAAGACAAAATGACCTGGTCTTGAAAATATGATTCACCGATCGAGGAAACGAACTGATGGCAATGATTACCTCTGAGCTGAGCGCCTGTGTGCGTGTGCACACGTTTTGCAACCAGCTCACAAAGGAATTCCAAGAGTGCACTAAAGTTTTACTACGTACAATAATACAATGATGAATTAACTGAATGATTGTTTTATTCGACCATTTACAGCCACTTTAATGATGATAATTTTTGAATTGATTGATATTACTGGTAATTCATCTCGACGTTGGATTACATCAAAATAAGAAATACTCATAATTAAGCGATCAAAAGAACTGAACCAAGTAGTTCAAAGTATAGATTAAAATCTTAACTAATGCAATCATATTCGTATTATATCAAAAATGCCAATACAGAATTCCAAAATCATCTTGTCACAATCTCAGATTTGCATTTGCACTAAATTTGTTACGTGCTGACGGAATTACCCAACATAAGATTTTTTGCGCGCATGAACGACTAAAAATTAGAAAGATCAAAACTTCTGAAGCTTCAGGGAAATTAGGGAGAAAATGGTGCAGCATTACGATCTTTGATTTTGATCTTGTTTTCTTCTTGTAGGAGGTGTAAACTTGCAGTAAATTATGGTCCTTGTTAAAGCAACTTATTATGGTTTAATAGTTGTCTTGTGAATCATTATTACAGAGCATTTGGTCTTATGCAGAAACTAAGCTAAACGACGACAATCCTCATGTAACTAAAATCTACGATGTTAACGTTGTTAGCAGATTTTTTGGTGAATGATATTTGGGAAACATCATTTCTAAAAAGCAGCAGTTGCCATGGAAACAGATATGATGCCTGTAGTCAAATACCAACACAGTGTCTTTGATGGTGTTAAGAATCTCATTTTTCCCTTGAGAAGTTGGTGTTCGCGATGAGAAGCAAAGAAAAACAATCAGAAGTCTCGAAACACACTAGAGAGACTATTTCAAAATGCTCGGTTTTGTATTTGGTTGTTACATATGAAGTGTCACTTTTCAAATATTAGGATGAAAAATACCATAAAAAACAGTAAAGAGTTAATCAGAATATGATCCATTTGAGGCGATAATTTTTTTCTAACGATCATTTAATGATTATGAGCCATCTTTAAAAAATTCTCATTTTTTATAGTCACAAATTCAGTAAAAGTGCGAATTATAGCTTCCCTATTATTATCAAACCTTCGGATATGAAGTGTAAAATGTACGAAAAGATGATAATCTGTAGGAAAATTTCAGGTGAATATGATGGACGTAACAAAACTTTACATTCCAAGTGTCTTCGTTCACACAGGAAATATCAAAATTAAGAATTATGTGCAAGTACTTTCTCGAAGTTAAGAATATAAATCAAAATCAAATAAAAACTATGCTGAGCTTCATTGGTAGAATGTCCAACGAAAATAACGTTTTGAGACCAATTTCATAGATTTGTGAAATGAGAATTGTTCCAACCAAAAAAGGGAAAGAAAAAATAGCAGATAACGTAGACCAAATTTCGTTTTATCTCAAGACAAATTGACTGGCAACCTATTCACTGGTGACGATTAAACTGGACGATGGAAGAATATTTAAACATCCAAATAAAAGGTCGTTACAATAGTTCCCATGTTCCTCATTTTTTTTCTGTTGACAATAGTTTTTTATTTGTTTAATTTCTTTTTTTTAAAGTGAGTCTTGAAGTTTGTGTTAACCTGGGGTATTGAACCTTTTTCGCTCTGCGCACTTTTGTCAAATTTTAAAGAATTTAAAACATGCTACCTCCCATCTAACATGAAATTTGAGAATATTTTTATAGTGCAGTATAACAGACTGTACCACTCACGTTGAAGACCCCTGGTGTAAACATTATAACAACTGATCAAAAGTTCGATCTTAAATCACCTAATTTACCTCGCGATAAATTGACTGGCGACCAACTGATCTCGGCGACGATTTTACCACTAAAAGGTACAGCCTTCCAAAGATGCGCTACTAATCAGACTTTTTACCTAATTTGTTTCAGTCCCGCCAGCATCCGATTATACATGATTTTAAGTTGCTTTATGGCTAATATAACAGCAAGTTCGAGTCCAGTCAAATGAAGAGATTTCGAATGCATATTCTCGAGGCAGGCAGTCGCCACTTAATCCTGTTACAAAGTATTTGCCCCCATTTTTTCTCGTACCAGACTACATTTTTACTTATCTTAGATACCGACTGTAATGCAATACTTAGCTACCTATAGCTTCAATAGAGAGCTTGATCGTTGGGGATCTTATTGTTGTGTCCTTGTGTCAGACTAGTCTCAGAAAATATCTATGCAGAAAAAGCAGACCATAGAGTGGACCCAGTTTGGCTCTTGAAACATAAATCATCAAAAAGAAACTGCAATCAGTGAAATTTAAAAGAAACCCCAACTAGATTAAAGATGAGATGAAGGTACGAACTTTCGCCTGGATAAAGATCCTTTTGACGACTTCACAGTCGTCTGTAATAGTCATAAATTCCCACTAATCCATTTGCTAGTCTATCTTAGTACACCAATACGGGAATATTTTTTTCTGATTGCATATTATTATTTATGATACTTTTTGTTTATTTAATATTCGATTCTAAGATAGTTTATACACTTCATGCAGAGGTCTCCAGGGGATCAGATTACTGTCTAGCATAGAATATCTTCCTTTAGGGCTAGAATAAGCTAATGGAAAAAGTAACCTACAGCATGTACAACAGGGTATATTTTGGAAACTTATTTCATAACGTCAAGAAAAACTATATATATATATATATATATATATATATATATATATATATATATATATATATATATATATATATATATATATATAAGTGTGTTTTTAAGAGTTTTCTTTATCTTTCATGGATTGAAATTAAATTGTCTAATGGAATGGGCATGGTTTATTTATATATATATATATATATATATATATATATATATATATATATATATATATATACATATATATATATATATATATATATATATATATATATATATATATATATATATATATATATATATATATGTATGCAAATATGTATATATGCGCAACATCTTTCACGTCCTAAAATGTACATTAAATCGATGGTACTGTCTCATGGATATCACATACTTTTTTGCATAAAATCTACAAGATTTGAATTTTATCTTGATAAAACTGTCTGGTCTGTCCCGATAAGCCCCCTGCTTCCATTCATCATTATAACGTGCAGGAATTTACATTATGTTTCCAAGACCAAATTGTACCAACAGACGAATGGTGTTAGATTAAAATGTGTACAGTAAAAGGGTTGTTTTTATTTTTCGATCAGTATGTTACAGATGTTTAATAATAACCGTGCTCTGAGATCAATTCAAAAAAATGTACAAAATAAACACAAAGGTGAAAAAAGACTGGTTGGGGTATATGGGCATCTGCTGGGATAGGGGGCGTGTAAACAGGGCATTTGCACCCCTCCCCCTGAATATCAGGCCTTTTCACATAGGGTGAAGGGGGTGAAAGTTTGAACATTATAGAAGCCGGGGGTCAAGGGGTTACTTTGATTTGGGACAGCTTAGGACGAGTCACAGCTTAAGCACTCCCTAGTTCCTTACCTGACAACCGACATCCAGATATTTTTGCCCCCCTCCCCTGGAATATATATTTTTCGTCCCCACACCCCCTGAAAAAGTGTCAGCAGATACCCATGGTTGGGGTTGAGGAATTTGTTGCTACGTGTGCAGGGACCTACTCGTCGTGAATGTCAATAAGAATGGTGTGCTTAGTATAAGTCCAAAATTGAAAAGGTTTATACAACGGGTCGTGGCTGAAGCAGCGGCCGTCAATGAGTACTCTGAATGACTCGCCATCTTAGATGTAGTTGTCCTTGGGGTGGCAAACACAGCTCTGGAATGGGTGACCATCGAGTGACCGCCCTTGTGTCGCCTGGGGATGACCAGTCCAACTGGTGTGGTCAGCAAACGGGGTGGGATTGTGTGTAAAGTACGAACGTAGGCGGCATTAGTAGAGGAATGAGATGAAGCAGCTCGCTCCTTATCCGTCATCAGTAGAAATCGTTCAGTCACATGTATGATTCCGTTTGAAGCCAAGATATTGGATTTGGTGATTCTGGCACGAATGCCCTTCCATAACAAGTAGGTATCTGAAAAAGAACAAAAGGAGAAATTTGATCAATGGAAGCAATTTCAAGTATTCAGGATAATAATTTTTAAAGTTATGGAAGCTGCAGAATTTCAAAACTGGCCACTATTTTGCAAAAACCCACGAACAAAACATGAACTGAAAGTGTACGGCTAATCAGTGATCTTGTCTTTTTCTTCTTATTTAAAATAAAAACTAATTTTTTTTTTACATAAGTATTGGTGATATATACAAGTATGCACATGTGATATTTGTGGACATCCTATTGTGATACATATATAAATATATGTAGTTTTACTGAGCGTACTTCAGAACTGTTTATTTCCCAAAGGTACTTCTAATCGGTGTTCAAATCTTGAAAAAATTAGAAGTTTGAATAATGGTTTTAAGGCAAGCCTCTTCTTGAAAGTCTGGAGCAACACAGCTAAACTTAATACTCGCCATCTCCCTTACACCAAACTAAACTATGCTTAATGAATCTCTCCCTCTCTCTCTCTCTGAATATATATATATATATATATATATATATATATATATATATATATATATATATATATATATATAATCTCATATTGGCTCCATGTCAGCGAAATCCTCTTATGATTCATTAGTATTGTTGCAGGTTCGATCCTTGTCACCTTGTAGCAGTTTTTTAAATGCCGATATACTCAAACAGGGACGATTCCACGTGGGCCACTCAATGCGAGCCACCTCAATGTGGCAGCATTTATTACACATTCATCAAATGATAATGAAAGAAGTATATTCGATGAAAGAATAATAAAATAGCCATTACTTTGACAGGGAAATATAATTTATTCACGATTAAATCTTTTCTTCGTTAATATTGCAGAAAGGTCTTTTCTTTAACACTGATCCTCTTGTTAGATCTTCCCATGGCGTAATGTTTTGGAAGGAGGTCGGCATTTTCGTGAATCAACGCACAAAACTTTTCTTATATAGATTCGAAAGAGGAAGGATTGGCGTGAAATTTGCGATAAAATGGTTGACAGTCTTCGCGTGAGGCAAGTCTCCAAACACCGCTTATATAGTTTAAATGAATGATTTTTGTATTTTAATTTTTCTCCATTCATCTCTTTGTTGCCACGTTCTTCGTGATGACATCTATATTTCACAAAGTTGGCGCTTTTCATTTCCTAACATGACGAATTGATTCACATCGAGTCAGCCGTATCGAATTGTACCTAACCCCATGATCTCAACTATTCACCAACTGTTACATACTTTGCTGATTCTCCTATCAAACTACGTTATATTGTTAAAAAGTCATTAATATTCCTGAACAGAGGCATCGGAATGAAAAAGATTCTCATTGACAAAGAAAAGGGTTCCCAATAACAGGTAAAAAGAAAAGAGCGTTCTCTGTCCGGTTTTGTATTTGGGGGAAAAGATGACCGAAATGTAATCACGGTGCAGATTGTTGAGGCACAGGTCCGAATCCTAATGCAGGCATTCGTACATCGGCTTAGCAGGCATTAATCAATAAATCAATTAATTGGAAATAGATCATATATATGTATGTGTGTGAGTATGTGTGTGTGTGTGTGCGTGTGTGTGCGTGTATATATATATGTATATGCGTGTAATTCTGTGTGTGTTTACGTGTGTTGGGGTGGAACATGATCCATCAAGTCAGACTTGGTTTGATCAAATGCCATCCAATGCAACTCCTCGGACAACGTGAGATGAATCTTGTCAGTCTTGAGCCGATCAATGATGGAATCGATTTCCAATAAATGATACAAAGCTTCCATTGTAATTTAGATCTACAAAAGCTGAAGCATCTTTTCCCCCAATGTTTGTCAAGAAAATCAGATATTTCCATATTTTCTTTTCCTCTGTCTTCTTGTTTCTTTTCATCTCTCATTTTTGATCGTCTCCTTTACTCTCCTTTACTCTCCTCCCTCCCTTCCACTCTACCGCTCTTTTACACTCTTCACTCTCTCTTACTTTCTTCACTCTTTTTTCCTCCCTTTCTTCCTCTTTTGTTAGTAATCACCGACTAAAACTGTCAACCCAGTCAGCAGAGCTTTCCTCTGTTTTTGAGGGATTCTGGCTGGCTATTTATCAGTGTATACATGTGTTTTGCTTACAGGCAGCATCGATGGGACTGGACGACGGGAAATTTCAACATTTCGCTTGTTTTTTTTTCTTCTCTCCCGTTCCTGTTTTTATTTTCACAATGTAAGTTTATGCTTAATTAGTCTTTTAGTTTATCTCCAACAGAGTCAGGGCTCTTTTTGGGGAAAATTTAGACTTCTTAGTGATCGAACAAAAGTAATTCATTTATTGATCATCCTCTTTTCCAATTTCCTCTTGACACAACATGCTGCTATATGGTCACACATTGGTTTCTACATAGTGACTAACCAGAATTTTTTTTCTCTCGGTTTCATTTTTTTCCTCAATTGTACTTTCTTATTCTTTTTTCCTTCATGTTCATTTTTTTTCATTTTGTGTTCCCATTTTCTCTTTACTTCCTATTTTCTTTCTTTTTTTCTTACTCTTTGTCTCCTCTTCCTTACTTCTTTATTTCTTCCTTTTTTTCTTTTTTCTCCCTTTTTTTCTTTTCTTCTCAGTTTCTTCCTTTCTTTTTCTCGTTTTTCCTTACTTTTATTCTTTTCTTCTTATCTTATCTCTTCCTTTCTTTTTTCTCTATTTTTTCACTTATCTTCTCTCTCCCTTGCTTCTTTCTTTCTTTTGTTTTTTTCTTTCAAGTATTGTTCAACTATTCATCCACACTACCTTTGTTCTTCCTTTATTGCCCTTTCTTTCTCTGTCTCCTCTTTTTCCTTCTTCCTGTCCCCTTTTATTTTTTGTCCTCTTTCCTCCATCCATTGCTTCCTTCTTTCTCCTTTTCTTTCGTTTCTTTCACTTTTTTCCTTCTTTCCTACTTCATCTCTTCTCCCTCGTCCTCTCTTCGTTTTTTTTTCCTTTTCCTCTCTTGATTCTTTTTTTCTCCCTTCCTTTCTTTCCTTGTATCGCCTTTTTCTTCCTTTCTTCTTTCCTTTCTTTTCTTGCATCACTCTTTCCTCTCTTCCTCCCTGTCTTTCGTTGTATTGTGTTTCCTTTCTTTCTTTCCTTCTCTCTTTTTTCCTTGTATAGCTTCCTTCTTCTCCTTATATCTCTTTTTCTTTTTCCTTTCTTTCTTTGTATCACTCTATCTCTTTCTCCTTTAATTTTTCTTTCCTTGTATCGCTTTCTTCATTTCTGTCTTTGTTTTTCTCTTTCTTTCTTTCCTCGTATCATTTCTTTCATTTTTTTTTCGTTCTTCCTTTCTTTTTTGTGTTGCTCTCTTTTTTGTGTCGCTTTCTTTTTTTCCCTTTCTTTCCTGGTATCACAGTTTTTCTTCCTTTCTTTCTTTGAATACTTTATCTATTTCTTTCTTTCTTTCTTCCTCTCTTACATTGTATTGCATTCTTTTTTCCTTTCTTTCTTTATCATTTCCTTGCATCGCTCTCTTTCTTTCTTTCTTTCTTTCTTTCTTTCTTTCTTTCTTTCTTTCTTTTTTTTCTTTCTTCTTTCATCCTTCCGTACTAACCACCCCCAATTTCCCTACCATCACCCGTTCTGATCAGAAATTCACTGACAGATTCAGTCTATTGTTGTCAGTTGGCAAATCTACAGCCGTCTTTTATTTCGGAATGACGTGAATGTTTATTGAAAGGAGACTTTATCAAAACATTTATATCCTTTCTGTTTGGGCGTGAACAATAATTCTGCTTTCCCTTCTGGCCTTCCATAAAACAAAGGGAGACAATCGATTGATTACTGGCGTAGAGCCGCTTCAAGTTTCTCCCTCCCCTGCTGCCAATAACCTCCTTCCCTCATCCCCAATACTTTTCCCCCAATATCCAAAGAGCAACTTTCCGTGCGAAAACCCAATCTGCCGATAGGCTTGACTGATACAATTAATAACACCGAAACAGATTTAACATCGGAAATTGCAATGTTATGTTTAATACATTTCTCTTCTGTTGCCTGTGCCTCTGCTTCGCGAATCAAATCAATTTTGAATGATAGCATCACCTGCATGAATCGTAGATTTTAAAAGCACGCAGCTAGAATAACCATGATGAGCGCAAATGGTACATTTTTTTCATTATTACCTTTAGACTTGAATTCATTCCTTTCTTATTCACATTATTGCAACATTTCAGCTTTATTCAGGTGTTCTATCTGCTGTGAAAAGTTTGACTCTTTTCCGGGGGTGCCGAGTAAAAAAGGGTATCAAACAGATATTTTTGGTAGCAACGTTGATTGTATCGTGAATTGCAGATTAAAAATTGGATTGAATTTAACTTTGATCACAGTGTAACCAGAAAATTTGTGCTGCAGACTCGAATCAACCGGTTTCTACATTTAATTCCAATTCTCTTTCATGAAGTAAGAATTGAAATGCTTCATCTGAGATATTTGAACAGTTTGATTGTATAAACGTGGAAGATTCTGTCTGACATTGTTTCAGCTTCTCAAGTGAAGGATTTTCATCATTCTAGTAATGAATGGCACTCGTATTATCGTATCACTTTTTTGTTATTCATTGTGTAATATTTTATTTGCTCTTCGGTCTTCTTCTGGTGAATGATGCATTTGGAGATCTTTTGCCAGAATTCCCTACCTCCACCTCACCATAAGCTGTCTGTCCCTTTTTTGTGTGTGTAAGGGATAAGTTATTGTAAATTTTCTCTAACTTCTTGAGTGACCCCAATAGAACAACTGCCGCCATCAAAGTTGGTGAAGGTCCTAGCTTCTTTAATATGTACGTGTATTTATGCGTTTGTCTATTCCTGCACTCCAGACCATACTGTTTTGTCTGCAGACTTGAAAATAAATCGGCATCAGTACTGCAATAGTCCCCCTCTAAAAACGTCTTTTTTACTTTTTGTAAAAAAAACAGTGCTTTACTTTTTTAGGCTTGATTTTGACAACTGTTATAATATCATATAAATTCTCTAAAATGTAGATGTTTCAGGTGATGTCATAAATAGAATTCATTTTGGCAATTTTTATTTTTCAATGGAATTCTTTTTACATGACTCCATGACTACGCTTTCGACTGTGGAAACTGTTATTTTTCTTCTTTATACCATTAGGATTAGTTAATCACCCCGTCTTTTTCAGTTGTAATTCTATCCAGTGTTGAGTCTGTTGTTTTGCTGCTTTACTTCAGTCTTTATATTCAAAGGCAAATCAACCACTATATATCTTTATTTGAATAAATTGCAGCATCACAACGAATTTTCGCTCCAAGTTAATGTTTTCTTTATTGTAATCAGAGATTTTACAAGACAAGCATGGATGGCAGATTTGAAAAGATAATGATAGGATACAGACGAAGTGTGAGAGAAAAACAGAGGCATAAGATGATGAATAATCTTTGTTGTCAACATGGAATTTCCATAGGTTCAGTTAGTTAGTTATCGACAAATTACGATCATCTCAAGAATCCAACCAAGTCTTTGCTTGAAACTGGTCGATTTGAATCGCCAAGGAAACTTTTGAAAGCGATTTCCAATTACCTTCCAAATCTTTATTTGTCTTTACTGGTGGAAAATAAAACAGAAAAGTTATAATTGGTCAAGTTAATTGGATAATTAACTTCATGTCAAGTTTCTGAAAGCAATCGGCTATTTTTAACTGGGCCCGTCCGTGGATCGATATGATTAGTGTATGTTTCTGATTGCTTCCGAGCCGATCCAGTAGGATAATCCTCCAACTTGAAATGAATCGGAGATTTTTTGGAAGCAAGATTATTATATCAAAGAGTAAAGCTGAAGTTTAAAAGATTTCCATTCGCAAAGGATGAAAATAGGCGGCGAAATGGCCAGTAGGTTTAATCAAAATGAAGAGTTTGTTACTGAACGCTTTTCTCCTTTCTGTGCGGGTTCGATTTTAATAAATGACAAGAAGACGTGGATTCATTCTTTTAATTAGAGCATTTGTGTGAATTGAATTCAAACTTTCACAGTCAGAATTTGAGTTATTTCAGTCCTATAGTCTTACCAATAATTGTTTATCCACAAGCGAATCCATCAACTTCGATAGCAAAAGCATTATTCTATGTTTTTTCCGCCTCCGTTGATGATGCACAGCAGGGTTGACTGAGCTCTCTAGCCACGACTGGTAACTAATCTAGACAATGGACAACTTTGATTCTAAATCGGGGGATGGAGCAATTTTCACGACCTTCAACATGTTCTAGAACTCGGAGAGAATGAAGTGACTCGTTGAGCACCCTGATCATCTGAGGCATCCCGTCGTCCGGATCCTATTTTACCATTGAACCTATGTAGACAAGGGCGACAGGGTGAAGCTGACAATATACACAACTCTCCTTCACAACAATCTAAGTCAAGTGCAACAGATGACTCCAGACCCTGCCATGCACCACTCAGGGATTAAAGCCATGGTAATCGTCAATTACGGAGGACAAACTTAATCATCAAATAAATGAAAAAGAGGAACAGGCGTGGTATTGTCCTTAGCTGTTTGCATTTGCACGTTGTTGTTTTTTGTTTTTTTGTTGTTTTTTTTCATTTGCCCTTTTTCGCAATTCAACACTATAAGGCAGTGGGATGTTCTCATTCTCACTTCGTATTCGAAAGAGACGTTCATCTGATTCCACTTTGTCCGGTGCAAAAAGAATTTCAGCCAAATACAAATAGAAATGAACGACTATCGATGGAAAAGTATCAAAAGTTCTTGTCAACAGACACGTCTGGTTAGTCACTCAATAAAAACTGTCACATGACCAAAGTCTTTTGGTTCCATTCTATTTGGGATGTGATAAATTAAAAATTGGGAAAAATGGTGATCAATGAATAAGTAAGTTCTCTCGTTACTTGTTGCATCACTTAAATTTGCGAATTTTCAGAAAAGAAGCCCAAACGCATCTGGACACTAACCAAAGAACCAATTTAGCATAAATATAGATTATATACAGAATTACCCTCACGTTTTGTTGTGTTAAAAAAAGATTTTTTCTTCTGGGGATAATAAGGAGTGAGGCCTGTACGTGCAGCACATACATAACTACCTACGTCCATTCATAGCCACCCAGCCAGCCAGATTGACTTGAAACATAAAAACATCTATTTGGATGACTATCTTCCATATTTTCTGTTGACGGTTACTAACTCGAAGGAAATCACGAGATAGTTAAAATTATTTCACTTTTTTGAATTCTGTTAGCAGTCACTGTCCTAAGTGTCCGATGAAGTCAAGACTGGGAATGCTGATTTCAAAGCAAGGAGGCAATTCCTTCTGGGGAATATGGCAGAACTTTATCTTCCAAACTCATGCTTACAAAATATCTCCTTCCCATGATTTGAAACAATGGACTCTTCTCTTTGTACGATTTGTGTCACTTTTCTCTTAAACACCGGACACACACACACACACACTCACACACACACACACACACACACACACACACACATATATATATATATATATATATATATATATATATATATATTGTTCTTTCTTTGAAAATCACCACTGAGTTTTTCTATATAAAAAAGCCTAGTTTTTCTATGAAGTAACTTCTGAAAAGGAAGCTTCTTAGCCACTACGATAATCTATTTGCATTTTTACAGTTTTATTTCCCAACAAAATTTAATTTCACCGTAGTGAAATACATGAAACTTTAAATGCGGAATCGGAAGTGTTTCTTCTCTTGCTTCTTCTATTTCTATTACTACCATTATTTGTATTTTCGCACCAGTTTCCTGGTGGTCACCGCTGGAGACTGAGTGACAACAAGTCTCCTTAAGTCTCAAACCCTCCTTTCCACATCCACACTGTTCAAAGCAATGCTGTGGTTTACACTTTCACATAAGTTGCCTGGAGGTTATTGCAAAAGGCTGAGTGATGGTAAGTCTCTCCATGTATCCAGACTTTCTTTCATATCGACCTCGCCTATTACAGCAGAGCCATGTTTTGTACTGTCGTATTATTATTATTATTATTATTATTATTATTATTATTATTATTATTATTATTATTATTATTATTATTATTATTATTATTATTATGTTTGAGAACTCCTAGAAAAAATATCTCGTGACGAGGATGCATATTTTATTGAAAAACATAATATTGATGATAAAAAAGAAACTGCTCTCCCTCCACAAACAACTCAGAAGAGGCCCAATTTGTTCGTGATTTTAGATCTTTTGCTTGGTGAGTCACCAAAGAACTTACCGATCCCAAAACTATTCAAGTAAATAATATTGTCCACGCCATTTCTTGTTCCCTATTTAATGTCTTTTGGTGTCTCTGAAGGTCACGGCCAAGATCGGCTTCAAATCTTAAATAACAGAATGTTTCTTCGTTTTTAGAAAACATGGCGTCGATCCAAAACAGTTCGTATAGTGTCCACTGACGTAAACATATTTTAATAAGATTCTTATTCAAGGAAAGATAGGAAAGGGCAGCGTGTGATTGCAGTTATAGCTGTCGCAATGGTATTAGATTTGAAATTCGTTATTTATTTAATATTTTTGTATGTGCATGTTTACTCCTGGTGTTTGGTAGATCAAATGACAGCAAGTTTTTTTTTTCAATTCTCAGTACCATAATTACCGTTGTCTGTCTGAAACGGTCTGAGGATTTTTCTGTAAACTGAAATAGCGTAATGAGAAGTGATTACCATTGATTTTCATGGGATTTCTTCGGGCATTCACGGATCCAAAGAATACTTTTTTCTGTGTCTCACTCTAAATCGAAATGAAGCACAGATGCTCAGAGACAACTCAATCTATAATGATGTAAAGTCTCTCGTCAAAGCAATATGGTTAAAAGCAGTTTTTCGTAAAGCGGTAGATACCATCAGACCTTCATTTCATCATTGACCCAGTTTTAAAATGGCGACGTTTAACAAGATTTTAAAATGTCTGACTTTGGAAATGGCTAAAATTGGATAGATTGTATTTCCAGGTATCTGTAAAGATGAAAATACATACCGGGTGTTCACAAAAGAGATAGACAGCATTAAAAATTTATTGAAGAAAAACTATTTAAGAAACTGACACTCACGATGCATTATGATTCATAGACGGTTCAAGCTTCAAAATAAAACTAAAGAGCATTATATCCCTAAAAATGATGAAAATATCAACTTTTAAAAAATTTGGTCTTTTCTTTGAGTTGAAACACATTTTCCGACACATCGAGGAAACAAATCTTCAGTTTTTTTCTTAATGTAGAATTTCCCTTGATATTCCAACTTTTTGCAATTTCATTCCGCCTTGACGAGGTTTGCTTCAGATAAACTTTCACTTAAACACTTTTTGAGGGTCTCAGATTTTTACGAGATTCCATGATGACAATAGTGACCAAGAGTAACATGTTTGATGTGAAATATGTTTCTACAAATGAGGTTAAGTGGATAAACGTTAGGAAACAGGGCGTCTCAAAAGGGCGTGTTAGTTCACAATCCTGGGGTAGAATGAGGTCAGGTTTGCTTGAGGTCACATGAGGCCAACAATGGTTTTGTACAGAATACTCGAATGAATGCATATTCCAAACTGCAGAAGATTATGTTTACCTATTTACATTTTTTGTAGTTTAACCAGAATTTTAGAATGAAATACTTAAACAATCTCGTCATTTCCTCTTTTTTTAAGAGTAAGTATTCCTAAGCACGCACATGCACATATTCAAAGAAGCTTACGAGATGTCAGTGGAGAGAAAACAGAATGCTTCCCTAGTTGGCTGCTAAATTGACATCAACCTTGGCATTCAAGTTGATGGCTTGATGTTCCCATTAATACAAACCTATTGATTTGGTCTTTAAGGGTTCACCTAATGAAAGGTAGGTCGGCAAAGCAGCTTAGAAAGGTTCATATTTTAAAGTACCCATTGTTCATTGGGAAAAAGAAGCTTATTGTCGATTGCGAATAATGGAATTTGTCTGACTCACTACGTTGACGGGTTGTCCCTCGTCTTTTTCTCGAATCATTCGATAAAAGTAGTAAACGTTTGATGAAAAGAATAAAATACAATCCGCTGAAAAGGGAGATTTTGCAATTTGTAGATGCTACCACCAGAGATGTAGCTGAGGGAGGTGCTCTGAAAACGTTCCTCTAAGCCCCCAATTTTTCTATTACATTTCCACTTGCATTATACATGGACATCGTTTTACATACATGGATTTCATGGATAATGATTCAGCCTTTAGGGTTTTTTTTTGTTGTCTATGCAGTGATACTGTATATCTATTTATTGCAGATTTTACTTTTAGTCAAATCTCACGAAATATTGGAGCACTTCAGGGAACCAAACCCCCTGAAATTCCACATTTCTGGCTTCGCTTATGATTACGACTTGTTTAAAGTGATCGTTTATAAACCATATTCACACAGGCAGACAACACACATTAGATTTGCTGATAGTACTGTTCTGATATATATATATATATATATATATATATATATATATATATATATATATATATATATATATATGTATGTATATATATATCAGAAAATAAGGGCAATGGGTGAGATATTTCCCGAAATAGAGAAGGTCTTCGTCCAATATTAGACCTGGGATGGCTGATTACGATGATATGGAGATGGGCTGGACACAGCAAGAAGAAAAGACAACAGATAGAGCAAAGGGTTGACGATTGGTAACCATTAGATGCAGAAATACCAGACACAAGATAGCCAGATGTGATAGAATGATTTGTCAGTAAAAGATCACTGTGATCATAAGAGGAGGTCTTGAAAGGACTTTGTCCAGCTGTGGAATATGATGGCTGCTGTTACTGATGCTGGTTATCTGTGTGTGTGTGAGTGTGTGTGCATGTGTGCGTGCGTGTATGTGTGTGTGTGTGTGTGTGTGTGTGCACGCGCGTGTTTATAGATAATCAATGTGTTCCGATGTTTGATCAGCTTGGACGGTTTGCAATACAAACAATCCAACGATGGGTTCGTTCTAATTAATCTAATGCCATTCAACGCAGAAACGAAATCTTGTGAAAGGTGAGTCTGAATGGGAATTTCACAAAGCAAAAGCATAGAAAATAGAATTTGTTTTATAAATCGTCCTACGTAACCATGGATACATTGGTTATTCCAAGAATTGATGTCCCAACAATCAATATCTATTGATCTATCTACCTGGCTGTTCGTATTCATATCAGTTGATATCAACGTCCCGTTCTCTTTATTATTTATTTCAATCTCTTCATATTTATCTCATTCACTCTGTGCATGAATATCTGTCTTTAATCTTTAAAAAAAGGTAAAAATTCCCTATTATGAAATATGATAGATGCATTTCTCTAACAAAATCTTACCTTTAATTCATTTTTTTTGTCTAAATGAGTATGTATTTGAGCATTCATAGTCGACAGTTCTTAGGACAAGAAAACTTTCAGGCTATGACCAATTTTCAAATCGGTTAACAGCGTTTGTAAGGAATTAAGCGACCCGAGGAGAGAGTGGTTAAAAAGAAATAGACAGTGTTCTTTTCTTTCAACTCGTCGATAGTGTTGACAAATATAGAAAGATACGTTATAGAGAGATAAAGAAAGAAAGGAAAAAGAAAAAAAGAAGGTAAGAAAGAAATCAGAGTATAATTATATTTGAATTTACCAGTTGCTCTGCAGACGATACATATCGTTTTTTTTATTTGTTCTTTGTATACAATCATTATTTTTGTTGCCGTTGCTTTAACGGGGATCAACTTGAAAATTCAATCGAAAACAAATAGCTCCATTGAGGACACAAATACAACGAAGCAGTTTGTGAAAAGAGTTAGTTCTTTTTCTTGTTTCAATTTGTTCTTATCTATCTGTCCATATCTTTATATCTCCCTCTGTATCTTCACATTTACTACGATCGATCGATGTCCTCTCTTTGAATATATATATATATATATATATATATATATATATATATATATATATATATATATATATATATATATAAAGATAAGATTGATGTATGCTTTCTGAAAATGAAGATACATTTACATTTATAAATAGAAAGAAAGAAAATTGAGAGAGGCGCAAAGGAAGAGAGATAGAGGGAAGTGTTTATAAATCTCTTTTTCTTCATATATCCATCACACTTTTGTTATCGATTAAACTTGAATCAATGGCATTCGCTAACTTACAGACAGATAGATAGATAGATAGATAGATAGATAGATAGATAGATAGATAGATAGATAGATAGATGCCACGAATGCAGTTTCATTAGTATTAATCTTTTACTAGTTTTTCTCTCATCTTACTTTCTTTTTTGAATTTTAAATCACAACGTGAAGTCGTTTCACACTCTACAACAGTCAATATGGATGAGAAATGAAAGAATAACCTTCGACACGATTTGTACTCTTATCCAGCATCATTGGGTCCTGTGTAACATCTTGCCTACGATACCAATTTTCAGCTTCCAATTTGACCCTTTTAGTTCTAACACATTAAGGCCCTTAATGCTTAAATTATCATGGCCCAGTAGACTTCTAAAAGAGGTCTACGGTACATATATATCGAAATAGTCATCGATATTCTAGAAACAAATATAAATATGAATATATATATATATATATATATATATATATATATATATATATATATATATATATGTCATGGTAGTCTCGAAAGGTTTGAGAGAAAGAGAAGAATATTCAATGCTTCGTTCTCAGAACCTCCTTCACTGAACGTTGGCACTTTCCTATCATTTGCAATAACTGTTACCAGCCTTAGAAACAGAATCGGCGGACTGAGTTTGAATTCCGGCCGACGCAGTTTACGTTCGCTTCAGAAGTGGAATCATACCTTTAATCCTGTGGAATAGTTTAAGAAAAGAATACTCACTGAGGACCGAAACTACAACACAGCGGTTTTCAAACCCAAGTAAAAGAGGAGGCTTTAGCGTAGGGCTCACAGCTCGAATCCGTACAAAACTACTTGCCAATGAAACTACACCAGAATGGTAGCCACATTATATCCCACAATGAAATGAACACAAACATAAAACAGGTTTGTTTTTCACTCAATAGAAACCATCATGGGAGCAACGTCTTCCAGCAGTTTGTTGAGGGTGAACAATTAACAATTCTGAAAAGGGAAGGGATCGATGAATGACTTACATCACTTACTTTTTGTTTGGTGGTGATTACCAAAAATCAGAATTTTCGAAAACCGAAGAACACCGCTGGACACGAAGTGATAGACAAATTTAGGACAAACTTAAGTTGTAAAATCCACCACCTTTTTCTAGACATAATAAGGGGTAAATGTTTTCGATTTCCAACTTCATTGGTCCAGTCTGTATACATTGAAGATTGATAACCTACTAGCCAATCAGTAAGCATCACTCAAAAGATCTAAACAAATGAACCAGTTAAAAACCGAAGAAACCTATGTCAACACTTTTGGTTGATGGTCTCTGAACATATAAAATCGATGGCAGATAACTAAGGAACTTGGATGTCTTATCTTCTGTACTAATCATACAGAAGTAATGAAATTTATCGGCAATAGACTTGTCAGTCTTTGCCCCGAGATCAATAAAAGATAGACTTCCAATAATGTATTAGAAATTAATTATGTTGACCACAGCAAAAGATGGTGCCAAGTGTCTCTATTCTTTGGGCAAATAGGAAAAGAAATGAAAATCGAGGAATCGTCCCTGGTAGCATTGGCGTTATTTTTATGGGATTCGCTTGTCTAGAGAAAAAGGCCATTAATGAAATATGCTTTAAAAGGCAACACAGTTTGCGTATAAATTTACGTTGTCATTAGGAAATGAGATTTTAAGTGGTTCGTTTTCGACTCATTAGAAATAGATAATGATAAATCAATCAGAGCTTCATACATTTATGTGCGTGTGCGCGCACGTGCCTATGTGTATTACAGTAAGATTCTGAAACTAATGATTTCGTGACATTCCTAGGGATTTTATGAAATTCTCGAACAGAATGTACTAGAGATTCACTAAGTTTATCTTCGTATGATACAAGGTTGCATTATTAGGAGATCCAGAGAGTATCATTACAGTTATGATGGCCAGCATCACGTTTGTTAACCATTACAAAACCAATCGTAAAATTAGGGATTTCATTACAAAAGTTCTCTAGAGATTTCACGAAATAACTAATTCCACAATCTCACTTGGACATTTATATATTAAATAGGATTATAAGACGTACACACGCACCTTAATTTAGCTAGGCACCTTTTTTTTAGACTATTCATCATTAATAGATCAAGTCCAGATCTTTCTATCTCCATTTTACAAAAACCTCTGAATGTTTTTGACGGTGAATAGAAAAATGGCCTTTACTTTGGACTATTCTAATTGTTTATGAAGACCATTGTATCATAAAGGAATAAATATCAACTCCGTAATCCCTGTGAGTGAAAATTCATGGATGTATTTGAATTTCTATGATATGATTTTGTAGAAAAAAGTCTCAAGTCGTATTAGAAGAGTCCCTCTTTCTCCCTGCGGACTTTTTGGCTTATGAGTGTTAGCTTTTCATCGGCTTCAAAACCAAGTTGGAAAGTCCATTTTTTCAATCGATGGGTAAGGTGTACTTCCATAGGAAAAAATGTTAACCTTTCAAGTAGAAGAATCCATTACCAGAAAAATAAACGGAGCAAATTACTCTATTCATCATATCGGATGATTACATTTTGCCCGTTTTTATACCCTCGTTAAAATGCGATATCATGTCAAATTAGATCACTAAGTTCAAAGCTATTAGCTGAATTCTGATGATCTAAGGTTTCCACAGTATAATAATTGATCTATTTTATTAATATTCACCACTCACTAGATCAAGTACATTAACAAAGAAATTATGTAGAAAAATAGATTATCTCTTGGGTAAAATGATGTTTTTTTTTGATTGATCAGCTACAGACTTATTGATTTACGTACGTATACATATCATAACCAACCAACCCTTTTTTTGAGGTACAATTTATTCCTTTTGAGGTCTAAAGATTGCTTCACTGTTATCTGGTTATCCATGTAAAAAAATTGAACTCTGAATTATTTTCCATTCACCTATTAATTATTTTTGCATACGTTTAAGACGGTACGTAGATAGATATATACATAAAATCAGAATTGAATATATATATATAGAGAGAGAGAGAGAGAGAAACAGATAGATAGATAGAGAGAGAGAGAGAGAGAGGGAGAAGAGAAAAATGACTTACTTTTTTCATCTCTTAAAATCCGAACGCCCGCTTTCCTCATCTGAGAGCCAAGGCGATGGGTTGTGAGCTCTGATTCTGGAAGAATATGGTCTGTGATCAAATGCCGCAGAATCAGCTGCAAGGAAATGAAAAACGTCATAATCATCATCATCATCATCATTATTATTATTATTATTATTATTATTATTTGATCTTAGAAATATATTGCCGAGTAGTTACTAACAATTTAGTGCAAATAAGGTTGAAGTGATATACAATTTCTTCTCTTAGTTTGTTGCAGTCTCAATTCGTATGTTTCAATTTTCTATCCTTTTGTACTGCACTTTACATTAGTATACTACAATATTTACTAAGTTTCATGGAGAGCTGGGTCGTCAGGGTTTTTGGCGAGATATTTTTCAAAACCTTCCTTCACAGTTTGTGCTGCATCTTTATTTCGACTTCAAAGCCCTTGCACTTTGCATAGTTTTACAAGCCCCTTTACTGCTATGTTTCGATCAGAAAGCATTTGAAAGACAAGTTTTTTTGTGTGTGGTTCTTGATAACTATATCGGGTCTATTTGCTCTGAGTGTTCTGTCCGTATCAATCGCAAGATTCCCATATTACTGTGTCATTCTGTCCTCAAGTTACGAAGTCTGGTTGATGCACATGTCATTCATTTTCTAATGGTATTCCGTAATGCTTTCAGAATTTCCTTTGTACATATTTGCCCACTCTGTCATGTCTGCTCCTTTATTCTGTAAATGTTTGCACAATTTTTAATGATATTTGTTTGGAAGTTTCGATTGTGCAAGCTTTAGTCTTGAGCTGTTAGTATAAATCCTTTTGTTTCTGGATTGAATCCACTGCCCGGCGCCACTGGTGTGTATGTCTTTGGTCTGCATCTGCGTCACTGCTCCAGAGGGTGTCTTGTCCGTGAAGTGATTTCTGTCCCCATTTTGCCTAAGCTTGTTTATTGCCCTTCTCCTTTGCATGTTGTCTTTATCTTGCAAACATGTTACATTCTTTTATTAGAGTACTACGTTTTTCACCTATATCTTCATTTTCCTTAACTAATTTTAACATTCAGCCATGCATGATTCCGAAGTGCTGGCAAAATTCAATTGTTGCTTTGTATGTCAGTTTGAGTTGCCCGTTCTCCCATCACCGTCAATTTTCGGAAAATAAAGACGATCAATGTCAGCTTCAGGGTGGAGCATTTTGTGGCACATCAGTAGTTTACTGATTTTTGTGTCGATTTTCCTAATCTCATCTAGATTCCAATTAATTATATTAAAGCAATGTCACAACAGGGCTAGCAAACGTATTGATGACTCTTTCTCTACTTTTTGAATTCAGTCCAGTTTTCAGTACTACACGTGCTTCATTTTTATTTCAAAGTGACATGTTGAATTCCTAAATTAGCATTATTATTATTATTATTATTATTTGTTTTTGTTGTTCTTGTTGTTGTTTTCTTTATTGTTTTATAATCGTCGATTTCCAATTGAGCCACTTCTTTTGACTTTACCCAATGCTTAAAACGGCTCCATTAGATTCCAAAGGATATGTAAATATGTACAACATTTGCGCACGGTTTCCTCTTTGACAAAAATCGGTCTCATCCCGATAATTATGATTTGATTTCCACTTATTTTCATATAGTACTTCAAGTCTGATTCACCCAACCAAATTCAGTATGCATATTTAATGGACATATGGGAAGGTTTCAAATCAAAATATATATCATATCACAAGGCCAAGCAGTGCGACATTATTTTCTGAACAACAATTTACATAAATATATGTATATAGTAAGCATTCTCCAAATGATCTCTTCTTCCTTCAGCACCTACAAAATGCTAATACCTGTTGTAATTATGGGACACCTAAACTGATTCGTTTTTTAACCAATGAAAAAATTACTGACTCTTTGCTACGTTTATTCATTTCTAATCTTTCACTTGTACTTGATGTTCTGGAGAGTGGGAGTGTTGAACCACGTCGGTCATTCTATTCCTATCTATCTTCATTCTCCTTCGTTATTTATTATTATCAAATCTCGGTTAGCTAAACCCGTCGAAGCTTCACCGAAAATACTATCTCTACTCTGTCCATTAACCCTTGCAACACCTGGTAAGGCTTGGGACTTTCCAAGTTTCGGAATCAGAGTTGCCAGTGATCAATTAAAACATTGGGAAAAGGGGTGATCAATGTTATTTCTCTTGCATTTTATTGGGTAGCTTTCTCTCAAAAAAGTGTTGGGGGTACTTAATTCAAAAGGTAGAGAAGAGGTGATTAATGAATAAGTTACCCTTTTCCTCTTGTTATGTGGTGATCACGAAATAAAAGTCAGAAAAAATAAGATGAACGCTTGCAGGTACAAACTAGGGGACCAATTTAGCATAAACCCCAAATATATATTTATCCCCGCTATAAAAAAAAATTGAGGATTTCAAAAGAAATTTTCTGCACATAATAAGGAGTAAAAATTTGATTTTTCAGTCCCTTGCCTCTATTATCGTGACACATACATAGATAGCACAGCAAGCCAGAACCACTCAAATACTGAATAAACTTATGTCCACAGTATTGGTTAATAGACAGCCGTCCACTTTCTATCAGCTCATAAAAATCTCAGTGACGTCATCATGCTTTATTCAAAGCCAACTTGGGGGGGACTTTTGGAGTTTGAGTCGGAATCATCTTCTGATGGAAACATTATTCCTCAAGCAGTAGACGCTGTGGAGGATGCTTCACGAATCTCTTTCGGTCTTCTTCATCATTTGTTTTATGATGTCTTCCTGGACGAAACGCATTAAGACTCAACGACGACTTTCCTTTCCGGCCTGTAGAAGAGGCAAATGCAAAAGCCATAGAATGATTCCATCACTGACTTCCTGGTTTGTGACGAAAGAACGGTGCCATACAACGGAGACGAAGAAAGAATTTCTCAGGCATGTTCCTTTCAAAGCCGGATGCTAACAGATGGAGCTGAAAAGATATCATCTATTTCGAGAAGACATCGAAATCGACTTCTTCTTCAACATTAACTTTCCGAAAAAAAAATATATAATTGTGCATTTGTGTGTGCGTATGCATGTATGTGTGTGCATGTGTGTGCATGTGTGTGCGTGTGTGCATGGAAACGCTATAAATCCCCTGTCATTTACTTGATGAAAAATTTTTTCTTTATCCAAAAAGTGAAAATATTCCTTTCTGTTTGCAATCTCAGTATAACACTATGAGGTTGGAATAAGATGAAAAGAAGAAAAAACAAATGTAAATTTTGATATTTTGACTTTAATTGAACGATTTGATTGAAAATACGTGTATCGCTTTTTGGAACCGAACTCTTCATATATATACATGAATACGTTGGTAGAAAATAACTCGATGTTTTTCTCTGTAACTAGTGTTCGTGAAAAATTATATTTTAAGTAGGTTTGTATGCAGCCTGAAATTAAAACCGACACGACTGATTCGATATTCACGTGGGTGAACACTCAATACAAGTGTCACAAAAAGTGAGTCACGTCAGTGGTTATACTGATTGATCCCTCATCGTCAAATACATTTTGCTGGTGTAACCATTATAAGTAACCTTGTGTTTCAAGAAGATTAAATTGTTTGTGGTATGAAATAACATTCATAAACAATGCATTATGATAGTACCCTATACAGAATTATAAACTACATGCAGTTTGACATGAGTTATTTATTGAAATTACAGCTGATGGGGTGGTGATGTTTGATCAACACTGCTGGGAAACCATATTAACATAGCTGTTTCGTTTTTTAATAACCCCAAAACAGTTACATGGCAAACAACTGATGATTCAAACAAAAAAAATTTGCACACAGTACCATGATATCGAATTCTGTATAAAACAAAGACAAAATTACTTAGATTGATCGATATCGCCAAACAATTGACTAAAATGATACAAATTTTGGAAAGTTTTTTTTTTGTTGGTATATTTAGTGTTCGAAGCTGTAAAGTTTTTTAGACTATATATATATATATATATATATATATATATATATATATATATATATATATATATATATATATATATATATATTTGTGTGTGTGTGTGTGTGTGTGTGATCTAATAATTTGACAATTTGGAAAAACGACTTGATCAGATCGTATCAAAATAATTTTTTTTAAATATATGAAGCCAAAATAGTTGAGGGGACCATGTAATGATTTGACAATTCGGCGGTGTTATTCGGTTCTCTCGTAAATACTTCAAATTCTTTGGCTCTTATACCGTCCAAAGTTTGTAATATCATTCTTATTACGAATATTAGGAATTTTGGACGGCTCTATCATTCTTACAACCTAGCATATAATACAAAATAATTGAAAACAAGAAAAAAATATCAAAATTTTTTTTAAAAATCAAGCGTCTTCAATATATATATATGTGTGTGTGTGTGTGTGTGTGTGTGTGTATGTTCCTCAATAGAGAGCCTTTCACTAAAGAATTATTTATTTCGAAGTATATTGACCTAACGATTGTATTCAAATCTGAATTTCGTCACTTAAGATTTTAAGTAATATTTTGTGAATCGATAAAAATATCTAAACAAAATATTTGACGAAAATTTCAAATAAACAATATTGAACTGAATGCTTTCATCAAAAGATGATTCATGACCTTTTTCTATACATAAATCGTGTGTGTATGTGTGTGTATGCGTGAGCGTACGTATATTTATATATAAGTATGTGCATGTGAATTTGTATATATCTTATATAGATATATATATATATGTGAGTGTGCATATGCATGTGTTATATATATATATATATATATATGTGTGTGTGTGTGTGTGTGTGTGTGTGTACTACTGAGGATTTAATATGTATATGCATACATACATACATATATATGTATATATATATATATATATATATATATACACACATAACAATGCAAATATGTAGGTGTCTATGAATTGTTTATGCGTCTCTTATGTATATACGCACACATGTATATATATAAATGCATGTATATGTGTGTGTGTGTGTGTGTGTGTGTGTGTGTGTGTTTCATGATAAAAGGCCTTTCACAAAAGAATAGTTTATTTCAAAGTATAATAACCAAACGGATGGATTCAATTTCGAACGGTGCCCACTAAATGCTATCGTACTTCATCTGCCTATCAATGCAGTCTGATAAGAAAAAAAATTCAACAATTCAGATTTCCATAATAATAAGCTGACTGCCATTTTGACCCCACATAGCGTCTATACGGAGGACTGCTCGTCTAGGAGACTTTTTTTTTTTTCATTTAAAGAAATACTTTTTTTTCCATCTGCAAGCATTTGAATGGCGTTCTTTCTAAGAATGGAATTTTGGGTATGAAAATGATTTGCATTATATGATCCTCGAACTAGTTTTCTTTCAAGGCTGTATGTCTAGACCAGGATTTCTCGACCTTTCCCCGCTATCGCCCCCTTTTTGATTATTCTTTAAAGCAATCGCTCCGCCCCTGCCCCCAATTGAATCCCAAAATGACATTTGACTCACGTTGCTTATTCAAGATGATCACACTTCTCAATGTATATGAACATTTTTTCTATCCACCAAGTGGGAGTAGCTTATTTGGTGACTTTATCGTTATATCACGAAAGATCTTCTGGGTTTTTTTTGTTTTTTTTAAGAAAAATCCAATCGTATGTGACAATCACCTTTTTAGCTCCACCTCGACCCCCTTTGGGGACGACGTTGCCTCTGTAAAGAATCTCTGAACTACACTCTATAAACATTAAAACTGTGCAAAGAATTGAGCTGAAATTTGGCCCACTGGAAGGCAAGAGGTAGTTTTGTATCTACCTAAAACTGATTCAACGAAAAAGGTGTTATTTTAACACGTCTAAGAAATCTGGCTCTCAAAAAGAACCATGCAACGAGTAGAGGAATGGATCACGCTAAACATCACGTAAAATCCATGAGAAAACTCAGATGGCGATGGGCAGGCCATGTAGCAATAATGTCAAACAGATATCATGACTCACAGCGAGAAAACTCTTATCGCACATAATCTTCCATTTGTATTTAAACACATTAGTTTTCTATAAAACGTTCAAAAGAAGAAAAAAAATCATTCCACATGGCCTTTTATTAGTTTTCATTAAAATACTTTAAGTTTCTATAAAGTGGTTCGCTAGAAAAAAACTTCTTAACTCACCTGACCTTCGATTTGTAATAAAATGCCTTCATTTAATTTCGAAATCACTATTCGAAATCCGAAATGTTTATGTGGGATCGAACACTGGCCATCAGCGTAGGTGTGAAATAGTCAAGTGTCTAACCAATAAAGTAGGGCTACATTTAGAGTTGTGAAATGCAGATAGAATGCTCATCTTTGTTGGTAACACAATTTTTAAAAGACAGGCCACGGTTATAATAAGCAGGTCCACTAAACACACCATTTCTAAAGGGAACAACTACTTACAGCAATGTTTTCATACATGCCTGGCGTGAATAGAAATTCATTATGTATTTTAGAATGAAGTGAACAAAATAGTAAAGATTCGCTTTAGCTAACCTGACCGACACAGAATAAAGTTCCAGTTTTGCATTATACATCCAAGTATAACACTAAGCTGGAACCCCACCTTCCAAAAAAAAATTGAAGTTGTTAATTTTTCTCAAAGATTAAAACAAATCCGGTGGGAATCGATACCGTATTCCTTTAAAGCACGTAAAAATATGATAGGCACGACTGTCTGTCGCAGGGTCAAACTCTACTCCAACTGAAGATGATTACTTCAACGTTTGTATTATATTTATAACAAATAAAAAAAAATATAGAGATAGATACTTTTTGTATAAATACATTTACCTATAAGAATGGAATGAGCTTGTTTGTATCTGTCTGACAATTTTCGGTTAATATCTCAGACTTCTAAATTTATTTCAGACAGTACGACAACCTCCTGGCAATCAGGTGGTCGTGTGTTCAAATCACCCTAATTTTGGTGAGGACTGTTCTCGTCGTTTTTAATGGAGTCAACTTCAGTTCGGGAGTTTGACAAATTTTTTTACCGATGCTATGCTTAAAATTGGCAGACATGGCGGCCGAGGCGAAGCTTACGTACATAAAAAGTACGATACGGTAAATGGCCTGAATCTAACCTGATGCTCCAAGTGGAGAGTAGAAAGTTCGTTTTAATTAAGAACTGAACCTTTTTTCATTCGTGTGCCAAAAAATAAAGTCAATATAGTCAGTCTTATCGACGTCATCTGCGGAAGAGCGCCATGAATTAATTAACATTTCTCCCTTCATTACAATAATAGAACAATAGATAGACAGCAAGATAGGACGCTCATTTTACAAAGGACATTGCGGAAAGAGAGATGATAAGATCAGGTTGCTCTTTCCCGAAACCCACACCTAACAAACTTCTTTTTCCTTCTCAACCTCTCTCTCTCTCTCTCTCTCTCTCTCTCTCTCTCCCTCTCTCTCTCTATCTATCTATCCATCTATCTATCTATCCATCTATCTATCTCCCTCTCTCTCTCTTCAGATATTTTCCTCTCCCATTCACTTTCTTTTTCCTTTCCTTTGCCTCTCTATCTTTCCTCTTCTCTTTATTTCTTCTCTTTTTTTCGTATTCTCACTCATTGTCTTCCCTATGTTATTCCTTTTTTCCTCTCTGTCCGTTCTTGCTCTCAGACTCTACTCTTCTTTTTCTTTCTCTTTTCCTTTTTTCTTTCTTCTCCTTTCTTCTAGTTCTGTTCCTTCGGTTTTCTCTACTTCTCTTTTGTCTTCCTTTTCTTCCTCTTTTGTCAGTTCTCACTTTGACCCCCTCTCTCTCCCCCTATGTTCCTCTTCCTTCCCTATTTTTTCCTTTTTCTCACTTTTTTCATCCTTCTCTCTTTTTATCTGCTCTCACGTTTCCTGTCCTCTTTTTCTAGCAACTCTTTCCCTCTGTCTCTTCTCTCACTTTCTTCCTAAGGTCTTTTCTCTCGGTAGATAGATAGATAAATAGATATGAACTAACATGGATAGATAGATAGATAGATGGTGGTATGTGTATTTTTTCCGTATACTTTTCATGGTTTAACTCATTTATTTTAAGAGAATTGGTCTGCTATAGGAGTCAAACCTGCAACCTACAGGGTAGCCACTTTAATGTAGCATTGCTCTTACCATTGAGCTGGTAATGCAAAGGCCCAGGTAACTGTTTTCACTCCTAATTCTCATCTCGTTTATTCACAGTCTATATCTACTCTAATCATTCTCCCACGCAACAGTTATGCTATTAAGAAATGGATATTATTTGGACTTTTGCATTACTGGCGGCTGTTTTGCTCCGATAGGGCTATCAGTCACAGGTTTGACTCCTGCAACAGATCCATTTTTGCTAATTATTTATTCTATTTACGTCGTCTACGCCAAGTGATAAATTTACCGTGTAACAACGGGAGATCATTCAAGATAAGAGTTTCTATATGATATAACGTAATACATACACACATTCATATATATATATATATATATATATATATATATATATATATATATATATATATATATATATATATTCCTTTATCTTAGTGTATGCATATGTATGTGTGACAGACAGAGATATGATGAGATGAGATATTTTATGCGTATTTCATTACAATTTATTTTGCATAGAATGTATAGTTATATTAGGAACAGTGTGAATTTCTTCGTTCTCAGTCCGTAATTATAGACTCCCAATCAAAGTTGAGAGTTCTACTGATAAAAATGCATTCTACCAACCATCTGGAATAACGGACTCTCCCACTGAAACGAAGCCTGTATTTAATTTCTTGATGATCATCTCACATAAATTCATTTATGTCCATGAATTTTTCCACGAGATCATTTGGTGCAAGAATAAACGACGAATCTTTATATAATTACTCATCCACATCTTGATCATCGTCATCAGCAGCATCAGTATCCATCATAAGGCCGTTCTCATAACCTTCCATAACCACCGTAACTGTGCTGATCTCTGTCACATCCTACCTGCAAACATTTCTATCTCGTCCCTCAATCTTGTGTCTTGTCTTTTCCTACTGCATTTGCTGTCCCATGGACAGCAACCGCTGTACGTTCACTCTATCTGTTGACATTTCTTTTTGCTAAGTATCCAGCCCATCTTTATTTTGGTTGCTTCATTATTTCTATGATATCCTTCCCCCACTCTTTCCTCGGATCTCTACTGATATTTTTCTAAGATAGCTCTAATTCTTCCTATAAACATGTGTGATTTTATGAGTGAGTGTGTATTCAAATATAAGACTTTGCTCACAGAATCACGCATGTGTGTCTTTCTCTACTTGTGATATTTGGCGCCAGGAAAATTAGATAACTCCAGCTAAATCCTTTTATACCTTTCGCCAAAAAAACATAAATCGATCAAATGTGGCTTCGAAAATGTTTATCGTGTTTGGGTTTCTAATTAGTAGATTTCGTCCGGTAGTTTTGGCAAATATCATTTGGCAGAGTCAAAATAAAAACGACGCCTCTGGACAGAAACGAAAAAATACATTCATCTACACAGAAACTACAAAGAAATTCGTTAGGAACAATGACCTGGACTCGTCGGCAGGATAAAAAAAATAGGCTTTTTCAAAATGAGCAGAGATTACGAAGTTTTGCTCCTAATTGGGAGACTTTTTCTCATCAATATCAATTCGATTAATTATTCACACAAATAGTCGTACTTTTCCAGCTTTTTGTTTCCTATTTAGATATAATATTTTGATCTGTATGGCTGGTATATAAGACGAACATTCAATTGAGAAAAACTAGTCTGGTTAGTCATTCATAAGAAACCACTGCATGAACATCTTTTGGCAGTATGCCATGTCGAGGGTGATCAATCGAAAAATACTCCTCTTGCTTTTTATTTGATCACTAAATTGAATTGAAAGCAAATGTGAAGGCTGTTGGACATCGAACAGATATAGCATACATCAATGTACTTTCACCAACACCTACAATAATTTTTTTTTCCGGGGAAATAAAAGATTTTTTTTTTAAGTCTGAATTTTCGAAAAACAAGCATAAATGCTGGGCACAAACCAAAGGAGCAATGCACCATAAATTTACATTGTAAATTGAACCAACCACTGAAAACCTATATGGTGGGGGTATAAAAAACAAACAAAATGAAAGCCTTGTCTTGACATTTCAAGGAGTAAATGGCAAAATGTTCGGCGCTTTAGCTCCATTGGTAGGGCCTGTACACGTGATACAAAAATATTCACATACATGGCCAACCAGCCAAAGTTCCCCCAAATCTAAAGAAACCTGTATAGACTATTTTGACCGATTTGGTTGACAATTTCTAAAAGAAACTGTGTAAATGTTATACTACGTCCAGTGTGCTGGTATCATGACTTTGTATGAATAGTTATGTGTTGCTCATTGATACCATGAGTTGTTATTCAAGTTCAGATAAAAACCAAGAGTGTAAATGCTGATTTTGTATGAAAGTTAATGTTTCCCACTTGGAAAATAAAATAATTCAATCACTTTCCCCTCATTTATTCCATTGCATTACTGAGCTACGTCCAGTAAATATCAAGTACTTCCAAGTTAGAAAGAAATGCATAACGATTGAGACTGTTCTTTTGTAAGCACATACAAATAGAAAGGGATTTGCTTCTACTTATAATATGAGAAATGTCTAAAAAAAGAAAAAAATTAACAATAAGTTAGGGATATTGGGATTACGGTGGATTGCATTTCTTGTTTATTTTAAGCCTGTTTCTAAAGTTGTATTTGTATAATGGTACAGGTTGATTCTGCGATCATCAGTAAACAATACTGCCAACTAATGTTGCAAAGCCCAGCTCGAACTGGCACAGGCCATTTGCAATGTTTGTCCGTTCGGGGCGTCGAACGGAACGGCCACCTACCATGCAGTCCAAAACAGTTAAGCCAGTTGAATATTCTCTGACATGATACTCTTGTCTCTCTGAAAGCTCTGAAAGTTATCAGATGTGTTCAGAAGTTGATTGCAACTGCATGGCAATGGTGTAGGACATTGATCTGATTGTCTTGATCACCAGTCCCGTCAGCAACAAGTGGAAAACAGCACCGTCGCCGAGCGCCTGAAAACAAATCGACCGGGCACACTTTGTCATACACAAAATTCGAGGGCAATATCAACCCGACGTGTTAGAAAACCATCAAGCTCGGTGGTGTTGTTCAAAACTTACGGCGGTCAGTACAGAACACTCCAATCAGTACAAATAGTGACTTTTATAGCCTTCAAAATATAACTGTACATGGTGGTCACTACCATGACTACATTGTGATTTTGCAGTCATGACCCCCAGGCTATTCCACTTTGTTTGCATAAAATAAGAGCTAAGAAAACAAGTATTTCCCCCTCTACAGACGCATGTACCAACAGATAATAGGGGCCATTCATGATAAGCACTGTGAGCACAAATAGATATACTTTAATCCCAATATTCCGAATGTGAGTAGTATAGTGAAAGAGTTCTGGATTTTCTTTTTTTTTTTTTGTTGGGGATGCCTTCTATTATAGACAAAGGAGACCCCCCTTTCTGTACGGACGGAGCACCAGAAAAGACCGTAGAACAGATCGACTGAAATGGTGTATAAACAATATAGTTAATAAAAAGAATGAATTCAAATATGCAAAAAACTCATTGTACCAAGTTTTTGTCTATGCATGTTTCACTATTTTCTTTCAGGAAAAACGGAATAGATTTTTATGTAAGAGTACATCTGGTACCAACATGATTTAGACGGTAAACATATTTTTTTTACTCTCTCTAAAAATAAGAAATTTTGAATGTGAACTAAGATTTGCAAGATTTCAGAGAAGTTAGGATTCCAATACCTCAGGAGTGTTCGATCAGATGGTGTAAAAAAGATTCAAACAGGTTATCTCCTATTTTTGTGTACTTTTTCTTCATTGATCATTGTGTATACTTTCTTCAAAAGATTTATCTGCTCTGCAGCAATCAATAAACTGTTAATATTTGATATTAACTGCTTGAATTTTCTCTCTTTCTATTCCTCTCGTTTCTAATGTTCTCTTTTTCGCTGTTAGCAACTGGGGACTTACCTCAGATCTTTCGTATGTGGCCTCTTGCAAGAACGCTGTGAGTTGTTCAATCGAATGATATTTCAGTGCCATGTTGCCAGGTACAAAGAGAGTGAATTTGCCGCTGTCGTTTGAAAACTGGTCCGATATGTCAGTTAGTGCCTCGGCAAACAGAGCGGAAATGTGACTGAAAAATAAATAGATGAATAATGAAACAATAACAACAACGAATTCGATATTAACAATAATTTTGCCGATTTATACAATCTATCTAGGGACTGCTGGAACCGTTTAAGACATTGGATAAGGAGAAAAGTTAAAAACTGAAGTAGATCAACAAAAAATAGACAATTATAAAATGATGTAAGAGATAATAATAATGGTAATAGTTATTATCATTATTATTATTATCATTATTATTATTATTATTATTATTATTATTATTATTATTATTATTATTATTATCATTTTATCATTATTAGCAATTTCATACATTGCCCAGTGGTTCCTGCTTGAGGTTGAGTGACAGCAAGTCTCCTCAACTCTCTTGCCCTCCTCTCTACACACTCATAGTCCATAGCAGTACTGTGGTTAACAGTTTCACACCAGTTACCCAGTGCTTATTGCTGAATGCTGAGCGACAGTAAGTTCCCTCAGGTCTTCAGCCCTCCTCTCATCTCAACCCTCCCTCACCTATCACAACAGTTTGTACCTCAACTGCCATTTTGATGTTTTTTCTCCCTCCTCCTCTGTTTGGCCATTGCTATCAACTGGGGTCGTAGATATTTCTAGCACCTTCCTCAGTATTCATGCAGTTCCTAGCAGTCTGAACAGTCTCAATACTTCTTTTTATCCTGGGTTCCTTCAATCTCGCCTTCAGTGTCTTTGGTATTGTTCCAAGTGCACCTATCATTACTGGTACAACCTTGACTTTCATGGTTCTCACCCTCTTCAGTTCTCTTGCCATATCCTGGTATTCTTCCAGTTTTTCATTCTCTTTCCTCTTTACTCTATGGTCTGCAGGCACGGTTACGTCTATTTTTTGAGAGGTTTTTCTCTTCTTGTCCATGATTATTAGATTTAGTCTTCTCGCTTGGATTTGGTGGTCCGTTTGGATGTCAAAGTATCAAAGTGATCTGTGGTTTCCATTCTCAAGGACCATCTTCGGTTTATGCTGGTACTACTTTTCAGCATAGTTAAATTCCATTCATTTACTTAGTTCCCAGTGTATCACTATTGCTACTCTATTGCTTATGTGTTTATACTCCTTCTGGGTGAGTTGATTACATTCACTAGTTATGTGATTTACGGTCTCATCTCTTTCACTGCACAGGCAGCACTTACTGTTTGTCTATGTTCTGTCGATTTTTTCTCATATAGTTAGTTCTGAGGCGTTTGTTTTGAGATGCCATGATGAGCAATTCCGTTTCTCTCTTCGGGTTTCCTTTCCGTAGCCATGTCCATGATCACTCATCTGCCATATGCTGTATGTCTTTTAAATTCTCCGAATAGTTTTTTCTGTTCCCATTTGTCTTTCCTTGCTTGCTATGTTGCTCCTTTATTTTCTACTTTTTGGTTGTTCGTTGCGCTGCTTCGGGCACTCTTAATGATGTCTTTACTGTTTGTTTGCACATAATTTTTTAGACTTGTTGTAGCCTTCCGGACACAGTCCTCTGTGCTGCTCAGCCCCCTGCCACCTCCTTTTCTCTTAACCTATAGTCTATCCGTGTCGTCTCTGTAGTGTAGGGTCTTGTGCATTGTCATAAGCTTTCTTGTTGCCGGTCCATTGACTGGAGTTTTTCTTTTGTGCATCCAAGGAACGGTATGGGTATCTTACTACGGATAGCCCCATGTGTTCATTTCTTTTATAAGGTTCCTGCTGTTCAGTTTGGTCTAATATTTGCTTTATTCTCTTAAGTTTCCACTTCACTTCTTCCTGTTTTATCGTGTCACATTCGAGAACTTCTCGGTATTTATATCGGTCTTGTATGGTCAGTGCTTTAATCTTCCTGCTTCCTGGGAGTTCGATCCCTTCTTCTGCTGCGAGCTTTCCTTTGTGCCCTACTATAATTGCATATTCTTATTTTCCAAACTCCATCTCAATGTCATTACTGTATACTTTCACTTTGTTGAACAGCGTCTCGATTTCTCCCCTGTTTTTGCAAATAATTCTATATCGTCCATGTACATCAGGTGGTTGACTTTCCCCTTGGTTTTGGAGAATCGGTATCTTTTGCTGTTTTTCAGGATTCTGTTGAGCAGTATCATAGTTATAACAAATAGCAATGGAGACGGCAAGTGTCCCTGGACGATTCCCCTTTTTATACTTAGCGCTGTTAAATTTTCTCCTATGACTGTTGAGTCTACTTCCCGGTTTTTCATAGAGTTGGTGATGAGTTTCACCATTGGTTCACTGATCTTGAATATTCTGAGACATTCGAGTATCCAGCTGTGTGCAATCATGCTTTGTGATTTTTTATAGTTTCTCCACCCTATCGCAGTTTTTTCTTCCTTTTTCTTACTTCTTCAAGATCATCTGTTCAATGTAGAGCAAGTCATTTGCCCCCTTGGTTCCTCTTCTGTATCCTCTCTGTTCTTTTGGTAATAATAGTCCCCCTCTTTCAATTGATATTTACATTGTTTCCGCTATTTGTCCGGTCAGAATTTCCCTCATGAGTGGTAAGCATGTGATTGGCCAATAATTGCTTGCCATGTTCCTTTTTCAGTGTCTTTTTGGATGATTATTCATAATAATATTCTACATGTTCCTACCTGCGTTTGAATGTTATGCTTTCAGTAGTAACATAAGAGAATAGGTTACCTAGTTGATCAATAGAGTAGGAAAAGTGAGAGAATGAGAGACACAGAGCATAAGAGGAAATCAAGTAATTTAATAAGGGGACAAGAAGTGAGAGGGAAGAAGAGGACATTAGTTTGAAAAAAAGGTGGGAAAGGTGAGGGGAGAAAAAAAAGGAGTTAAGTAGAACATTGAAGGGTAGGAAGACTTCTGCATATAAAACTTATACATGTTTGAATAACCATCGATGAGCAATGATGATAAGAAGGGATAAGAGAGATTGTTCGAAGATACAGACAAAGGGTGAGAGAAGAGTTGAGATATGAAAGAAAGAATATTCTTATTTTCAACACCGGTCAAACTGAGTGGCCAATTTAGATTTTTAGTAATATAAATGTTGAAGATTGAAGCGACTTTTGATTTATTAATCGTATATCATATATTTCCTGGATTTCAATTATGTATCTAGATATCTAGATGTTTGCAGGTTTTCAATGTTGTTTTTAACTCCGTTTTATATGTAAATCAGAAAAAACAATTGGCAACACTACCATCGAAACTGAGCTCAAATGAGAGATACAATTTTGAAAACAGACTCAATGAATGTTTTCTGAGTCATCAAAACGTATGGTTGGATTACAAACAGACCGCAAGGAAAGATCGATCAACGAACTTAACAATGACGAATCGGCTTATTCGACTTGAAATATTTCAACCTGGTTTGCCAACTGGAAAATAGATTTCAGAGATAGATCCGCTACGAAAGGATGCAGGTGTCCCTCAATGTAGTTCGGTTTGTTATCGCAAAGTTATAAAGATTTTCACCACAAGATTCACCTAAAGTAACTAAAATATGTAATGGTGTCAATTTGCAATCCATCAAAATGGTGTTTTCATTCATCATTCTAATTTTACTTACGTAATATTCATGAATTAAACCATGAAGAAGAAAATATGTTTTCAAAAAGTTTGATAAATTGAAATGAATCTAAATCAGGAGCTAGGACCTAGATACAAAATGAATGAGTCTTAGGAGCTAAATACCCAAAAAGGAGCTAGATATAGCTCTAAAATTAAAAAAATTGGCAACCCTGATTTTGTCTTCATCGTTGAATGCGGCACCAGCGTTTGTCATGGTAAGATGGATTGGCACGAAGGGCATTAAATTGGCTGGAAAAGTATGAATAGTGTATTGCTTTATGTTATGGCGTTTTTACTGATTGGACGAGTCAGAAACTTATCTTCTCTTCTTTCATGGTAAAGATGGGTGTTTTCTATCAGACGCCAGTCGGGACGCCCTGGCCCCCTGCATTCACCTACAAGTCTACCAATCTGACTGCAGTATAGTTACCCGTATAAGACCTATTAATTGATATGGAAAGACGGAAGTTAGATGTACTGAAGGAGAGGTGGGGAGAATTTTTCGGTATGTCAGAAATGGTTATGATATCTTAGTACGTGTTCTGAGCAATATTAAGCAGAAAGTTGTTGACAGTCAGGTGTGGGTACTTTTCCCTGCAAGATGTAATCGAATTCAAAATCTGATTATTATGCCATCTTTATGTCTTGCCTCTATCGAAATCGTTGGGATACGATTCAAGAAATTAAGGAAAGACATGCCGATGGAAAGACAGATCTGAAGAGACTAGATTGGAACAGACTGGATAAATAGACAGAACGAAAAAGCAGTTTCGACCTTAAATATGAAAAGACTAAGAAAATACAAATATTTCGAGTCATTAACATTCCAAATTTTTTCTTGACTATCGAATCTCCTCCTCGTTTCCATGATGCGAAGAGGAGATTTAATTGTCTGAACAAAATTTGCAATGAAAATTCTATGTTTTTTTTAATCTACAAAATTTTTATTTCGTAATCATGCAGTAATCAATTTTATAATTTTTGAAAAAAACTGTTAACTCTGTAGAACATTAGTTTCCATTGTCCTCCTTTTTTATAAATACCTTTAGAAATAGCATTGTCAATGTTTTTCAGAGCAGACTGCATTGAGAATGGCTTTGCATGTCATTCACATTCCACTAACTAATTTTATTGCTCGTTACTGCAGACATTCTCAACGGGGCGATATTGCATCAAAGGGGCCAAAATTTGACCGGAGGGGGTGAGAGATTGTCACATGCAAATGAGTTTTTCATTTTTTTTTTCAAAAAAGACAATCATCCGTTCCATGTCTGTAAAATCAAGAAATCAGAGGAGGCTACACTGATATAGGGAGTTATGAAATATGCATTTTTATTGTTTTAATTATTACCATTTCGGTTATCGCGTCATTATATAATGCTAGCACGCGTAGATCACCCTGAAGCTTCAAAGATATACCATTACAGTTCAATATTAAATTTGATTGGCTTAGCCAACATAAACCATTACATAATGGGAAGATATACACTTGAAGTGGGAATTTACTTGACTTATATGATGCATAGCAGTAATTGTTGGCAGGGACAAAATCAACGGTAAGGGGCGAAAGTTTAACTAGGAGGAGTGATAAGTTTTTTTTGAAAATTCAGGGGGTTAGTGAAAAGGGTTGAGAAGCCCTGGTTCAATGCAAAATGAACAGAGGACATTTTTTAATTATGTGTCGTATATACGTTCAGGACACGAGTGATCTTGGCTTCCAACAGCTTCAAACTGTGCATTGCCTTGAATATAGTGGGGTGGTTTTCTGTTGCTTTCCCCCAAAGTTTTGAATGGACTTGTCTTGCTCTGAAACTAAACAGCCCAGTCTATTTCAACCATAATTTAAGTACAAAAGATGGATTCATACCTTTCCCGAGGGCATTTGAATCTGTCATTGCTATGACTTATATTGAAATCATTTGTTTGGCTGAATTGTACCGCAATAAGCCTAGCTAAGTAAAATCGGATCAACTTGTATATGAAGATCGTATTACGCCAATCTTACAAGTATGAAAGTCTTGTCTGCTTTTTGAGCTAACATTCAAGCATTTTACCAGGATTCGAACATAGATCACTCATTCCACTGGAAGATGCCTACCTATCTTACAAACCGGACATCTATTGATTTGTAATAAGATTAGTGTAGTATGGCATAAGGATACAAGTTAGGGGTAACTAATGAAATAAAAAAAATCACTAAATACGTTATAGTATTGACGTGCAAGACTAGTTCATTGAAATTTAGTCAATGGCAAGGCACCCGATTGTTTTTTTATAATTTTTCACAAGTTTCAGCTCCGTCCGTCATAATGTCAGTAGTGTCGCTTATTCTTTGGTAATTAAAGTTACTACACATTCGTAATCGTTTGCAGTCCATTGTACAATCGGATTAGAATTCATCAAATGTTTTATCATCGGTCTGTGATTATAAAACTCGAGAACCGACAGAGCTATAGTCACGAAATTCTCTATGGTTAATAATGGGACTCCCGAGCAGGTTTTTAGTAAGTTACTTTTGGGAAAAAAAATCTTCAGAATTCTCAATGGAGGGTTCAATTTACAATGCGGTGTTATGCTAAATTAGTACCTCGGTTGGTGTGCGATTTACGCTTACCTAAAAGTTTTTGCTCTAATTATTCTTCACCGAATATTCATCCGTCTGTGTCAGCAAATTTCAAAAATGGCCAGAGTTACAGCCGACAACTTTTCTGTTGTTATTAATGGGACGTCGGGGTAGAGACTCGTGACCCCCAAAAAAATTCATTAAGAGATTCGATTTACAGTGCAAATTTTTCATAAATCAGTCCCTCATTATGTGTCCAGCTGCATTCATTCTAACTTTAAAAAATCACTATTACTTTACTTCACCAAAAGTCTGTTTATAGGTCTGCGTTTCTATGACTCAATGATAGATCTATGGTCACCAATTTGAAATTAAAGATGACAATAATTTGGGGTCTACATTCGCACTCTACTTGGTGATAATGATCTGACGTCAATACATCTATCCATCTATATAATATTAAGAGTCTGATTCTGTTTATAAGTATGTGGCCTTTTGGTAGTCAAAACGACTGATTGTATCCGGAAGTATAGAATTATGGTTCCCCCTACAAACACAGTTTGGCCTTTAATTGGGGTCAAAAGTCCCATTATAGTCTTCTCCAGAAAGAAGCAAGAAATCCCGTCCGTAATGCGAGTATTCCAGCTTGTTTTATATAATTGATATTTACTAACCTTTGCTTAGTCAGATACACAGGCCTTAGGTTACTAACAGTGCCTACATCTAATTTCCAGGGAAGCTCATCGCTACTTAACTTTAGTGATTAGACGAGAACTGACATTTTCAGCGTGACCTTACAGTATCTTTATATAATTACTTATAAGTTTTAGCTCCATCTGGCATAAGGCCACAAATGTGAAGAATCCAATGAAGATCAACGTCAATACACAGTAGTAATAGCTTGTGCCACTAGTTTGCAAATCATTGCTTTATATGAGAGAAAGGAAGCGAAATTTCTCAGTACGTTTTTAGGAATTCATTTCCATAAATCATTTGCGTAATATAAATCGCAAGCTTTCACTCCGTATTCTATTTGCGTCGTTCGATATCTCCACTTTGGCTCGGAATTATTTCTTATTACACATTTATTTTTCGATTTCGGATTTGGGCGTTTTGCCAGAGAATTGTGTCTGTGGGTGATCGAGCAAAAAGCGTCTGGTTCCATTCCACCGGTCATTTAGGAAACAGTCTCTCTCTCTCTCTTACATTTACTGCAAAATCTCTGGTTGGTACATGATCTTATGTTTCTTTTTTTCTCTTCGACTCCATCAGTTCGAGTTTGCCATCTTGCAATTCCGTGTCTATAAAAAATCAACGTCAACTCATCCTGGCGTTGCCTTTGCTGATGCTCTCCAAATGGAAAAAAAAGTTGCGGGATAATTACTACACGACAATTATTGGGGAAGCAAGCCTGAATCCTGCACCAGGGTCAGACTCAACTCCTGCTTCTATCTCGAATGAAGTTGGTTTCTGCAACTTTTATATTGTATGTATGATGGATTGAACTTTCTCTTTTTTTTATTAGTATAGAATGAAATAAACCCTTGCATAAGAGACTTGTCCGCTTGGCTGTCTGGAAAATCACGGTAGGGAAATGTTTATTTCATAAATGTGTTTCTTCATTAGAACAAACCAAACCATTGACTATTTCTTCCATAGATTTTGGTAGATATGTAGTACTTTTGAATTTAATTGAGAGAATAAATATCGTTCATCGTTCGGTCAATTGCCTTATCTGTATAGAAAAGGGCATACTTCTGGAGTAACGCAACAACGTCCGGTGTCTTGGCGATATGATGATGGAAAACAGGGTTAGAATTAGACATTATTATAAGAATTTAAAAGCGTTAAATGCAACTTTTTTTTTTCATTAATTTTTTTTTTATTTTGTTCACCATTTGTTTCATCGATTGAGCGAGGGTGTAGGACTTCCAAAATACAATAGGGACCACCATCCAAACATTGTACAAAAAAAAAACTTTTACTGTCCATTATTTTTGCGTTTTTGTGCAACCGTAGTAGAGTACAGGTGGATGATACAAAGTATCATACGCCTCAGTTTGATACCAAAGTAGCCAATGACTGCATAACGGCAAAACAAAAGCTGGACGTTATTTTCCTTTTTTGCCTTTTTTCGCAAGCGAAAAAGTGATGTAAAGCGAACTTTCGGGAAGCAGGGCATATATTCATCTTCAAACTCATACCCTTGAATGAGGAAAAAAAAGAATAGGTTTTTTCTTGATAATTTTCTAAATAGAACTTATCATCGACGCCAGAGTTTGATTTTCATTGCGTACTTAATGAGTTAAATTCGATGCCTCAGCCGCGGGAACAGCAAAAAACCTGTCAGTACATTTGAAACTTTATTTTGCTAAGATTCTGTTTGGAAAAAAATTTTAGGGTATTCCATGACCATTGTATAAAAATCGATGTGTCAATATAAGTACATTTAGAGACAAAAATGGAAAGAAGTCTTACCTAACAGCTGTTTCCCGGTAAATCATTTCGATTAAATTGAATGGGGAATAATTGAGGAATCCATCAATAACATAAATAATTCCATTGCTACATCCAATTGCTGGGTTTATTAAGTAGAGTCTTTGCATTCCGGAGCCGGCATCCACGTAGATCCCTAAAAAAAGAAAGTTTTTCAATGAAGCAACCAAGGCCGAAAGGGAACTAAACGCAAAATTTATTAGAAACAGATTTGTTAGTAACTCAATGGAAACCATCATGTGACCAATGTCTTTCAGAAACATGCTGAGTTCGGGATGATCAATTAGATTATTGGGAAAAAGGGGTGATCAATGAATAAGTTACTTCTCTTGACTTCTGTTGAATCAATGAAAAGTCCAAATTTCCTCCAAAAAACAAAGAAAAAAACAAGCATGATGACTGCCAGACACTGAGAAATAATTTATCATACAATGAATTGTAAGTTGACCCCCCCCCGTCCCTAAAGAAAACTTTTTGGGGAGATTTTCAGGGGGAAAATTCTAAACATGATAAGGAGTGAATGTTGAAATGTTCCATCCTCAAACTCTATTAGTGTGCGTGACACATACATAGGCAGGCAACCAGAATCGAAGGTTTTGGTTGGCGATTTCTAATAATCCAATTTTATTTGGTTTAACCCTTTCAAGACTATAAGGCTGTAAATATTCCTAGTTTCTTTCTATGATCGCTGGGATATATACGTTCCGTCGATCTCTTTCAGAAATTTACTGGGACGTATGTTTCACGGAAAATAAAGTCAATGAGATTTCGACGGCTTTTAAATCAGCAAGCAATGACGTCATCATAGTATAGGCAAAGTAATTTCCAAATTCCCCGATTTTCATCTGTCCTGGGGTTAAAGGTCATTTGAATCCAATCAAGACTCTGGTTCTTCAAAATATAGAAAAGTGATTTGATTAAAGAAAACTTTATGCTGATTTTGACATAGCTTCATATCCTGTTTGGATCAAATGTAGAATTTGGTCTCCAAAATGGATTAAAGGTAAAAGAGCAAATTTTCTGGTTACATCGTAATCAAAATTTAAATTGATTTAATCAAAACAAGGATGAAATACAGAATCAGATCCCTTTACTTACATTAAACAATATAGAGATTTGGATTGAACTTTCCATCCGTGTTTTGATTTAACTGAATTGAATCTTGATTATTATATAATCTGAAACTACGCTTTTGACTGGAATCAATTTTGGGGTCCGATTTCTTTATTTGATCTTCCTGTTCAGCAAAAGTTTTCAGGAAAATTTCAAGATAACGTGTTTTCTGTATTACTCAAGATCCAAGATAAAATCAGTCTTAGATGCAGACTCGGCATGAATCATGAGAGTTCTATTTTATTAAAAAACAGTCGTAAGTCATCATTAATCACAATTTCAAAACTCTTTGAATTCTAATACTTGAGAAAACTTTTACGATTAATTTCCTCAAAAGAAAGAAAATAAAACAATAAATTGAATTCGAAATTTTGATGGTGAGAAAAGAAAAGATCAAAATCTTTCCACTTACCCCCCGCGTTGTTTCGAAATATCTTGAACGATACGTTGAACTGGTTTTTGATCACGCATTTCTTGCGGAGGCGTGAACGAAGGTATTTCCAGTCGAGGCGGGAATTTTGCACAACATGGCCGGCAAAGATCTGAAATAGTTTGTAAAGAAAAATAATCAACACAAAAAGCATTTTTTAAACAAATTTTGATTTTTGACGATCAGCAAGTTACGTACGGTGACAAGAGCGGAGATTATGTTGAAAACGAGATGTGTTTGTGCAAAGTGAATGTTTTTCATCATTAGGCAACTGACGTCAGTGAATTCAAATAGATTGATCACTTTGTTGATCAGACAAGTTACTCAGCGTTTCCCCTCTTTCGCCGGACTTTGCATACTTCTTTTAAAATCACTACCAGAATCCCATATTAGAGACCGTCAACCAAAACTGCCAACATAGGTTTCTTCAGTTTTCAAGTCAGTCAGGCTGGCTGGCTGGCTGGCTGGTTATGTATGTTTTGCGTGTACAGGCCACACCAATGGAGCTAAAGGGCTGAAAATTTAGGCATTTACTCTGTCAAGAAAAAAAAACTTTCAAGATCCTCTCCCCCAAAAGTATTTTTTTTATGTTGTACAGCTCAATTTGCAATGTAAGCCTATTCTAAATTAATCACTTGGATTGTGTCTGGCAATGTTAAGGCTTCTTATTTGGGAATTTAGACTTGGTGACCATCACGCAACAGAATGCGAGAGAAGTAACTAATTCATTGATAACCACCTTTTCCCAATTTCAAATAGCTCACCCTCAACATAGCATAAAATACAGTGGCCACGCAACGGTTTCAATTGACGGAAAAACTAGACCTGTTCTATCAATTGGGGGTGGGGGAGTCATTTCGTACCTTATATGACCTTTGGGTATCACCCTATATACTGTACTAACTACCAAAATGCAGTAGTTGGCAAACTTATCATAATTCGCTGGTTTAGTGACTTCAATTCTTACGGAGTGATCAAACATTGTGGCCTTATGCCAGACTAGATTATTGGAAGTGAATAATGATATTACATTATCAGCAACTTCAGAATTTTTGTATTTACGCAATATTATACCAATATATCAAGGAATAGAATTAAATCATATACATATAAGATCTGCCGTCCAGTCTTTCTATATGTATATTGAACTATTTTACAGTTTTCTTGGATGGTGAAATTTCCGTGAAGTCGAAAACAAACCTAGTTTTATGTAAAACGGAATTATTATTTTCTTTGTTTATATTCTCCTCGCGGTAGACAAATATGTCTCGGTATATTGACGCTGACTCCATGAGGAAGGTAATAATATAAGAATTACATCTTGAATATTATATCAGGGACGCAATGATGAGAATTGGAAAACAGAGCCTTGTCCTGGGTGAGAATCGAGGAAGATAACTGGCTGGATAACTGACTTGGTCACCTAAACTGGCTGGGTGACTCAGTATTTATCAGGTCAGGCCACATCTATTTTGGTAAAAGGTGTGTGATAAGGTTGTCCTATTAGCTGGCTGTTGGGGGAGTAGGGAGTTGAGTGGGTACATCCTTCTGTTTATGGTAAAAAAAAAATATCAATATCAGGCCTGAGTCTTATCCTTTAATCATTTCCAAAATGACCTAATGGAATCTTAATTCCGTTTCCCAAAAGGCTTTCAATGCATTCTACAATATTTTCTTACACCAGGGGTTGGTTCCATAGACAGTAAAGGCATTGCGCTTGACGCCAACGATGGCTTCATAGCGTGTGACAGTGAGTTCAAATATCAAATATAAGCCTTCACGCGTATTGCATACGAAATTTGCACCAGCAATGGCACATACCTGGCCTAAATCCCAAGGTCCGGCGAGCTAGAGGTGAGCTAGTGGCAAGATTTACACATTCTACATTTGAACATCTGGAAATTCTAATCTGAGACATGCACACACAGACACGGTGTGTGACAGTGAGAACACATCAAATATCGGCCTCCAAACACATAGAGGCTAGCGAATGTGAAGAATATTAGTTTTCACCCCCAGCCCCTACTTACACAAACTTTGTCATGAAGGAACCGGTAGTGCGTTGCGAGATCATTGCATCCAAAGGTGCATCTCACAAAGATATTTCCCGTCTCGGGGATGGCAAAGGCCTCTCCTTGCCTCTTCGCTTATCGGTAGAAATGTGTCGAGCAAATTTTTCTCGCTGAAAACCGCTGAGTTTCATTTCAATATTCACGATAAAGATTTCCCTACGCTTTACGTCTCAATCGTTGGCAGATTCACCGTTCTGTGTTATCTTCCCGACAGTCACTTTCTAAGATAAACTTCCTTTTATCATTCACCTAACGTTAAAACACACATACACATACAAAGGAACATGCATACTGAATACGCAGACACACAACGTTCATTTATTCACTCTGACTTACTTTTCGTTTCATTTAAAAACGAGATCCCAATTTCAGTCTTGTATACATATATAAGACGACTCTATTTTCGCAATGGAGCGAAAATTAGACTGTAAGTCATTTAGACCATCACTACTTACTGTCACACTGAAGTCGACCAAGTAAATACATTTATAGACATTCACATACACACAGTGGGACGTATCAATTTATTAATATTTTTTATTGATCTTGGAGAATAATGCTTTGAAAAGAATGATTAATTGTATTAATTTAAATTCGTTTGGAATCGATTCCATATTTTGGCTGAATAAAAAAGATAAAAACTTCGTGGATCTGTGGATACTGACTGACGAACAGCTGACATAATAAGAAAGGTATAAGGGAGATGAAAATAAAAACAAGTCTGCTTAGTCACTCAATAAAGACCATTATGCAACCAATGTTGTGTGAGGTTGATCAACTAATTTTCAACTTATCTTGGGTGGTGATCACTAAAAAAAGTCCGAATTTCTCATGAACAAGAGATTTGTTTTTTTCTACACGTACTGAGGTGTAACAGTTCCCATTTTTAGACCACTAGCCCCATTGGTACAGCCAGTGCGCGTCAGGTATGAAACTGAATATACCTTTGTCGACCATTCCGGTGACAGTTTTGATTGACAGTTTCTAAAAGTGTCTGTGAAACAATTGTAGTGGAAACTGCAAATAATGAAAACTTATGTTTTGCAAAACATTTGCAGTGATGTGTGAAATCAGTCAAAAATATTATTTTGATTATTCAGTTGTATTGTTGTACTTGGCGAGTTAGATTGCACTTTCCCAAAGTCTGTGATGATCGTATGTTAAGATGAATCATCACAGACTGACATACTGAAAGACAGGGATATGGTATAAAAACGAATACGATGCTCACTACTATAGATGAGTGCCGTAAAACAAACGCAGAACGGTATTTTCGCCGTACGCCTTTTTTTGTAAAAGCAGAAAAATAGCATAAAGTGGGATAAACACAAACACACACAAACATATACACACACACACACACACACAAACACACACACACACACACACATATATATATATATATATATATATATATATATATATATATATAAGCCTCTTGTTTGCTTCTTTATTTGTACCTCTTCCCAACAAAAGCTAAGTGACCTATCGACCTAATATTCAGCTCGTAGACTGGAGAGGGATCAACTTTAAACATAGATTATATGATGCTGAACTCAGTAGTCATTCGAGTTCTCCAAAGGTCATTTCGTGTCATCTCAAAACTATTTTCAAGGTTTTTAGCCACAATTTAGCACTTGTCAAACATAAATTGGCTATAGAGGAACATTTTTCAATGATGGAGTTCATATGAAATGCGAAATTGGCCTTTGGGGTTATTTGAGATCACCAAGGGTTATTTATAGTGATTTTCAGCCAATGTTCAAAGTTGTTATATGGAACCAGTGCTTTTGATAGGTGGACTTCATGTTATGATAGGTAGATAGTAGTTTATTATGTGGATAACAAGGCAAACCATGTATGTAGTAAGCTTTGTGGTGAGATGTGTGTCAAATCCCTTGAGATATCTGCTTCCAGGATTTGGGGAGCGATTTATAGATGTGATGTTATCAAATGTCAGATGCCTTTGATTGCGTCGTTACGTTAATTTAGAGTTTGATTTATTGAGTACTTCGGTCAAAGGGGGGAATTATTCCATTTGGGATCTGTGGGCTTGGTGAATGAATGTGTTTATGTGTATGTGTGAGTGTTTGTGGTGAATAAAAGATATGTTTTTGAGTGGTTGGAGTCGATGAGGTTTGTTGGAGGGTTTATATCATCTATGAGCAACATGTTTGATAATGAGACTTGCTAGATGTTGACTATCGTCAAAGCAGCCTTGTCTCGGTATAATTGCATTACTTTGGGAAATAACATATATAAATATACATTTCCTTCTGTGTTTTGACGTCCGTTCATAATAATGCAGGTATGGCGTGAGTTGAAATTGTGGCTTGATGCATTTCACTGAGTAGTGAGTGCATTGGAGTGATCATCTATTTTAAGTGCTTTTTTTTGGCAGATCCACTTGTTTATTGTTCTTGAAGTTTCTCTGGTGTACTTGTTGTGGCAATCCTGACAAGGGATTGCATATATGCATGCCATGGAGTCATTTACTTTTGAGTTTTCTCAGTGAGGTTTTTGATCGACTTGAATATTGTGGTGATGTATATGTCTGAGTCTATAATGTTGTTGGCAATCGCCGTGGATTGTGAATAAGTTGGTAGTGATATGTATTTGTTAGGTGATGTTGCAGTGTTTGTAGTTTTTTGCAGGTCTAGTCAAATTTTATGCTATTCTTTCAGCTTATATATATATATATATATATATATATATATATATATATATATATATATATATATATGTATATATATATATATATATATATAATGTAGTATAGTTACTAAAATGTGTGTTCAAGGCAGTTTTCTTCAATTTTCAAACGTTTGGGTTGCATATATTTATAGCTCTTTGGTGAAAATCTTTTGTGATTCGTTTCGTGATATAAACGAAAATTGATATATATATATATATATAAATATAGATACAAATATATATATATTGAAACAGAGAGAGACACAGAGAGAGAGAGAGAGAGAGAGAGGGCAAAAGATTTACAATCATTGTAATAATTCATCCATTTCTGTATATTTATCCATCTATCTATATATCTACTTATCTAAGTATATATTTTCTTATCTATCCATTCAACCATCTATATATCTACTCATCTACGTGTGCGTATGTGTACATGAAAATTAATTCTGGTGTCACATTTATTTGTCATTTAAAAACCCATCTCTGTGTGTGTGTGTGTGTGAGAGAGAGAGAGAGAGAGAGAGAGAGAGAGAGAGAGAGATGATCTTCAAAAGATACATAATAATTGAGTTCCAATAATAACCGGAGAAACAGCAGATAAATGCATGCATACATGCATACAAACGTATGTACATACATATGAGCTGGCTGGGATAGATAGATAGATAGATAGATAGATAGATGGATAGATAGATAGGTGACATGTATGGCATTTGTGTATGCAGGATAAAGTTTGAAATTCTTGTAGATCAAATTGTCTTATTTTCTTTCTTCCGCTTCTTTGGTTATCTCTAGGGAACAGTTGTCACTTCAATCTATCAAAAACTATTTTGCATAATAGCAAGAGATAAGAAGATTTGGGCCTCGCCGAACTCACCAGCAAGATCCTAGCTAGCGGCAAACGAGAAAAGAGAAAACAATTTTGGCACCAACAAGTATTACAATGAAAGCAAAAAATTCTATTGCAAATTGAACTTCTCCCCCTAAGAAATACGGTTGAGTTTCCCATAAAAGAAAAAATGGGTTTGGCTATCAACTTGACAGAAATTGTCACGTAACCAACGTCTTTTGGCAATATACTGTGTTGAGGGTGATCAATTAAAAACGGAAACAGGAGTGATCAATGAATAAGTTACTTCTCTCAACACTACTTGTATCCATTTTTATACATGAATATTTGATCAGCCAGCAAGCCAGACCAACTTGAAAACTGAAGTATGTTGGTACTTTTTGTTGACGGTTTCTAAGATATTACTCCATTGACGCGTTTTGCACACGTGACACATTCATAGACAACCAGCAAGAATCACTTAAAAACTGAAAAAAGCTATGTTTATTTCTATACGACAGTTTTTGATATTGAATGCAAGAAAAAAACATGAAAAAATTTTAATGGAGAAAAGAGTTTTACATGATAAAAAAGCAAAAGAGTTGGCCTCCACATTAACTTCAGTAAAACAAAAGTCATGTGCAACAATCACATCAAGAATGAAGACATAAATGTCAAAATCTAAGATGCAAAACAGGGGAAAGTAGACCACTACATCTACCTAGGACAGCGAATCTCTATGAAATCCATAGAAAAAGAAATCAAGCGGAGAGTCACCCTAGGATGGCAAGCGTTCGACAAAGCAAACTCAACCTCCAAAAATAAGACGATCCCAATAATCCTGTAAAAAAAAGAGTATACAACCAATGCATCCTTATATGGAATAGAAACATCGAACCTAACCAAGAGACAGACTCACAAACTGAGAAGCATGTAGTCATCACAAGACAGCACAAGATTTTAGGAAGAAAACGGGGGTCCGATACATTATAAAATCTATTAGAAAACTCAAATGGCAATGGGCTGATCATGTTGCGAGAATGACAGATAAACTGATGGACATCACGACTCACAACACGGATCCCCAAAAATCACATACGAAACGGAGGCCGACAAAACACAAAATGGAGAGATGAAGTAGATAAACTCAGAAAATACTGGCTCCGCAATGCTCATGATAGAGAAATGTGGTGGGTTCTGGGGAAGGTCTATGTCCAACGACGGACGTTAAAAGACTGATGATGATGATGATGATGATGGAGAAGAAAAAATGCCAGAAGTGATATGATATTTAAATTAATAATAGTAATTGTAATGTTATATATATATATATATAATATTTGTAGCAGTTATAAGTGTCTGTAGCAACCATTATGTCCTCTCTCTTACTCTTTTCCTTTCAAACTGACTTCCTCCTTTTTTCCCTTCCTAACTCTTTATTAAACTATCGAACTTTCTCTTTTTCCTCTTCCATAATACCCTTTTATTGAAGTACGAGACTTTTTTCGCGTACAGGCCTCGCTGGCACCTGAGGGTTTGCAAGACGTTGAAAACCCTCCATGATTTTCGTCAGCATAGCCCAACTATGAAAGAGACTCAGAGAATTAGAAATTCTTTGGACTATTCATACCACAGTACTCTTGAATGGGGCATATGGGGGCTTGTGCAGATGATTAAGGGAGAGTTAGTGACTCTCCATCTTTAGCAATGGACACCAAACAGAAGATGATGTTACTACCACTACTACTACTACTACTACTATTAATAATAATAATAATAATAATAATAATAATAATAATAATAATAATAATAATAATAATATGTTGGTAAGGTTTTTTGGCATCTGTTTCCAGGTATCTTCAACGGCTTCCATCGAATATATACGATTCAATCACCGAAGCGACGTTAATAAATGTAATAATCCAACAGTGGGTTCACTCCTGGGTCAACCAACCGGTGTTCAGGGAAAAAAATAATCTTTTTTTTGTCTGCAAAAGGAAAAAATTAGAAGAGAAAGAAAGATTCTGATGCTTGTGTCTGACGCATCTGGAATGTAATCAGGTCTTAAGAGAGAAAAAGCCGGTCACACTTATTCGTCTCGCGTTCTACACGATATATCAACATGTCAAGAAGGTGTCAGAAAACACGATTCCACTATCACACGTCGCACTCTAATTGGATTTGCAAAAACACAACCACTCCCCATTCGCACTGGCCAATCACACGGCTAGATGTTATACCGGATTCACGTATCACACACACGCAAACACACACACATGTGTGCATGCGTATATATATATATATATATATATATATATATATATATATATATATATATATATATATTAATAAAATGTGTTGGTGTATGTGCGTGACAGTGTTGCTTTTTTTTCCTATCAGTGTGTGTGTATGCATGCAAAGTGTCTTTGAGCGAACATATTCCTGTGTATGTGTTTTTGTGTGTTTTTGTATGTGTATGTGTGCTTTGGAGCGTGTGTGTTCTCCAAGAGAAAAAAACTATGGCTGGGGATTTATATATATATACATATATATACATATATATATATATATATATATATGTGTGTGTGTGTGTGTGTGTGTGTGTGTGCTTAGCTGAGTTAGTTCGCATATCTTGTGAGAATGTTTGTAAGTATGTATGCATGTCTTTGGGCTGATGTGCGTGCATGTGTGTGTGTGTCCTGTAAGTGATGGAAAAAACCAACGGCTTGGGGGTCTGCTGCTGTAACCTTTCCACAAAGAAAGAAGTTAGCCACCGTTTCTGTCTGTATTCAAAGCATTCGCGACATTATGACGTAGACGTTTCAAACTTCCGCCTGCGACATGACAATGCACGCCATCGCCATCTTGATGCAGGAACTCACTGACATCTTCGGCCGCGGCTACTTGAGAATACATCTCCTACGAATTATTGATTGTCTGCAAAATTTTATTTCCCGGTGTCAGATTTTTTTTTTCTTTTTTTTTTTTTTCAGAATCAGCAGTTTATCGAAAGAAAAACATTTTGGCAACTCTTTTGTGAAAGAAATGGTGAAAAAGAAAGAAAAACTGAAATAATGCCAAATTCTTCATTGTCATGAAAAAAACAAAGGAACAAAATATTTATTGATTTTCATTTTAGTTTTCTGTTAACTACGTTTCATATCATAAAAAATTCCTTATTTAAAAGTACTGACGAGGTTATCAATCTTTACTTCTGCCTCCGAAGTTGGAAGAGGTATATCCAAGTAGAAGAGGTGTATTCAAAATAGAAGAGGTGTATTCAAAATAGAAGAGGTGTATTCAAAATAGAAGGAGTAGATCCAATATAACCCAAAATCATCCATGTAATCTAATGACACCTTGTGGAATGATGAACCATTGGCTGAGGAAGAATTGATTAAATCTTAGGGCTGATCATGGAATTTTTTACTTACGCTACATAATTGCTATACATGAAATTATTCTGACTCAGTTTTAGTTGAAATGGCATAGGAAGAGGTAAGCTCTCTCAGAATACTTTCTAGTTTGTTTACTTCATCATACTTGGTGAAGGTCCCTTTTTAAAGATACATACGATATCAATAATCTTTTTAGGTTAAGACAACAAATTAACTTGCTGATATCCCACGCTTTTCGGAAGTTCGCTATACGCCCTTTTTAACTCTCAGAAAAAAAAAAACGAATATAGTCATCAGCTTCAGTTTTGTAGCAAACTGTCACAGAGGCAGCAAACAACCTCCTCCGCACTCCTTTCTATACCTGAGTCTCGTGTACCTCCCTACACTTACCCTAATATCATCATTTGAGTCGGGAAATACCCAAAATTATTTCGTATATATATTAATGGTAATTTCTTCTTTGTTATAAGCCATTCCGGCGTACGAAATGTTTTCATAGAACTTGTTTTTAGATGGCTGTCCCTATCTGAATTTTAATATTACAAGTAGTAAACAAACATTAGATCACTTCTTTTGCTGCAAAATTCTTTCCATAAACATAATACCCGGCTGATTGAGCAAAGGATACAAAAGTTAGGACAATTTTACTTACATTGTTATAAACTGATATTCATTGTTGCAAAGAAATAAACATTGGGATAAAAAAATATCTGAAATTACTATGAATTTTAAAAGCATTTTAAATAAATTCTTTTTTTTCTCATAAGAATAACTATTTGAAAACATCATTCAAAATAGTAATAAACAGCTTCCCCACGCTTATATATATATATATATATATATATATATATATATATATATATATATATATATATATATATATATATATATATATATATATATATAGTGAAAGAAATATAAGGGTCCAGTTTGCATAATAGTCACATCATGAATTGAACAAACCTACTGAAACATTAGAAAATGCTTTATTTTTTAGACCTTTTTAATTCAATTTTATTTCAGAAAAAGTGTCTCCTTCAATTTTCACCTTTTAAAAGGAGGTCCCCTCACTTTAAACCCATTTCTGAATCATAAATAAACATATAAAATAAGAAGATATGTATATGTGCGGACAATAGGTTCCACTTTAGAACATTCTCCAAAAGCATTTTAAAATGTTTCCCTCAAAACTTTCGTTTCAGACAAAATCCACCAATCAAGGTCTGTTGAATAGGCATGCCAAATCTGGTTGGGCTGCACCTATGTTTAGGTACTTTTTTAGCGTTACAAATACAGAAACACACACTTTTACTCGGACATACAAACACAAAAACACTTTTCATCTACACATACACACGTAGACATGCACGTATGCACACGCACACACACACACACACACATAGACAAACATTTATCGTGATCATTTTTAGGCAGGGTATTTTAGATAACAATAACTGACTGGTAACATTATCTATGATTATAATGAACTACTCCCCCTGTAGTAGAAGTAGAAAAATCACGTCAAATCAATTTCCTGGCTGCTAAGTCGTTGTCATAAAGTAAAACCTAGAGCATTGTCAAATGGTATGGCTAACAAATGCTTTTAGTCACGAATGGTTTGTGGTTTTTTAATGTATTTCCTGCTTGCAAAAAGGACAGCCGGGCATTTTCGAAAGCTTTTTACGATTTCATGAAACAAACCAAAAAGTGTTCTTTGTTCCTAAGAATAAAAACCGGCTTCAGTTTCAAACCAAAATCTAATGGATAGTAAAAGAATGTATTGTTTGCTGTACTTGATGAATCGAGGTATTTGCTCTAGTCTCTCTCTTCATTCTCCGATTATTGACTTCGATTAATAAGAAAAATCGAATTTCAGTTTTTTTCTATTCATGAATTAGAAAATACAGAAAAGAATTGGGAGATCAGCGAATTATATCATCTTTTATAGATTGATTCAGTTTACAATATATATATATATATATATATATATATATATATATATATATATATATATATATATATATATATATAATTGTAGTGATGTATTCTGAGAGAGTTTTTGTTTTAACAAATTATCAATTTCATAATGATATATATGATAAACTGATTCAGTGAGAAACTTTTACATTATTTCCGGATCAAGGACGATCCCTCTCTTTCAGATTTTCCATGTGTTTCAATAGTGAAACCATTAACATTCATTTACGTTAAACATCAAATAGACTGCATTAGTTCCTGGTCACTGGCCGTCTTCTCCTTGCTCATTTTAAAGCATTTATATAGTAAAATCATTAATAAAACTTTTACATAATGCATATAATAGCTCTGTTCTATCAGTAATGGGATTAAACCGACTATAACTAAATAATTAAAAAAACACGAACCAATTCTTACTGCAGATAAAATCTTACCTGTAATATCAGCTGTTCCATGAAGAGCTAATTTTATCGAGTTATAATGAGATATGATATCATATAGTTATTAACATATCAAAACCTCTTTATTCATTGGATTCCACGCAAAGTGAAAAAGTGGATTTGAATTTAAGCTATTTAAGAAAATATTTGCATGCATTTTGTGTCCTAGTGGCACGCTCAAGATGTCGTGGTCAACACTGGAGCAAAAATCTATTTTTGTTCTGGGTTTCACCTACATCATTGTCGTTCTCTTTCGCACCCTAATCAATGAATTTCAATGTTATTTAGAAAGGATAGGGTATTAGGAATAATTGGTTGAATTCTTGAATGAATCCAGAGACTTATACACTTGCCTTTCTTGCATCATTGCACATTCTCTGCAAAAAGTCTCAATGAATTTCAAAGGAATTTTCGGCAAGGGTAAGACCAAGGTAGAGTCTAGAGAAAACCATTCAAAGACATTTTTTCATGCATTAATATATTCGGTCGTGTTCGTCGATGTAGTATCTTTGGAAATCCCCCAAAGAGTATCGATATCATTTCGTAGAAGGATTGGACATGAACTGAGAAAACATTGATCAGATTTTCGGGAGGATAGGTATGTGCTTTCTGAGTTGTTGTTGTTGTTGTTGTTGTTGTTGTTGTTGTTGTTGTTGTTGTTGATGATGATTATTATTATTATTATTATTATTATTATTATTATTATTATTATTATTATTATTATTATTGACCCCCCCCCCTTACCTGAACTGCTGCATGGCATGTTCGTTTTTGTGTTTTATCAGATAAATTCTAATTCAAATTTTGGCTCTGGTTCATTGCACAGAATTCGATATCCGTTTTCCTTTTCCGGGTCGTGCCAACTTACGCAAATTCCAAACTATTCAAGGGATATTAATAATTGATAATATTAAAAATCACCAGATCAACGCGTAACAGACAAGATAAATTGCAATATAAAAACCTTTCTGAAGATCCAATCAATACAAAATTGCATCACTCATATCACTTGATTGTGATAGTAACAACAGACGTTCAATTCTAAGCTTGATGTTTTTCACCAGTAATTTTATCAAGTAAAGAACTAAACACTATAAAATCTTCTGCTCTAGCAATCAATATATCTTGACTGAAATAGTACCCGTACAAAATGGCCGGGTTATTTTCGTTGGAATTGGTACTTTAGGCTAGGATCAAAGTATCCCAAGGACTACGTAAGATCAGAGCGTTGCTCTCTCGCTCAATGGGTAATAACAGTGCATTCTTTGAATAGAGGTACACACGCACACACACATACAGACACACACACACACACACAATTTCTAAAGACCATAATATGTGCAGATGAAATTTCGTTGGTTTCGCAACTATGTACTACTTTTTTTCAACAAAAGATAATGGAGAATACAAAAGATAGTATATTAATATAGTGTCTGTGTCTCGTGGCGGACGGGACAATATTATCATAATACATAAGAATCAATAGAACAACTCAAGATTTATTGATTATATTCCGAAAATTGTTTCTTTCGTTGTAAGAATGGTTAATCAAGGCAGTAAAATCAGTAATATTTGTAGACAATTCACTACGTGTATAGTCTAGAAAGATAATATATATATATATATATATATATATATATATATATATATATATATATATATATATATATATATATATATTCTAGAAAGCTTTAAATACTAAACATAAAAATATTCTAAAAATATTTCTGTATCACTTCTGTCACCTATTACCCAGTATCTGTCGATGCAATTCATTTTCTCCGATTTTTCCCTGTTTCACACATACTTTCTTCTTATGATTCAATGTATGAATAGTCTCTTGTTGAGATCATCAGTTGTTAACAATGTATCTGTTTCAGGGATTTAAAAAATAAAACAGTTATATTATTATCACATGGCCCTTTAGCAGTGTTGATCAAACTCAATCTCCTTTTTTCATCATATAGTTCATGCCATACATGTAGTTCATCATTTTAAATACGGTTTTATGCGTATTGTAATTCAATATTATTTTGTACTACATATCATTTAGTTTTGGGGGGACAGGGTTTTTCCTCAAAACGTATTTAACGATGAAGGATCAGTAAGTATATCAATAAACGTAACCCACTGTTTGCATTATTTCTATTGAATGTTCACCCATGTGAATATTGTACCTGTTGTGTCGGTTTTAATCTCAGATTGCATGCAATACAATGCAATACAAAGATTTTTCACATTGACAATAACTGGATCCATCTCTTTTGGTTACCTGATTCCCGTAACATTATTATAAATTGATTTTTTTTTAATATACACCATTAGTTTATTGTATCTTTATATTTTCATTAAAATATCCTTTGATTTTCGTTATTATTTTACAATGGTCGAGCTGATAAGCTTTGAAGGGATCAGGGTGTCTACCTATGGCTTCGGTAAATTATTAAAAAATCCTACTAATTTCGCTGCCTTGATTGAGAATTCTTACAACTAATTCATAAAAATAGTATGAAATCAATAAATCTTAGATATGCTCAAGCAATTCTCAAATATTCTGATAATGCCGTTCGGTAAAAAATATATGCTGGAATACCACTTATTCTAAGAGGCATTCTCACTATACGGAACGGGAAACTATCACGTTTATCAAACAATTTGTAGATAAACATTCCATCCTAGATTTTAATATCCAAATCTAGGAACGTTGCTTGCATTCCTTTATGTCCGCATTTTAATTCAAGATCTTTAGGGTATTTATTACTTCATGATTTTCTAAATTCTCTTCCCTCATTGAGAGAACATAAGGGTACAACATAAAAATGAACAAGCTCGTTTTATATTAATCTTAATTTGAGATGACATGAATATATATTCGTATCTTTGTTAATACAAATTTTCCCAGTAAGGGGCAAGATCGATTCCCATTGGGATACTTATGATTTGATGAAATATTTCATTTCCTATATCAAAGAAACATTTCTTATTTTTAAGTAACATTCCCGAATAAGATGACAACAATCAACTTAGCAGTTCAGCTTAGTTGTACACAGTGAAGCAGCCACTAAGAATTGAATTCACTCCACTTCCAAATTGGTTTGCAAGACGAATTTTATTGTGGGATACTCGGTAACGATCTAACTCACTAAAAATGTTGTGAGAAATTACCCGATGCTGGAAGCAACGAGACGATTCATTTCTTTACTCAGACGGAGCCGTTATAATAGTTGAAATCCTATGACCCAATAATGCATATGTCGAAACGTATTGATAAAACCGACGATGTTTCAATGAGTTTTCTCTTGGTAGAAGATATAGATATAATCTATTAACATTTCTTTTTTAGAATACCAAGAATTCTAAAAGATAGATGATGATCGGACAGAACACAGAACTTTCCCGAAAGCATTCAAGCAAAAAAAGCAATACATGTCATGCATAATTAATTAATCTTAACTTGTCAAAAAGATGCAAATTATATACTGAGCACATCCTTTTTTTTTTATCACACATTAACACATGACCCGTTCATGTACAATTTTAATTGAAAAAGTTCTCTAATCAATTTTATTCAAGAATGAGAATATTAGTCTTAACTTATAGTATTCTAATAGAGACTCATTTAAGACAGTATTTCATCGAAGTATCATATAATAAAATACTCACCTTTCTGATAACTTGAAAGTCATTCTTGATTTCCTTCATCTTTTCCAGGCCAATGGCGTTTAGGAAACCCTCGGATGGTGCAAACACACTAACATCCATGGATTCATCCTTGGCTTGAGCCAAGAATTCCGGATCTAAAGACAGTATGTCATAGAATTCCCTGAAAAAAAAACACAGACTTTTAGAGAACTGTCAAGGTTGACAAGTGTCTCCTGATACTACTTTATGGTAAGTCAGTGTAATTATGGGAGATTGTTTTTTTATTCAAATTCTCCCTCACCAATTGTCTCTTTAACCGTCGTCATGATAGATGATAATCAGTTAGAACATAAAACACCCCGGAAGCATTCGATCAAGTAATACACCTTGCATATTGAATAACATTTAACAACATTGTGTTAACTTTCTTTTATTCCAAAGTAATGGGTCTTATTTTCTAATTGGTTACGTCCAAAATCATAGAAAATATCGATTATTCCCTCCAAACATTTGTCAACATAGTAATAACTTGACATCTACTTATTTTCAATTGGAAAACGGGTAAAATTTGCATATTTCTAATCGCATAAAGAAAAACAATTACATATGAATGTCATTGTCCTGGTCATAAAAGCAAAATTTGAAGGGAATAATGGCCATTCTCTATACTTTTTAATAATAAGCAATCAAAAAATAGCTGTCACTACACGGGAACTAAAATTACGTTACACGGTGTAATAACAGTGGTAGTAGTGCCACCGTTGTCTGAAAATGAATCACCGCAACATAGTTGTTTCATCTTTGTCATCATAGCACCCATCAGTCACTCAAGATTTTACTCACCCACCTAACCCATCCCAACTCGTCACATAGTGATATAAGATGTGAATAGCACTGTGAATTCCAAATGGGAAACCCTCTTACAGAACCAAAAGGATGAAAAGAGACTTTTTTATTTGAAAAAAGATATAAGGTCATGTATTTACTCAAACTCATTCACTCTTACGTTCACTCACCTGTCCTTCCACCCCCTATATCAATCTATTTCATTCTAATTATGCTTTCCACGAACGTCTAAATAAATGCCACATCACAGCAGTTACAAAATAAGTGTGTCCATATTACAATGGATTATCATTATGAATGGAGCGCCCTTTAAGAACAAATGAAAAATGTTCTTTTAAAAGGTAGTTACTACTGGACATATTTATATATTCAAGGTTCAATGCCATGGAATATTACCGGAAGCACTGGAATGGGCAAACATACCAGTATGGAAGGAAGAATATCTAGCCACCTAGTTTGGTCAGGTCAGAGAACATGTTATGTCCATAATAGCTGACTCATGTTGACCCATCTGCTGAACACAAGTTGATGATGGAATTCACAAATAAATCTTTCTAATAATTATTTTCCAAGCAGAAATTTGCTTTGTATAGGCAAAATAACAGACTAAAATTTCAAAAACAAATATTTATTCAAAAGAATAAACACATTGTCTGGGTACCCATGAAACACACACACGTATATACATATGTGTGTGTGTGTGTATGTGTGTGTGTGTGTGTATGAACGTATGTGTGCTGTGAGTTTATGACAGTACAACGTGTGAATACCAATGATTTCATCATCGATATTTCAAGAGATGTCGCGTCAGAAACGAAAACTTGTGACAACTTCAAGTGTTTCTTGAAGTGATAATGATGCAAGGACGAATTGATTTATTCTTACCTACTTTATCTATAGACAGCTATGGATAGATGCAAATATACTAAGACACACACACTCGCGCGAAAACACACACACGTGTATATATATATATATATATATATATATATATATATATATATATATACGTACATGTATATTTATGCATTCAAATTATAATTATAGTGGTGTTTATATGTACTCAATATTTGCGAAAAATTTAGCTGGTATGATAATTGTATATATATATATATATATATATATATATATATATATATATATATATATATATAAACAGATTTAAATAGATGCATACTCATGAAAATACTGATATGTATAGATAGATAGACAGGCAGATAGATAGTATGAATGAGTTGCAATGTGACCTTTTGATTCCTCCTATAGACAAGCTATGAACCATGTTGAGGTTGATGTATGATGCGAGATTATGGACGATGAATTTAGTATACATTTTTGACAGCTAACACCACATTTATGGTACATGTCGATTTCATGTAATCATTGTCTTGATATACGATCGAACTTTTGGCGCCCGATGCCCCTTCAATTTTGATGGCCTCACAATCAGAAGCGTTTAGTTCACCTCCCCGATTGGCCGAGATATGACCGTTGCCACTTTTATCACGTTCAATATCGAAAACTTTATTTGAAATGGAAACCTTCCAGACAGACACAAAAGACTAACTGACGTGAGTTGTTAGTGTTTACAGGCACGGCTCAATGGTTAGCCAAGTGCTATGTGCTAATCGAGTCTCTTCGGATAATGGGTCATTGACATTCGTTGCGAGCCTTTTATGAAACCAAAATAAAATGGTTTGATACTTGGGTTGAATTCTCTTCATTTTGACCGGTCAGGCCGAATCTTAATCTACATCCGTTCAGAGTTTTCTAAGCCCTAAACAGCTGTAGATTAAACAATATATCAATGCACATTATTACCTAACGGCAACATTTTGGACTTCACAGGAAGTCAGTAAAGTAATCCTGTATACCTATTTTTACATACATGTACGTATGCCGTTAGATATCAGTGGATCACAGACAAAGAATATCTTTCTTTTGTTTTCTTACAAGTGAACTAGTTTTTGGTTTCAACAAATATAAATATTCCCCAAAAGATAAAACGCTTTCGGCAGCACTATATGCCATTTCTAATACAGTACTGCCAAAATGATTTATATTTTGAACATTATCTATATTCATTGAAATAAACAAACAAGAAAAGATAACTAAATGATGGTCTTGTCTGATGGTCACTGATATGTTATGGTATTCTTACATTTAGGTAAGAATAGGTGTACAAGATTAATTTATCTTTAATGAAAGAAGTATTAAAGTGAAATTGTGGTCAAGTAAACTGTATGCATGTCTATGTATGTATTACTACAGGTATATATCTGTGTGCTTGTGTATATGTGTGTGTTACGTTCTATGTATATGTGTGTCTGTGTATGGATGTATGTGTGTGTGTGAGTAAACACATATGCGTTCATGGATATTTACTTTCATGTTCAGGTATACAACGAAACAGCTGTCTGTGGATGATGCAATTATATGTTCAACTTCAACCATTTATATATATGTACATATATGCTTAAAGTCTTCCATTCATATGAATAAACGGGTGACTTGGCTTCGTGAACGAAGATTTTTCATGAATAAAAGACAATAAAAATCCGATAATTGTTGCTTCAACCATATAATATATGTATATATATATGTGTGTGTGTGTGTGTGTGTGTATACACATGAAAGTAGATATACATAAAATTGCATGCATAGTCTTTTGATGTATTTATGTATAAATACATGACGTTTTAATTTTTCTCACAGTTCAAGGTTTTATTAAATTTGATACGTTTTTCTTTAACAGCTTATATTTAGATACATTAGTTTTTACGTCAATACTTAAACTAAATCAAAACACACATTAATCAAAGCCGCACTATTCGAGGTAGACGTGTACATATACATTTGTATGTGAGTGTGTGATTTTTCTGTAATGTTGACTTTATTTTCGCGAACAAAGATCTAAGAAAGCATTTCACTTGTGCCAGAGGACCGCTGAGAGCTGATGTGCCCAATACGGGCTGTGCATATTCTGCGGCAGTGGTTGCACGGTAAGGTTTTAAGTTTTACAATTCATATCAAATATTGTTGCATCAATCATGTGTGTAAAGCTGTATTTACCTGAGATAAGGAGTTTCGGACATTGTTTCGGCCACCGACTTGTAAGGGAAAGCCAAGACTTCATCAATCACATGAAGGACACCATTGATCGCTTGAATGTCGGCCGTTGTTACCCGGGCTTTCACGTTGTTACTGATTACATACACTGCGAAGAAATTAAAAAAAATCATCATGCAAGAAACTTTGACAAGTCAATCTTGTGGTGTTGTATATATCTTACTTTAAAACCTCCTCTTAAGTCGATTGATTATTCATGCCAGATTTGCTTGGGGTAATGAGACTTAGTAATATACAGAGATAGATACAAATCAAATCATAATCGGGTTGAGGGCAAATACAGGCACACAATTGGGGGTAAAATGGGAAGCCATATGATAATTTCACACATGTTAATAACCTATTTAGACTCCATGGAACCGTTTTAGGTCCCGGGTGAAATCAAAACTTGGAAAAAAAAGGAGTTGTTCAACCAAAGTTCGACTTTTGTACAACAATATAAAAGATGGGTGAGTCTCGCACCGGGTCATAATTACTGGCCAGCATACATATTTTAGAAAGATATCTTCTACTCAGTCCATTGCCTGCCTTTCACAATACTGTTCACTACACAAGTAAATAATCTGGGACACTGGTTAATTCAGCATCACTTTGTAGCAGTCATTCAAAATTCGATATTTACTCGGCTTGCTTTAGTCTGGCAATAGTTGCAATTTGTTAGAAGGCCATTTAGCTTTAAATTGCATAACTGGTCTCAGCAGCATGTGATTCAATCAGTAAACTAAGGTCTGTTCAGTACACGACCAAACACTTTGTCGTTGTTGTTTTTGTGGCTCTTCGTCGAGGTCGAGGAAAATGGTTTCCAAAACATAGAACGAAGATGCCCTTTCGTTTATTTGTTTAACGTCTATTGTACTTCAAGAAGTAGACGATACCTCACAAACAACTGATTTCGATGGCATGGAAACCAACATGATTGGAGCTGATGGATCTGTTATATTGACCATAGAAGCTGCTGGTTTTTTATTGAATTCGTTAGAAAGAAAATGTTTTTTTAAAGCTTCGTAAATGACGTCTGTGATCTTTAGTTGTCATGACGTGTCTCCAGGTTCTAAATAGTTTGGCTGCGCTATTGTCAAACTCCCTTGCTTCATTAAAATCTAAAATCTAAACAAAACAGAATTCATTTCTTCATACAATATTATTCCAAAACTACTCGTCTCATTTCAACTCCTTTATTAGTGGTTTCTGTAAATTGGATTTGAAATCTTTAGCAATACAAATCGATCAGAGTTGGGCTTGAGAAGTGGGAATTCATCGTTGGCTTTTGCATGTGTCACTGCTATTTGTGCATGATATCACTGGTTCTTGGTCTGGTCATTGTCATCCGTTATTATTGTTACGTACGAAAATGGGGTCAAAAGTCAGTAGTGGGAGTTTGACAATAAACAAAAAGTCATGTTTTGATAACATCTTTGGAACCAACAAGAAAAACAACAGACTCTGTCCAAAACCCGCCATGTTGTATATACAACTTTTGGCAACATTTAGCAACATTTGGCAACATTTGTCACTGTAACAGAATATTCATAATATCAAAAAATATTTGTTTCCAATTGATTTTTCAAGTTAAACCTCATCTAAACATTCAAAACAAAATAAATACTTGCATCAAAAAATAGATAAAAAAATTTCGACCGAAATGCAATATGATTCATTAACAAAGGAAAAGAAATATACGATTATGATGCCTGCATCAGTTATAAACAGTTTAGTCCCCTTCTTTTTCCCCTCTTCCTTTCTTTTTTCTTTCTTTCTTTCAGCGTTTATGTTATATATTTATAATCTATCACCGAACTTTTAATGATCTCACTAACCAGTTCTTTTTTTTTTCTTGAATCCTAACATTTTATCTGGAGAATTGATTTTTTTCGAATGAAATAATATGACGTAGTGTAAAGTAAAGATGAATATAATTTCCTTTTCTTTTTTACTATCTCCCCTCTTATTAAGATAATGCTTTCTTATCTTTGTTAGGATTCCTGCCTATCTCCTCTCTTAAACCAGAATTTCTTCAGGTCACTCAAGTCCTTACGAATCTTGTTAACCTATTCTAATCTGGTGTTAAGAAATTTCTGTTGTTTTTAGAACTTACATCACAGTTAAAAACATAGTTTCTCAAGAGATTCGAGAATGACGTTCATTATCCTTCATTGTCAGCATCTAGATAAATCACTTATCGAAAAATTGATTTATATTTATCAATAAACTATCAAAATTCTATGTTTGAATGATCAACTTATGAAAAAAAAGACAGCTGTTATGAATCCAAATGGATGGCCCATATGGCCTAAATACGTCACTGGAATCGGTTAGATTTCAAAAGTTCTCTTTAAAATTTAAAATCGCTCCCTCTAGAGAGCAAACAGCTTTGCATTACTACACCTTTTTTAGCACTGCACGACAAGTCATAGGCCTCATTAACTAGTGCCTCTGACCCACTGAACAACTGTTCACTACTTTTTCCTCAGGATTTTCCCGAAAACCGTAGAATTTTAATTCTGTGATTCCATTCAATTCCACCAAATTGGCCAAATGCCATACTCTGATATGAACCATTGTTGGAAGCCATGCAAGAAACAAAGCCAGTTTGAAATCTCTTCATTTCTTTATTCATGAGCTTCATGTAATTCTATAATTGCTTGCGTTGCTTTGTATGAATTTAAAGGTTTTTTTTAAAGCGGTTGCTACGCGTCCCCAATGACAAAGATTCAGAACAATGCTTTGAAAAAGATTTAAACCTATCTGGTTCTTAGTTACGACGGGATTGAAATTATTTTCATTATTTCTCTCTGCAGGAAAACAGAATCCCTTTGATTACATCCGTTAAAAACTGTTCTTTCCTTTGAGTTTCGGAAACTACATCCGCTTCCTTTGATTTTCAAAATGATATCACAAAAATACACACAAGATATTATGAATTTTACAAATGTATCTATAAATAAATAAATGATACAATATGGACTTAATTCAGCAAGAATTATATATACAAATCCACACACACACTCATATACACACACACTCATACACACACACACATAGATATGATTACATCTGTAAAGACCAAAGGCTTCTGTGCTCTTAGAATGACGAAATGTGACGCATAGACTCGTTTACAAGTCAATCTTATATCTACCCAGGAGTCAATGCATCTGTGTAATAATACAATACATTCTTACTACATAAATACACCAATCTATCTCAGAATGTCCCTCATCTATTTATGTATCTATCTACGCTCATTTTAAATTAATCTATCTTTGCTCGTTCCAAATCTATCTCATTTTGAATCTTTACATCTATCTATGTCTTTTACTTCCAATTCCTTCTTTTTCACTCCATCCTCCACATTTCATTTACTAATGTCTGGAATCTGAACAGAAAAAGTCGTCCAAATCTAATCGCTCGGAATAAATCAATGGAAATTCTAATTTATTTATTTCCCTGCTCATCTAGCAATTGACTTTGCAATCTTGGCATCTGCGCTCAGGCCGAAACTTTTCCTTTCAGACAATTACCAAATTTGCTTTCTTCTCGGAATATACAATCGCAGATATAAAAGATCGTTTCATCTTTTACGTAAAAACAAAAACGGAAAACTAATGAATGCATTCAAGTACATTGTAAAGAAAAAAGATGTAAACTTTTTAAGGTGGAACTAAAGTTTGGAAATACAACAGATTTGTCAAACTCCAAACCAACGTAGCAAGAACGACATGATCAATTCTCACTAAATTTTAGACAAATGAATATAAACATTTCCCTACCCTCTGTGATTTGAAATAATGACTTACTGATTGGTAGTTGTGTCTCTTCCCAACTGAGCTGAATCGTTAAGTCTTACATACCCACCCAAAATTATGTTAGAGATTATATGATTATTATTTGATTCTAATATATAATTACATCTATAAAACTAACATTGCCCTACAGTGATTTGAAATCACGACAAGTGAGTATAACAAACTCTCTTACCAACTGAGCCAAACTGACAATTCTTCCATGTCTACAAAATTAATCTTACAAGTACAGATAGAGTTATTTTATTCTAATATTCTAATAAATAAATTCTCATACTACGTATATGTATATATATATATATATATATATATATATATATATATATATATATATATATATATATATATATATTCTGAATACAATACAAATGTATCCGTAATCATCTTTGAGTGGAGTTTGGTTCTGCAGCAGCCAGGCTTTTCACCGTATATAATAGTGGAAAAGTAAACCTGAGAAAACATCGCCTCCCCTAATCTTATCGACCAAATCTGTATTTTTCCCCTTAAATTTTGTTTGATATTATAGAAGTTGGACAATCTAATGCTGCCATGATAGTTTTGATTCACGAAATAATTTCACTCTCTTAGAACTAGTTGCCATGTAATGGTTGATCTTCGTTGTTTAACCCTCGAATATAGCGCATTATATTTGAGATTGTATTACAATGCAATCTCCAATATAATGTGACTCCCACTTCCTGTATGTAAAAATCAGTCAGATATTTTATCCTCTTATGAAATGCAACCTAGGGAGTAAAGACTGCACACCCTCAAGAGAAGAGGAAATCAAGCGAGGTATCATCCGAGGATGGTAAGCCTTTGGCAGAACAAGTCCAACCGGTCAAAAACAAGAAGATCCCATTAATCCTAAAAAGAAAGGTGTATAACCAATGCATCCTCCGAATAGTTACTTATGGAGCTGGAATATGGAACCAAACCAAGAGACTGACCCACAAACTGAGACGTGCCAATGAATTATGCTCAACCTCACATGGTGAGACGAGAAGACAGCACAAAACATCCAGGAGAATACTGGAATCAAAGACATCTTAGAATCCATAAAATAACTCAAATAGCCATGGGCTGGCCATGTCACAAGAATGGCAGACAACCAATGAACATCATGACACGACAACTCACAACATGGATCCCCAGAGATCACATGTGCAACTGTGGCCGGCAGATTACAAGGTGGAAAGACGAGCTAGACAAATTTAAAAAGTACTGGCTCAGCGTCGTCCACGGTAGAGAAATGTGGCTAATCCTTGAGAGGGTCTATGTCCAACGATTGACGTTAAGAGACTGATTTTGATGATGATGATGATGATGATGATGATGATGATGATGATGATGATGATGATGACCCCAATTTTGACTCTGATTATATATATATATATATATATATATATATATATATATATATATATATATATATATATATAACTTCTCGCATCATACAATAGTAAATGCGATAGTTGAAAGAACTTCACATGTAGGCTTCATACACAGTATCTTATTTCCAAACCAATTCAATATCAACTATACTTTATACATTAGAAATAAACAGATATTATGAACAAGCTTGGCTGTGCTAAGGTCAAACTCACTTGGTTCATTAAAATCTAGAAAGTAAACAAAACAGAATTATTATATTATTCCTAAACTACGTGTCTCATTCTTACTTCTTTAGTAATAGTTCCTATCAATGATATTTGATGAGTTTAGCAGAACAAATCAACCTAAGTTGGGTTTTATAAGTGAGTGTGTATTCGTCATCACTTTTTGTGTAACTCATTGTGTCACTATTATTAGTACATGACGTCACTCGTTTTTTTTCTGGTCATTGCCGTTCAGCATTGTTACGTATAAAAATAAAGTCAAAACTCAATAATAAGAGTTTGACTGAAGAAAGAAAGGAAAACTCTACTCAACCTAGTGGGTAATCCTCCACT
>OY735210.1:61840972-61905972 GCA_963457665.1 Thysanoteuthis rhombus | reverse complement strand
TAACCACCTTTTTATAATCTGGCTTGGTCAACTTTACCACTCATTATAACAGGCAAGACTCACCAGGCTCTATTCGATAGATAGACGAAACGACATTAGACCTTTTATGCCACGTGTCCCTTAAATTCTTATCCTTTCCTGTATTTCGTTTTCACGCCTAGGAATAATCTAACAGGCCTCTACTCTTCTCTTCTTTCCAAAATCGAACGTATTAATGTTTCCATTCCATGTGTTTCATTCACATTCTTCATTTTTGCATTAAACGTATCTCTCATTTTTCACATCTAAATATTTGTGTCGACAACTACATCTTCTTGCCACATCTCACCAACAGCTATCATCTACTCTCACCAACACAATATAAGGACAATAAATCCTATATTGGGGATAGAGTGTACCACCTCGTATATGAATCACGGATATATCGGCTTTGGACTGACTGGCCCGGACTATTCGGCCCAGAGAAGTTGCAGAAGTATTTTTCGGCTGCAATTTTTCCTACATCAGACAATTTGAATGTGTAATGTTTGTTTAGTACCACAAATCTTTTTTTAAAAGTTTTTATTACTATTTTTTACCATTTCATCCACTATTTACGACTTTTCACTTCGCTACGGAAAATTGTGAGTTTTTTTAAGGTCGTCTTTAGGTTTTTTATTTAATCAAAATGTTTTTACGCTTTCGATCTTATTGATGTGAATTTTTGATTTAAAAAAAGTCTCAAATAGAGCACACCATTGACTTTTTGACAACAATTAACAACGTGCAGGAGTTGGAATTGAAACGAAATTGAACGGGAGTTGGAATTGAACAAAATCAACTACGGTTGCACAAAAGAGCGAATAGAGTTGATTGTAAAATTGTCATATATTAAAACAAATTAGTGTCTTAATTCAAAATGTACTTATTGATATCATTTATTCATTCGTTTATTTATTTATTCATCTATATTTATCAAAAAGCTTTGACGGCGAACAAACTCATGTAAATATCTGTCTACTATCCAGTATAAAAAACAAGCAAAAACAAATAAAGAGTGGACTTATTTGTTATTTACTGTTTTAAAACGGTTTTCTGTGAGGACTTTCATCAGATTGCAGTAATTCCATTTCTCCAAGGAAACTTCATCAGAGCAGCAACTTTAATTTTTGATCAACTTCATATAATGCATCTGTATTGAAGGTTAAAATTTGGACTTTCCCAAATTCTTTTAGCCCAATACACAGATTTTAAACTTCTACCAAAGTTGAGATACTGATGAAGTTTTAATAAAAGTTTTGGGGCTTATCATCAATGGATAGGTTTTTTTTTTTTTTTAATGAAAATGGTATTTTGTCAAACCCATGGAAACCTAATGCTTGTCGTGTTTTCTTTGCCTCGACCCGTCGGAATTGAATTTCATTTTTTCCCGAAAAGTTTGACTTTCTTCCCAAGAATTCTTGTAATTTTAGGAAAATGTGATTTTATGAAAATGTAATTTCAAACATGAAATAGCCTACAGATGTACAATGTAGACAAGGGATAGACTTGATTGAAAAATATAGTTGGTGCTCCAAGTAAAAATTTTCGCAGGGAAAATTCGGGCCAACCGGCTGTCTCGCAAGAAAGGCAGACAACTAATGGACATTGCGACTCACGTCATGTATCCCCAGAGATCACATGCACAATCAAGACCAGCAGAGAACTAGACGGACAGACGAACTATATAAAAACGACGGACGTTAAAAGACTGATGAGGATGATGATGACTGGCTCTGCGACGCCAACGGTAGAGAAGTGTGGCCTATCCTGAGGAAGGTTCATGTCCAACGACAGACATGATGATGATGATGATGAACTGGCCCAAAGTCAATATCTCTGCAGACTCTCGTGTATATCAACATCATCACTATCAGCAGCTGGACAAAAACGTTTCTCATCTATGAAGACCACAATTGCGTCGATGTGTACCACCAGTAAGCGGCAATCTCTCATCTTTCTACATCGTCTGGTCTTTTCCTATTGCTTTTAAGGACCTGTAGACACAAATCGGTCTATCATTTACTCGATCTGTTTTATCTGTTAAGTGTCCATCTCCATTTTTGTTGCTCAACTATTTTGTATAATATCCCCCGCCCTCGTTCACACTCGAATCTGCGATAATTTTTTCCTCACTCTATTGCCCTCTGTACAATTCTAAATTCATTTTCAGTTCGTTTAGTTTGTTTCTATGTTTCACATACATCAGTCATAGTTGGTATTATGCATTGATTGTTTACTATGTTTTAACCCTTGGCATTTTGATATGTGTCTATTCATACCAAATGCTTCCCAGCCAATCTTTAGGTGTCGTTTTATTTTGCGTTCATGATCTTTCTCTAACAGTTTTAACCGACTTGGGTAAACGTATTCGTCAACCTTTTCTCAGGTGTCACCCTCTATTGTTCATTTTTGGGCACTTTATCGTTGAAAATCATTTTTCTTTGTTCTTCACAAAAGTTTTCACTTTCTCTATTTAGATCACTCAGCATGTTTTGTAATATCGTCAATGAAACGTCATCTGTGTATGTATGAATGTATGTATGTATATAAACGTGCATGCGTATCTGTTTGAGTGGGTGTAGGTAGATAGAGAGAGAGGGGGAGGGTCAGCTCGGGATGGGGGAAAGCAATTAAAATATTTATTATCCTTGCAACACTCGACATTTATCTCCCAGCCAGGTGACAAATAAGTCTCCTCTTGACAAACTACGTCCTCGAAATATTCTCCCGGTTTATTTCTTTTCTCTCGCCCGTTGCATCATAAGGAAGTGGAAAGCAGGCGTTAATATCCTCTCTGAAGCAATTGGCACGTGATTACAAGAAGACTATTATTACTTCCCTTGCCCTCTTTTATTTCGCTTCCTGGGTGCTTAGCATTGAAGAAATACCGAAATGTTGGAACGAAGCACCGCGGAGAAATTGATGGGGTCGTTTCAGTGTCAACTTTCCAACCGTACTATTCTCGTAGCTCAGTACGTGAGAGCTGCTGCTACAGTTAACCAGAATTCCTTTGGTAGAAAGGGACTTGTGTTCGCGTTCTACTGAAAGCTTATTCTTTATTTGTCGTTATATCCTGGAAGATTATCCTTTATCTGCCTGTATATTCACTACCATAGACTGAATTTCTGACTGAGTTACGATAAAAAGCAAATAATAATAATAATAATAGTAATAAGAAGAAGAAGAAGAAGAAGAAGAAGAGAGCACGGTTTGATAAAGTACGTAGATCGATTCTCTTCAGAGGGTCCCTGCTTTCTTCTATAGGCGTAGCTGAGAAAGGGGGTATTCAAAAACATCTCCAGGCCCCTAAACAGTAGTTCATCTACTGCATTTCTACCGACAAATTTCAGTAAATGTTGGAGGGGCCCTCAAGGAGTCAATTCCCCGGGCCTTCGAATCCCTCTACACTTCTGTCTCCTTCTCTATATTCCCCCGCTCGTCTGTCCCTCGTCAAAACTCCGACTCACTGCAAGTCTCCCAGTAAGGAAATGAAAGCAGGCGTTAATATCTTCTTCGTTGCAATTGACTCGTAATTCGAAGAAGAGTATTATTAGTTCTATTGTCATGTTTTATGTCCTTTCCTGGTTGCTCGGCATCGACGAAATACCAAAAAGAACGACAGCCTCGTCACTGCAAAATTAATGTGGTCGTTTCGCTGTCAATCAAAAAGAGACCCGTTAACCGTTAGGCCATCCGTACTCCCTCCCCTGTCTTTAATGAATTATACAGATGGGGGTCTTTTCAAAGTGTCCCTTGTTATCTTTTCTAGATCCCCACTCGCCTGGCCCTTCATCAATACCCCACCCAGTCCCATGCAAAAGGCATAAGCGTCTCATTCGCCACCTTAGCAAGATGATCTTATTTGTGAATTATCACACCTACGACGGATCAGACAAGGATGGGTGTGGCATTCTTTTGCCATGAGTAATTTTAAAGAAGGATCGATGAAAAGATTCGTGGCCAAAAAATCTGCAGGCGTCGATCTAGGGGGGTGGGGGTCAAGGGGGCAAAATCCCCCACTCTGCTCGAGCAAAGCAATTTTTTTTCAATTTGTAGATAGAAAAAAAATTTGAATAAAAGATCCACAACTCATCATAAATTAAGTATGAAAGCAAAAATGTAGTATATTTGTATTTCATCTAATATGAGTGATACAAACTGAAAATCCTGGATCCGGCCCTATTAGCAAAATAGCACGCTTTTGTTTAGACCTGTTTTTTGTCGGTTGGTAAACACAAACTTGAAAAAAACACACCTAACCAACAATTGAAAACTTGTTCCAGGTTGAATGTATGTTTAAACATCAAGTTTGTCTTTGAACGATCGTTAATAATCTAGTCTACTAACTATATATATACATTTATCTATACAATTATCAACTAAGCTTATCTTAATCCAACACAAGAGGACATGGTGCGATAAGAAAATTGTGTTGCACCAATCTTCAGCCTGCATGCCTTGAAAATCAGTATTCAAAAATGCTATCTCTTTTATACATTACATTGCCCACGGACAAAAGTGAAAAGACCACATAATCATTGGCTCCTACATATGTCTTACAAGGCATGTATCTCGATTGTATAGCGTCAGTCTCCGGGGACAGGTGTGCAGTCATGTCATTTATCTAACCTTGGAAGACCTGTCCTGAATTGCCATCGACTAACAATAGTGCTAAATCCCTTGATATATTGGGAATCAGAAAACTAGGGTTATTACGCGATCTCCTTTCTCACGCGGAGATGAGGTCAAAACATAAACGTTAATATTCTAAATCCGGTGGGATTCGAACCTGCAACTTAACTCTGATGTCCGAGAGAGAGGGTTAATCATTTGGCGATAAAGACGTAACCTTTCGACCACTGGGGCGTTCTCTGATCGAAAATATCGGAATAAGCGTATAAAAGATCGGTATCTGAAATCAAACCTCTTGGATTGCTTTCTCTACTAAGCAGGGGAAGAATGCGGTGGCGACGGTGCAAGGTGAAGCCAACGGCAAGAATAATATGTAATTTGGCACAATGGGACGAAGAGTAAGACGATCGGGATGAGAGATGGACAAAAGATAATGGCCAAGAGGAGATAAAGAAGAAGATCAATTGGAAGACATGATGGAAGGAGAGAGGCTCCGAGGAGGAGGAAAGTATTCACGATGAGAAGGAGACAAAGGAGAAAGAAAGAAAGAAAGAAAGAAAGAAAAAAAGAAAGAAAGAAAGAAAGAAAGAAAGAAAGAAAGAAAGAAGGAATTGTATAGTAATGAAAAAGGAACAAACAAATAAACAAAAACATGAGAGAGAAAGAAAGAAAGAAAGGAAAATAGACAGACGAACTGAAAGAAAGAAAAAAGAGAGAATGAATGAGAGAAAGATAGATGAAGGGTTAATACGGTATTGTAACATAATGAAGAAAGAAAAAGAGAGAAAAAGAGGAAGAAGGGGAGAAAAACAGATGGAGAATTAATATGGCATTGGAGAAGAAAAGAAAGACAAATGAAAGAAAAGAAGAAAAATCATACTGTGTCACAATAATAAGAATGAAAGAAGAAAAAGTAAAGAATTAGAGAAGGTAAAGCAGATGAATTGTTTTGATAGTAAGGGATGGAAGAATGAGAAGATCCAGAGAATGGATTCAAAGGATGAAGATAGATTGACACCAAATATGGATGCTTCATCGTAGCGCAAAGGTTGGCATGATTGTAGAGAAAAGAAAGACGACAGGGGGGTAAGTGTTTACGGCGAGAAGAATAAATGTAGAATAGAAAAAGAACCATATGGCAATAATAGAAGGAGGTGAATTTTGGAAGGTACAGCTGAAGAATCGTTTTTAAAAGGGGAAGAAAGAAGGAGAAACAGAGAATGAATTCGAAGGAAGAATATATATTTGCACTATATATGGACTCCAACACTCTGTGGTACAGAGGTTAGCAAATTTGCATCGGATAGCTGATCTCCTGAAGGGAGTGCACCATACTTAGGCCTTTATGCTTAAATACCTACAGCAATTGTCTACCCGTAAAAAGGGATTCTTTTTTTTAAAAAGTCTTTGGAGGGGAAGAAGGGAAGAAAAGAAGGGGGGAAAAGAAGGGAGGGGAAGAAGGGAGGAAAAGAAGGGAGGAAAAGAAAGGCGGAAAAGAAGGGAGGAATGAGGAAAATGGAAGAAGGTAAAAATTGTGTCATAGAGATGCAAAACGAAAATGGAAAATAAAGGAAAGAATAAAAGAAGAGAATAAAAGAAGAGAAGGAGAAAATGAAAGAGAAAAGATGAAAGAAGAAAGGCATTTAAGAAAGAAAGAGATTTGATAAAAAATAACATAACAAAAATATAAAAGGAAGAAAAGAAATGAAGAGTTGAACAAGTAAGATAGAGATTTACAAATTTCCGTTTCTACAAATGTAAATGTGAATCTACATCGAGCGATTCTTACTCCTCGGCCATTTCTAAGACGTTTCTATCGTAGATGCCCACTTTCTTACGACGACAGAACAACAAATTACATTAATAAAGCATCGTATTTTGCAGCTATTTCGGGCTTCACTATGAGTGGGGCATAAGGGCTCTGCTTTAGTAATAGTGCCAATACCTAACAGTTACTGGCGCACTTTGAATCGGTGAAAACAATTTTCTTTTGGTATGGATCATGATAGAAAGTAGGATATCTTGGAAGCCATTCCATTATTTTACCCCGATTTATGCCCTCTCTCCTAAGTTCTCCATTTTTGCTAGTCTTGTTTTCTACTTAACTAAGAGTAATAAATACAATCGCTTATTGTGATCACTTTGTGACGGGGACTTTTACATAACGATAACCGGCTAAATGCACTAGGCAAAGGATAAAAAATTGAAACGGTTTACATTCTTTCTCATTCTTGCAAAATCAACTTTCAATGCTAATTAACTTGACTATCTTGACAACCATCGTCATCTAATGTCATCTATGTTCTCATTCGTAATCACTGATTTTTCAATATCCCGATTGATTTTTTTTTATAAAAGTGTGGCTTTGAAATGTTTAAATGGATGACATCACTGCACCAAGCGGCCAGAGGAGCCATGTCCATTTGAGTGGAATTGGGCAAAAAGAATGACAGTAACAGGTTTCCTTGGATCACACTACCAATTGCTTCAGACAGCTGCAAAGAACTATTACAATTTGAATACAAAAAGGTCAGTGTAAATGCCGAATAGCAGGACATCCTTGTTTGTCACTGTGTGAATGTTACAGAACATGTGCAGATGATTACCTAATTGCTTTTCTTTGTAAAGTTAGTCATGTAACAATTTCAGTGCATCCGTCTCCTAATGGTGTTTTGTAGATGAGTTTGAATGTGACTTAAATGAAATATAATTCACACTAGCAACTCAATTCCTATACGTTGCGTTTTGTAATGTAATGAGTTTAACTTTAAAAGAAAAGAAAACATACATCAAGGTCATTAAGAAGGGCCATCGTCAAGTTCACTTCATTATTATTTGATGGAATCTACCTTGATAAGTGCTTTGTATGCGTTGCAACTGCCTCTCTAGTTATTGGATAAAACATTGGTATTGATGATATGGCCATGTACACAATATTTTGATGTCAAGGTTAATGTCAAGGTCATAGAGGTCATTGTTTGATAGTGCCTACGGTTAGAATGCTTGGTCTGTACCAAGTTTCATGCTTTTCTGAAAAAAATGCATAATAGTTTGCCTTGCCAGCCATGTTATGTAAAGCAAAATTGTAGGAAAATGTATTTCCTCTTTGTATCTGGATCTGCTTAAAACAAATATGTCCTCTATTTTTTCTGGAAACCTTTCATTTTTGAGAAAAAAATCAAGTTGTAAAGTGGAGGATTTGTTTCAGCATTGTACGAGCATAGCAAAATGAAACTCCCACTTCAGAGTTAATTGTTACGCTTTTGCATTATAAAGTTATTTTCTCTCAAATATGAAAAAAAAAACATTCCGAAAGAAATGAGTGTCATATTCGTTCGAAGCATATCAAAATACATAAAGAAAGCTAGTCAAAGCTAGTCGCTCAATAGAAAACCACATGATCAACGTCTTTTGGCAGCGTGCAGTGTTTGGGGTGATGAATTAAAAAATGGGAAAAGAGTAATCACTGAATAAGTTACTTCTCTGCCTTTTTGTTGCATCACTAAAAACAACTTTCGAAAACGCTGTTTGGTACAAACTAAGGAACCAATTTAATATGAACTTTCATTGTGGATTGAATCCCTCGCTGGAGACTTGCAAGGGGGATTTCAAACAACAAAAATTTCGTAAAAATAATGGGTAAATATTTAAATTCTCTGCCCGCAGGCTCAATTGGTGTGGCCAGTACATGTGACATATACATAGCCAACAAGACGGACAGAATCACTTAAAGACTGGAGAAACCTATGTTGACGGTGTTAATAGTTTGTTTGTTTTTTGTTTCTTTTAATACAGTACGAGACTAAACCGAGTGTTACCAATAAAGGAAATCGTGAAAGAATGAAGGGACGAAATGAAGGAAAGAATAAACGAACATTGAGATGGAATATTGAAAGAAGAAAGGAATTCAAAAAGGACGAATAACAGAAGGATAATTGAAATTAAGATAAGAGGACTAGGCGTCGATAATTACATCAACGCCGTTTGTAGTGAGGACGTACAGAGGTGAGTGGGCACTACCACCTGATAAAACATAACATCTGCCCCAACTGACTGAGCAAAAAGAACCCTACGATTTGTAGGAAGTCAAATCTAACCTTTCAAACTTACCTTTCATTCTTCCCCAATCTTTCCCGATGCCATACGTGTTATTGTTTTTACAATAGTAGTATTACTGACAGATATATTGTCTTTATCAGTTTCATAATGTTAAGAAAAAATGAGGATAATGTTGCCGCCAAGGTTAGTAGATGTCAATAAAACCTATTAACCATGTATAGGTCAAACTACCACCAATTGGAATATTGAAAAAGACGAATGAAAAAGAGTAAGAATGAATTGAAGAGTGATAGAAAACTGAAAACAAACAAGATGTTTAAAAAAGAGAAACTGTAGGGAGGAAAGAAAAAATGAATGAAAAATTGAAAAAAGCTAATGAATGAAATTTAAAAACGAAAGAAGAAATGAATGTTAAAAAAGATGAATCAAAAGGAAAGAAAAAGAATCAAACCTCGATTATCATAGTGAGCGTCGTTTGTAGTGATGACGTGCACGTCAGTCGACACGAAGTGATTAACGTATTCACCTCATATGGTAAGTTTCACACGTCGACTCCAAGTGATTCATCATTGGAATGGAGAGCGAGCCTTTTTGGCAATGTGACTACCTCAACTGACATTTGGAGAGATGAATGCCGTGACCCTCAAGGCTCTGGGGTCAAACTTTTTCGACATACATAATATGTGCAGCAGATACGGGGGATGTTTGATGGGTGATCATGTTGCATTAGAGTTGAGCTACCGTCGACAGTGGTCAGTGAGGGTCAATAGAGTATCGTAGGTGAGCCTGGTGGACTCAGTGTGCCCAAAATGTGACGGGCGTCACCCGTTCATTTATCAAAGATATAATGGGTGTCGGGTGACCTGAAAAGTTCATCTAGCAACTTTGATGACGAACAACAGATTTGAACCTGGAGGATGAAGTTAACTTGGTTCACACACACACGTGCACACACATTTATATATATATATATATATATATATATATATATATATATATATATATATATATGTACCACACTATTCAAAAGTGTGGTTTACGCCACTATTAAGCTTTCAGGAAAAAAAGGCAAAAATCGTAAATAGCATTCAGAATTTGTATTGCAGTTTTTTTAAGAGAAAACAAGAACGTTTTATTCTTTAGTACCTTTTCTCACAAGAATACGAATATATACATCTATAAAAATACACATAAATACAAACATACATACACACCCACACATATATATACATATATATATATATGTGTGTGTGTTTGTGTGTGCAAAGTATAATCAGGCAGCATTCCTTCATTTACACAAATTCCATTAAACACGACAGACAAGGAATATCGTTTGAATTTTTCAATTGTTTTCCTTTTTTTCGTAAGAGAACAAATGTCTAGTTAAAACAGATGTAAAATTAACCAAAAGTTTTTTTTCCGATCGAGCATATATATCATATATATATATATATGTATGTATGTGTGTGTGTGTGTGTGTGTGTGTGTGTGTGTGTGTGTGATTAATTGTGTGAATATATAGGTAAATATATATAAGTTTGTGTGCGTGTGTGTGTGCATGAGGTGTTACACAAAAGATCAAGGAATTTGAATAGCGAAACAAATGTAGTACGAAATTTTGCAGCTACCCTTTGTGAGCATTGCCCTTCATGAGATCCTCGTATACATACCCGAGCAGACTATTTTGCGTGGGACAATGGAAACTATTTGTTAAGTTGAATTACTTTTTTAGGGTCAAAATCTGCAATATTTTCAATAGCACCTCGTCCATATATTTTCCTATGCTAATTGCACTCCCAGGGTCAAAAAGTACGTATGAATCAATTTTTTGTTTAGTTCCGCATGTAGCTTTGTGATCTATAAGACCTAGACCTAGAAACAAAGACAAGTGTTCTTTATTTAAGAGATGAAATAAAGAGAGAGAGAAAGAGGATGAAACCGTTCCATATATAACAGTGTATTTTTGACCTTTTGGCTCCATGCCCTAATTCAACTTTTAAAGATTTTGATGTCTCTCTACAATAAAAAAAAAAATATTGTATCATTTGGTGCCGCATTTATTTTATGCTCCACGGAGTAAATGAGTGGAGCAAAAATTACTATGGAATTTAGAGTGAAATTAAGAATAAATAATATTATGTAATTGGGAATTAATCAGTTACGCCTTGATTCTGTTTTGAGCCAAGGAACACTTTTGATTATTTATATTCTAATTCCAAATTGACCCCTAATATATTCAAATTTACCCTTTGTGAGGCATGAACCCTGCGTTCAGAATCACTGGTAAAGGAAAATAGAAGCTCAAAATGCGTAAAAATGATTCTGCAAACCTGGCAGATTTAGCAGACATAAACGAATATAATCAGTGAAATTTTTGTGTTCGAACTCCGAAACAGATTGATTACCTGTCTGATTCTGTCACTGTTCATCAGTTTATTTGCTTTGTCGTCAGGAATTTTCCAAAAGGCTGCATTGCTTGGCACAAAAACGGTCAGATGTTCTGAATCGGAACTCAGATATTCTTTCAAGTCGGCACTTGTCATGGCGGATAAGGAGAGGCTGGAAAACAAGAAAAAACAGAAAAAATATGAACGGAAGTTCATGCTATTCATTTCACCTGAATATGAAGGGCCAACGAAATGCAGACCAAGTTCATAAAATGAGCTCTACGTTAAACATAAATAAATGGAATACGTGTATTACATCTTGAATAAGTTTCAATTATGACACTTAATATAAACCAAATATCATTATTACTTTTGCCACTGGTATGTCTTTCATCTTAATTCCAGTTGCTTTTCATCGTCATTCTATGGCACTGAGTAAATGATGTCTAGAATGAACTCTAGGCGAGACTCGAACACACACCCTCTTTATCAGCGGTGAAAGTGTTACATAAACCAGTCATCGGAGAGAGAGAGAAAAAATGGGTGTGGGATAGAAGACGGACAGAGGTAAAAAGGGAATGGTGAACATAGAGGAGGGGGATATGGAGAGAAGATAAAGGGAAAATAAATGCAATAGAACCCAGGGGGGAGTAAGAGGGGGATTGAAGGGAGAAAGAGGAATACCAACAAATTACAAGAAGATTCTGATGAGCGATAGTAGGAGAGTAGGAGAAAAGAGAGGTAAATAGTTGGTTGGAGGAAGGGGAGAGAAATAAAGTTTGATGACGAATGAGGAGAGGAATATGGTAGAAGAGGGGAAGGAAAGAAAGACAATAATCAAAAAGAGAGAAGACGTAAGAGATGAAAAAAATGAAGAATAAAACGTAGTAAAAGGAGAGTGTCGGGATGAGGAAGAGGAGAACAGTAATGGTTTGGAGATGGGTGACTATAAGAAAGAGGAGAATGGGAAATGATAGGATGAGGAGGAGCGAGAGATAAGTGGTTGTTGGAGAGAGATAGGATGAGGAAGATAGAGAAAGAATAGGGTGTAATAGAAGGAGAGGGTAAGGATGAGGCAGATGGTAATGAGTAGATGGTGAAGCAAGAGAGCGGTGGTAGGTTGGTGAGGCTCGTGATAATAAGAGAGTTTTATGAATTGAATCAACCATGGCGTGCATAAATAGGCCGTGGCACAGGTTTTGATGGCGCGTATCTAACACGAATTGACAGTCACCGGGAGCCGGAAAGGAATGGTAACGGACGAGTTCAGATATCGAAGGCAGGGGATTTGCCGAAAGCGAAGCGCTCGCACCTGTAAGGGCCTTCCAGTCATTTCTTTTCCTTTCCCAATGACCTGTGAATGAGAGAATTAGGGTCAGCATCTTCTCCTTACGTGTCGATCACCGCTCATCCCGACACACAATTCGGTCCTTATTGATTTTTCAAAAATCGGAAGGGATCAGGTGAGAAGACCTTCTTTCCATTCTTTTGCTTTGACGATTATCAAGTGCGACACGGTGTAGAAAAGAAAAAGATCGAAATCTCACCACAACCTATCAAGATAAATTTCGTCATGTTCCTTCAACGTCCTTTCCTGTTTCAAAATGACACCTCAAGCAAAATCAAATGTGCATGCGTGCCTGTGAACACACACACGTGCACGCACGCTCACGCACACACACGCACGCACACACACACACACACACACACACAGTAAATTGAATTCCATGAAAATTCTATCCATGGAAATTCCATCGGAGCATTTTTTACATAATTAGGGAAAATAAAGTCAAATTTCATTTTTATCTTTAATCATGATTTTAAACGTTTTCACCCAGGCATTTTTAAAAATGTAATTAGGTACATAGCATAAAAATTACTTTAAAATTTGAGAAACACTGTAGAATATTTAATGAAGATTATAAGCGACATTTTTGAGAAAATGTATCTGTTCGTTGAGAACGATCCACGAGGTGTTTGAGTTTATCATTTAAACTTTTGCATTTTCTTTTTGGTGATTTGGATCTTCTCGTGTGAATCGATCCTTATGGATTTTTCTTCCAAATTGGAACATGATCAGGTGCGAAGACCATATTTCCATATTTTGGTTTGACGGTTATAAGATGCGACATGAAGTAGGAAGGAAAAGATCCAGGACAACTGATCAAGATATTTCCTTGAAAAATCCTAGTGAAAAATAAGTTATGATAATAATAATGATTGACAATGTCTCATCTAAAATAAGAATGATTAATGAAATGGGTCTGGTTTGTCACTCAGAAGAAATCATGCAACTAGCGTTTTCAACCTGTGAAAGGAGATGATCAATCAATGAGTTACTTCTCTCTCCTTATGTTGGATAGTGATCACTGAAAAAGTCTGTATATTTAACAAATCAAAGTGAATACTGCTAAACACAAATTGAGGGTTCAATTTAGAATTTCCACATAAAAAACTGTTCCTCTTCCTTGACATAATATGGAGTACAAATGTTGAAATTATCAGCTTACTTGTGCTATCGGTGTAACTTGCATGTGTGATACATGGCCAGCCAGTCAGCCGAATGACCAACTTTAAAACTGAAGAAACCCGTGTGGACAGTTTAGATGACAATTTTAGTTGATGGTTTCTAACAAAAAACAACATTGAGTTGGCCTTTGGGTTATTTATATGCAGGCTCGCCGACTTGAGATCCGTAAATACATGGGAAACTCTCCGGGATTTTCGTTCGTGAAACTATGTCATTATTTATATATATATATATATATATATATATATATATATATATATATATATATATATATATATATATATATATACATATGTATATACATATATATATGTGTGTGTGTGTGTGTGTGTGTGTGTGTATGTGTGTGCGTGAACCTGTCACGTGACCAACATCTTTTTGAAGCATCCTATTGGAAGTGGTCAATTTGAAAAAAATTAAACGAATCAAAGAATTGGAATGTTATCCATGAATAATCTATTTCTCTCGGTTTTAGTTGGTGGTAATCAAAAGAAATATCTAAACTTTATTATACTAATATCATGAGTCACAGCAATCAGTCGAGACCATTGTGGTACTCTTAAAATACTCCTCAGCGAAGTAATGAGTCAAGCACAAATTTATCATATAAGCAGAAAGAAAGACTCCTCGTTCTTTAAAAAACAACCAATGGCTCCATTCGTAAGCGACCACATAATAAACATTCATGAATATTTAATCCAATTCGAAAAAGACAAAGTTCTTTGGCACTTCGACTTAGGTATTTTATTCTATGACTGTAAGTGACTGAATTGTCTGTGTGCTATGGTTATCGATTAGCATAGATTAGTCTGACACAAAGTTGTAGTAGGGGGGGTATCAGGTGAGATTCAAACTCCCTAGAAAAATGCCAGCTTGCAAACCATAACTACCTGTTTGGAAAACGTTTCAAAGAAATAGATGTTTCTCTTGTTTTGCTTTTAATACAAATGATTTTTTTTTTTAAACAGGAGGCAAAAGGAGTGGCCCATTTTCATCAGGTTTCTATCAATATTGATTTTTCTCTTTTTGCTCCTTCAAAAATCTCCGAACCAAGTTAAGATAAAAATGTACCTGTGCTAAAACTAAATCGTCAATCACGACAACTGCTGCTGATCTTAGCTAAAGTATTTTCTCACAAATATTTAAATCGTCAACAAATTAGCTGCTGCTGATCTCAAGCTAAAAAAGCGTTTAATCTATCGTCGTAGTCATCGTATTGTAGATGAAAGACGTTTTCTCGAGCTCATCTGTAATCCTGAACTATTACTCGGAACAAAAACGGGATAAATGTAAGCTTACTCATTATCACGCTAAGGTAGGTAGCATAGGTGCCTGCATGCAATGAATATTTACCAAGTTTAATTTTGTTTGGCACAAAGCTAACTGAGAATGGAAAAGAGACTTGGAAATTATTTTAAATGCCTTTTAGAGGTATTTGTGGAGATTTGCAGATAATACAACTAGAAGTTCTCAAAGACGACGACTATTTCGGATCAATTTCAAGGTACTTGGGATGAATCACTTTGGTTATTCAGCCTCAGATCAGTCCAGAAACCGACTAGCAATCAGATACGATACGTGTAGCTTATAAGTAATGTTTTTAATTGGAGAGATTTTTTAAAAGGGAGCCTTTTTTTAATCGACTGATTATTGCCAAGTCACATTCAATTAATTCCCCCCGGTCATAACAGTGTTACACGTCGGAATTTCTGTATTAACTCAGAGCAATTCATTCTCTGATAGAAAAACTAATATACTCTGTCATACCTATAATATCTACTAAGAACCTCTGTACAGTGCTACCAATGAGCCACTCCACCTGCCTGTGGCTTTACGAATGAGTCACATATCACTACTTATAGCTAATTGGTGACGGGCTTAATTTGAGAAAGATTAAAATCGATGGCGTTTCGAGTTTAGTTTCTCTTTCAATGGGGCAATGTATCGTTTTTGTTGTGGTTATTGACGAGAATAACCAAGTATGGCACAAGGTTGTAGTGGAGAGGTATCAGGTGAGGTTCAGACTTGCTACATAAAGGCGGCCATCTACGGTGTCGGTATGTTATGCATATTTACTAGATTCAACATTCAGATACGCTACGTATAGCTCATTGGTGACGTCCCTGGCTGGAGAAGTTTTAAAGGAATGTATTTTTTTCCTTTGTTTGTTTTTAATGAATTTCAAAAGAGTAGGTTTAAGAATTTGCAGCCTGCCTATTCTCATTAAGTCTGTAACAATATTGATTTTTTTCTCGCTTGCAGCCCCCCCCCCCAATCTACGAATGCAAAAAAATAAGGGGAAAAAAAGAGACTAAATAAGTAAATAAGTGAAAAGCAACAGGAGAGAAGTGGGAGGGCCAGAGACGTAGTAGAGGGCAGGAGAAGAGAATGGCCTCTTGGCCGTCCGAGATAAAGATTAATGCCAAGGCCCCTAATCACGTGAACTAACGAGGGAAAACGCACGGCTATCGTGATGGATGGTTTGCATAATTCGTTGTTTTAGTTCAAGACCCACTCACACTCGCTCCTCTCCTTCAGTAATGGTGGTGGAGGTGGAGAGAAATGAGGGTGGCTAAAGGAGAGAGGGAGAGAAGATGATAGTGATAGAAAGAGGAGGAGGACAAAAAACGAACAAGACTAAACGAATGAAAGAAAGAAAGAGAGAGAGAGAGAAAGGAAGAAAGAGAGAGAGAGAAAGAAAGAAAGAGAGAGAGAGAAAGGAAGAAAGAGAGAGAGAGAAAGAAAGAAAGAGAGAGAGAGAAAGGAAGAAAGAGAGAGAGAGAGAGAAAGGAAGAAAGAGAGAGAGAGAGAGAAAGGAAGAAAGAGAGAAAGAAAGAAGTAGTCAAGATTGAGTCGGAATGTCCAGAAATGAATAGAAAGGGGTTTTAAGAAGAAGAGGTCAAAATAATGTAATGGGGTGAAGAAAGAATGAGAAGGAAAAGTAATTATAAATAGTGCAGAGGAGGAGGAGGATGGGGAGAAGAAGAAGAAGAAGAAAAAGATTTATTTCATAAAAAGAAATCATGAAGAGGATAGAAAAAGATTTGAAAAGCAAATGAGCGATATTTTTTACTCAGAGAGGGAGAGAAAGAGAGAAAGAAAGAGAAAGAAAGAGGGGAAGGAGGAGGAATGAAGAGAGACGAGGAAGGAGAAAGAAAGAGAGACAGGAGGAAGAAGAGAGTTTAAAACGAATGGCGGACGCGCACTTGTTTGCTGATGCTGAACATGGATTAATGTGACTGGCGTGTCATTACAGCATCGGCAAAAAACCCCGGATATAAGAGAGCAGATGTCGGAAGGTGGGGGAGAGGGCGTTGCATACAAATGGTGCATTTTGTATCCGAGGTTCATGAGAAAGAATTATCAGCCCTGCGGTCAGAGAGGGCTACAAGGGGAAAAGCGTCGACTCCGGTGAAAAACCGTCCGAAATGGAAGAAACAGAAAACAAGAGAAAAAAGAAGCCAAAATCGATACGACCAGGTAGCAAGAGAGATTGAAAGAAGAAAATAGACGAATTAGCATTTTGCTTCGTAAAAGGGGGAATGAGCAAAAGAAATGCACGGACGATGACTATATTTTCGCTTCCTCTTATTTACTATGTACGTTCGTATACATGTCGATCTCTTCAATTGAGCGACCCTTGATTTTTTTCAACTCGGAAGTGATTACACATTCCGTGTATAAGTCGACCTGAGAGGACAAAAAAAAAGATGTTTCTTCTGGGAAGAGAGAGTTGGGGAGATTATAGACGTCATGAGGAATAGAAAGTAGAGCGTTTCAATGGAACTTTCTGTAAACTGAAATTGTGTGAAACGAACAAGTAATCACCAATAATTTACATCGGAAACATTTTCTATCATTTCCAGACTACCCAAAAATGTTTTATAAGCCGGTTTAACGATGAGAGTAACGCCCTTAGGCTTTACTGATACCTTAAGGCATATCTTGCCAACAAATAATAAGAATAAACCAAATTAACACACAAATGTTAACAGAGACATTCCAAAGGTATGGCGGTTTCAGATACTTCGTATGGTGAAATGGCACAAAGTGAACTTTTGTAAAACGAAAATTGCTACATAGCTTCCTCTGAGCTGTGCACGCTTTGTATCAAGCGCAGAAAGGAAATTGATATGCGTACAAAAGAGTTCAAATCCAGTAGATAGAGTTTTTATTGAAAAAATTGTAAGCACATTCTTTGGTCACTGGAAAAAGTGCATATCATGAGATTTTTGCACCCTTAGACAACAAAATTCTTGTGGGAATATTCATATCACTAGCCGTTATTAACCGTGTATACTCGTGTCTAAATTTCGTGTATAGATTAACCTTTTTTTTTTTCTTTACTTGCATACATGTCATTTATGACACATTTCATGTACAGGTCGACTCATTGAGTACTTTGAGGGGAAAAACGTCGGTCCTGGTGAGAAAGAGTCCGAAATGAGAGAAACAGAAAACATGTGGAAAAAAACAAAATCGATACGACCAGGTAAGAAGAGAGATGGAAAGAAGAACAGAAAAAGGACGAATTAAAGAAGGCACGAATTGAAGTAAGGATTGGTATATACGTCAGGTGAAATATTCATGTTACTACCCATCATTTACCTTTCATACATGAATTCAAGTTGATCTTCTCAATAGATTGATCCTTTTGTCAGGAAAACTTTTCATTTGGAATACATAGCGTTCGATTTCATAGAGCTTCATCGAATAGAAAATGCAAAAACAATGCAAATGCATTTGTCTAACTTTCTATGATCAGGCAGAAGGTGCCAGTGGCCTAGCGGTTGACAAGCACGGAAAATGGAATCAAAAGGTTCTGAGATTGCAAACTTCGAGGAATTTCGAATTCTTGCCGAAACAATGAACTTTCTAAAATATGACACCTGGGCAGTGACGCCTGGGCACTAATTCTGTCATATATGATCAAGTGACAACACTCAGAAGCTGATGGTGCATTACGTATGATTGAAAGTAATAATATCAGCTTAATTATAATAAGTGATAAAATATCGATCACACTCTATTTTCTGGAGATTTATGTCAACTGTGAAACGATGGAAGATACGCTCGCCTGTGTCAAGAAATTACACCTAGACAATTGAAAGAACCTTGCCTGTCAAGTTGGAATCCTGTAAGATTGTAAGCTTTTACACAAATTTCAACTACTTACCGCTGTATTTTCACATTGCTTACTGTTAGTAATTAGTGAATTATCGGCACTACGGTTAGGGAGGGCTGCAAGAGGTAAACCTCGGCTCCAGTGGAAAACAGAGAAAAAAAGAAGCAGAAGAGATTTCAAAAAGAAACAAATCGATACGACCAGGTAGGAAGAGGATAGAAAGAAGAAAGGGGAGTGGAAAACAGACGAATTAGCATTTTGCTTTGTAAAAGGAAAACAGACCAAGGATGAATAATGAAATATCATCCCACTACCAGTTATGTTACAGAATGTATACAGAACCCCCCCCCCGTTAGTAGAGAGCCTCCCAATGACATTTTTCCAAAGCTGAAATGAGATAAAGTGAAAAAAATTGCCATCAATTTATATCGGAAAAAAATTGTGCTTTCCCAGACTTAAAAATACCCTTCTTTTATGTTTGCCAGTTTTAAAATCCTTTTTCGAGATATTTTAGTCTTTTCCGATGACTTAAGACATATTTTGCTAATGGATGCACAAAATAAGTCAGTGTAAAGCATAGATGCTCACAGACACAGTTAAAAGCTATGGTGGTTTGAGGACTTCCGTAAAAGCTAAGTGTCGTTTGGTGAATTTTTTGTAAAGAGTTAGATACCTGGATTCATATTGCTACCCTTCATTTATCGTATATTCTCGCATTTAAGTTCATTTTGTGAATAGATCGACCCATTTTTTGAACAAGGAAACCTTCATTCACTCCAGATCTGGTGTATTGGTCGACTCTAGACTTTTCAGAGGGCTGCAAGGGAGAAACGTCGGCTCTATAGGAAAATAATCCGAAACGAAAAAACAGAAAAGATAAAAAAGAAAAAAAAATCGATCGGCCAGGTAAGAAGAGAGATAGAAAGAAGAACGAAGGAAAACGGACGAATTCTCATTTTACTAAAAGGTGGGAAAAAGAACCGAACGAACGAATTGTATTTAGAATGACGTCATGTGAAATATTTATGTCTCTATGTCTCGACTCGTTATTTGCCATCTAGACTCGTGAATGAGACCATCTCCTCAATGGTTCGATCCTTGATTTTTTTTTTTCTTTTTTACTAGGAAGCGGTTAATTTATTAAACATATCATGTATCAGTCGACCCTGGATTTTTAGTGGTTAATTAAGCAACAAGTATGCTAAGAAAGCATCATATATTTGACTACTTCAGTCTCCCTATGATCGCAGGATGTGATAAAGTGGTTTTCTACCTTGTGATGCAGACCTGACCAAGTGTGTCTCTGAAATCCTTATGTGAAAATCGCGTTAATGGTATTGAAATTTTAAATCAATCAACCAATGAAGAAGTAAATTTTTGTTCCTCTCTGTCATCGAATGTGCTTCCTAAAGGTGTTATTGCTTTACCATACTCCAACACACCCGGTTGATCAAACATAGATTGGTTTTTGGTGCATCGTGTATTAGCGTAAACAAGCCGTTTCCAACCTGTTTTTGTCACTTCATCCTTGAAAGCTTCCAGGGTCCCCTATCGAACAGATACAAAGACATTTAATCCATCATTATTCTAAATCGATGGCCACGCCCTCAAATGTGCCAGAGCCCCAAAGAAGACAAAAATCCTCCCTTGGGAAAGATTACGTACAATAATATCACTTTGATGTCAATTATAATCTGAAAATATCGATATGGGTTTGTTTCGCCCGAGATAAATGATTGTTGTAAAAAAAATAAAAACTGGGAACGCAAGGCTGCCTGAAATTCCAGGCAGCCTTACTTTCCCCGTTTTTTTTTTTTTCAACAATCATGATAAATATTTTTATGTATAAAACTTGGAAGTTTTTTGACACCTTTTTATTAATTACAGACTTTAAGTTTACAAAACTGTTACCCTAATTATTCGGCTGAGAATTCAGTTCAAAAAACTTCACGCACGAGTATAGGGATCTCCTCCTTTCCTACGCTACTTTTTTGCTTTTGCAGAAAAAAGCTGGGAGGCAAAAATTGCGTTCAGCGTTTGTCTTACAGTAGGTCATCATAGAGGCAGCTTGTACCCATCTTTATCTCGGCTATTTCCCAATCTTCTATACCTTCCGCCTACTCAAACGCCGACGGCAATAGAATCGTACCTATTTCTTTGACCTGAAACGTTCAAAACTTCTCCCATATCCATTATTGCATGCGTAATTAGTTATCCGTATTTGCATCTTCACTTTACGCAACTCACAAAAGGTTTTCATGGGAACGTTCTACTTTGGGATTCCAGGGAAAACCTGAGTATGCATTGTTTCTGGAATTTGAACATGCTTTTCTCGTATATTTCATTAAAGACAACAAAATCAATGGGGGGAAACAGATTTACTTAGTCATAATAGAAACTTGTATATGACCAACGTCTTTTGGCAACATGCTGTGTTTTGGATGATCAACAAAACATTGGAAAAGGGGGATGATCAATTGATAACTTCTCTCCCATTTCGTTGGACGGTGATCTCTAAAAAATGTGAATTTTTTAAAAAAAGCTCAATTTAGCAGAAACGCACATTTCAAATTGAATCTGCGATCAAAAACCTATTTAGGCGTAGAGGGTTTTTTTTTTAACTAGAAAAAGTTTCTTCTAGACATAATAAGGTGTAATCATTTGAATTTTTATTCCTTTACCCCCATTGGTCCAACCTGTAGGCAACGATACATACAAAGCTAGCCAACGAGCCAGTCAGCCAGCCAACCAGCTACATGGAAAGACTTTAAAGATTAAAAAAAAAATTTGCTGACAGTTTTGGTTGACAGTTTCTTATATTCAGTCCTTGTTTCAGCTTCGTTTATCGATACCACTTCAAAATCAGAAACGTTTTTTCCTTCGATCAAAGTTTAAGAATTGTTTTAATTAATTCTATTTTTTTGTTTTTAGGTAATTACCATAGAAATGACTTTTCTTTGTAAAACCTGCAAAAACCATTCAATTGCTCACCTTTGGAGTTTAATTGTTGTATTAAATAACGACTGGGGACAGAAAGCATAATTAAAATGCAAATTTTCATTGTCATTTGATCGAATGATATTCAAGAGAATTCCGCGACTAAACCTCATATAATGTGTAGTCTTACATGAATAACCAGCTTTTCGCAGACGTTTAGGAAAGCGCCAATGACACAGTATTTAGTGATCAAATCAGTGATTGATTAAAAGAATCAGAAACAAAGGTCACAGATTCAAATAAATCCATGTTGGTAATAAAAACTTGTAAAATTCTGAAATGAAATTTGAAAAAATTTGAAAAAAATTATTACAAAAAGAAGAATAAGAGGGAAGAACTTAATTTCAAGTTCCTTCGAGTTCTACTATATCTGCTGCTTGCCTTGGTGTATTATATCATTGCAACTATAGTGGCCTCGATTGAAACTGTAGCTCACTACGTGTCATCCACCAACGACCTCATTCTCATTCCTGTTCACAGCGGCTTGTAGCTATCCTTCCAGAAAAAGACTCTCCTATAATTCAACTTTGCACAAAAGCGAGACTTGAAGCTAAAGACAGGACTTGAAACCCAAAACTCACCGACAATTATCTCTATGCACTTGGCACACAGTCGAATAAGAAGTGATAAGAAATGACATCATTTCAGTAAGGAGAGTGCCCGACCGGTTCTGTTGCGCATGTTACGTAGTTATTCAACAAGTTCGTTGATAGCTACACTGAATTTGCCAAAAATGCAATCACATAAGTAAATATTGCACTTTTTCCCACATTCTCTATGATGTACTAAACAATATGTCATGTGTAACAAGCTGATATAATCATTGAGCTGTTCGAGGGCGTGGCTCTTCCGCTACGAATCGGGCCCAATGGTTGTTATAAATGACTTAATGGCACCGCTTGAATTTGGTCTGAAATCGCTCACCTGTGCTCGAGGGGGGCACAAACCGTTCCATCATTGGATTCCCTTGGTACATTAAGTGATGAACGGCCTACACAGTTGGCAAGTCATCGAAGTTGCTCCAACAGCCCTCTTGGGTAACGTCAACATAGAAAGAGGACGCTGTAACGAGCTTAGGGCTTTATTACAGGTTGATTAATGACTGATAGGGTCTTGACGCGGTTTTGAATCCCATAAGTGGTTTATTTATTTGGTTGGCTCCCAAAAATAGTTTTCAGATTCGAGATACGAAAATTACCCAAACGAGAAGAGGTTTTATTGTGTAATTTAGCATTGTACCCGTCAAAAACGATGGGTTTATTTACAAAGAGATAATTATTTCTGACTAGGATGTAAGTAGATGTGCGCTCTAATTCATCTGTGCCGACCACCTCACTATCTTTATAACCGCGTCTAATACTCTTCTTTCACCGTGGCCTATGCATATACGCTAAAACACCCCTACGCTTTAACACCTCTATACACCTATCCCCTAATTTTCCCAATAGACTGACCGATACAATCTGGCCTCTAGCCGACATATAGTTGATATTACAAACTTATCTTACCCTATCCATTCCTAAAACCTTCTTTTTATAACTCTTTAGAATATTTGAATTGACCATTAAGTGTACGGAATATGCATTTCCTAACTGATATGCATCATGCAAAACAAGGATTCCCTCTATCTTGAATCGCCCTGATTATTACTGGGAATAGCCATGACCCCAAAAGCCAACAGCAGAAAAAAACTCCTAAATGATTTCTGATACTTCCCCCCATTATAACCAATCCCTACCTTATACAGGGATATACCATTAATACACTTATAGTTCTACTCCACCATTGATATCCATCTACCAATACTGACAAGTAACTTTCATCGCATTTTTCATTCTTAATGATGATGGTACACTTTATAGATACGTTCTATATTCATATTTATCCATCCCCAAGTAAATGTACTTTCTATAAGTACACTATACCTACCCAGACAGGAGTCCATTAAATAAAATCCACGGGTCCTGCATCATCAATTACATTTTCCCACAGAATATAACATTGTATCCTATCTAACGTTGTATTTGTAGATGTATATATGCATGTATGCGGGGGGTGTCAAGTTAGATGTACACATTTGTATATAAGTATCTATACATATGAGCGTATAAATACTATATGCATGTGTAAATGTATGGTTATGTATGTGTAGGTGGGTGTATTTATAAGGTTAAGCATGAATGTATGGGTAATTCAGCATGCAAATATATACATAAGGCTCAGTATTAGCTTAGTAGCCTAGCACTAGACCATGGCTTATATTTCCAGTAAGCATGATGACCAATTCTTAGGAATACCTTTCCCCCTTGATCATTACAACCCATATAACACCCACAGCTGCTGCAAGTACTTCCACCAAGAAGTCCAACCAAACCACTATATATTCCTTCACATACAGATAACAGTCCTGGTACTTAATGGGGCCCAACTCTATGGCCTCCCAAGGTTTTCATTTTTGCTTTCAAAGCAAAATATTTAATGCTAAATTTGTTTTCTGTTGAAACCCAAACTACTGAAGATGGGGACCTTCTTCGATAAATCCTGACTACAAAAAGCGAACGATGATTGAACAGCTGAATCGATCAGATTCAAAAAGTGGGAATTCCTGCTGTAAATGGGAAACTAAACACGCCGTAAGTGATTATCACAACCTCTCCATGAAAACATTTAGCATTCTCGAATAAAGAAATATACACACTTTTATGCACATTTATCGCTATATATATATATATATATATATATATATATATATATATATATATATATATATATATATATATATGTGTGTGTGTGTGTGCAGAAACAACAGCAGCCATTATAAGTTGTGCTGGAAAAAGACATTTCTCTTTCCCTTCCATGACGACAGTGATTGTGCTAGTCTCCGACAAACCTTTCTCATTACTCCATTTTGTGTATCTTTTTTCGCTACTGTGCTTATTGTCACATACGTACCAATCGCTTAACCTTTTATCCCATCTGTTAGTATCCTTATTTGTTAAGTGTACAACCCGTCTCCATCTTGGTTGCTCGATTATTTGTATAAAATCCACCACTCTGGTCTTCGGTCTTAAGAAAAAGGAATCGAGCAACCAAAATAGCGGCATGGTGAGTAACCCTGGAGAACATTTTAGCTTCGAGTCTCGTTTGTACCTATTTCGATTCCATGCAATATAATTTAACAATCAAAGAATCGATTTGGCAAAGAAGTGTTAAAAATAACCAAATGATGAAGAAACTTGTCAAGAATGAAAAAAAAACATGAAACACTGAAAATATTTTATCTAAAGATCTAAAAATGTCACATTTAAAAAGTGTGAATTTTACGCAGATCATATCGTCTTGCTCTGTCGGTCTAGTTTTCCTATTGCGGAACCCTACCGCTGTTTCCAACGGAAGTGTATTATAACTGTGACCATAAACGTGTCATTTCAAGCCATAAATATAACCGTATCTACGAGCTGAGGTCATTAACTTGGTTTGACTGCCCTTACAATTTGTCAGGGCGCACTAATCTCGAGGGTTATAATCTGATCAAGTAAGTAGTCAAGAAGGTTAAAACAAGATCTGTAGAATGATAAGTACTTAATCACATAATCAAAAACGACAATATTATTAGAACTACCTGGATATTGTCAACAATATAGCGTGATACAAAGCTAAAGTGAACGAGAATGTCAGATTAATTTAGAGATAAAACAAGAAAAAAGCTGTCTGAATATAATGACATCAGACAACTAAAATAGTGTAGCATTGCTATATAACATGGAAATTTCCCCTGATGAACATTATGGGTTCGAGTCTCCTTTGTGATTATTTCAATTCCATGCAATTCGATTTAACGACCGAAGAATTGATCTGCCAAGAAAATGCTGTGATGAAAAATACAATAAAAAACAGTGAGGAAGCATGATGAAACAAACACGATGAAAACACTTTATCCAAGGATCTAAAATTGTCACATTTAAAGAGAATAAATTTCTCACAGATCATATCGTCTCACCGTGTTGTTCTAGTTTTCCTCCTGTGAAACTCTACCGCTGTTTCTAACGGAAGTGTATTATATCTGTGATCATAAACGTGCCATTTCAAGCCATAAATATAGCGGTACCTACGAGGTGAGATCATTAACTTGGTTTGATTGCCCTAACAATTTGTCAGGGCACACTAATCTCAAGGGTTATAATCTGACCGGAGTAGTAGATATGCTTCAAGTATTTTTTAAGCAGAAGCAGGGAAGTCTCTTATTGCAACCGTGACTGACTGAGCGTAAACTGGGAGACTAGCCAATTGTAAGATAGAAGAACTCCGGAAAAAGAAAGCGTAATATATATATATATATATATATATATATATATAAGAACATTTGCATTCCATCAGAACCAGAAACTTAGCGGCAAGAACTGACATTTCACAATTCTTTGTCATTGATTTTTACGTCTGAGTAATAAGAAAGCACTGACTGTGTACATCTGTGTGTATCAGCAGTGCTGTCGGTGTTCGTTATCAAAGCCCCAACTACACCCAACACCAGTGGGTAAAGGGAGAAGACACCTGGTTGGCTTGTTTGAAATCTGTCGCAGCCCTCCGGAATGATACATTATTTAAATACCAAGCGTTCAATTTCACAATTGAGCGCCTTCGTATGCACCTTGCAGGTTTGAGCTTTTTATTTATTTATATCCACTGACCCGTGAACGGGAATGAAGATTTGATCACGTGTTGGGCTTTCTCTTTCTCTGAAAATGTGTCTTTTTTATTACCTTTCTTTTTCTCGTTCTGCAAGTATTTCTTGCAACAAGGCTGAACGATGCAAAGGAATTCGAAGAACATTGGCTATGGCACAACGAACTTGTTAAGGCACATTACAACACAGGTCAACGAAAGGTCAGATTCTTTGATAAGGATAGACGGGGCTCTTTCGATTCTGTCTATCTTCACGTTAACGCTAACGCAAGGCCTTAAAATTCAATCCCTTGAGTTTATGGAACTGTTATGTTAAAAGTACTTGACTTTCAAAGTATCAGTTAATGTCCGAACAGGCAAGAATGGGAGTGCTTCATCTATTCATAACGAAAAATGCTGATTTCTCGATCAGAACAGATGGAGCTCTTCCAATAAAGTCTATTCTTTCGTTAACATTACTTGGAAAAGATATTAGTGCTCATTCTTGTGGTTCTGTTGTACTATGCAGTTCGAATTTGGGAGACGAAGAAATAAGAGAGAAAATGCAAAAAATGGCACATTGTAGCAAGTTTTGTAAGAGTGTCAACGTTAGAATGCTTCAACAATGATAATGAAGTAATTCGAAATCTAACTTTTAATTTATTATGTGGGGAAAGCATTTGCACTCACCTCCATGACTAATATGATCATGGTCTGATTTCTCACGGGAGATAATACTTGGTATATCAAATGCTAATTATAGATTAGTCTACCCTTATTTATCTATTTATTTGCAAATAACCATAGAATAAATTTGATAAATAAGAAGTGACTTGATATCAACCAAAATAGCCTGACCTCTGACAATCCCTTTCTTCTTGATTCGCCATGCATAACTCGGGAATCGTTTGCTAAAATTTGTTGATGTAGATTTTACTTGAAAAACTGGCAGATAAGGGCAAGCGAAAAGAAAGTAAAGCCCGAAACCTGACAAGCTAATTTGACACCCAACAACTGCAAGGTTTGGTCTATTGGCTTCCCTTTATTTTGATATTGATTTAAAGAAATCAGCTTAGCCCCACAAAATACAAATGAAATGCTCCACGACAGTGTCACGCTTCTTGCTTTCCATCAAACTGAATTATGAAGTCTTAGAATGTGAACTCTTGCAACAGCATCCATATTCACCTGATAGTTTTCCTCTTCTCATTTTGAACACGAGATCTCCAATAAAGGGTTCCATGATATTTTCACTGAATTTTTGACCACAAAAGCTAAAGACTGTTATAGAGATGGTGTATTATCGTCAGAGGATTTCCGGGGAGAAGAGCATTTTTTTTTCAAAAGGGTTGGATTTCCAATGAATATTTACCGCTTTTTTCTTGTTTATATCATCGTTCACCTTACAATACAAAAACAACTTTCAATATGTGACGTATACTAGAAAGTGGAACGACTTAAAGTTTACAGATTGCCACCCAAAGACTGCAAACATCACCCAATCGGATTTTTGTAAACTCTTACTATTGATTAATTGAAATTCTGTGCAAATCAACTTTTTGTGTTTTTTAGAATATAGAGAGTTTTAGTGCGGCTTCCAAACTCAAAAAAACGTAAACAAATGTTGTATATTCAGAGGAAAAGTTTTTACTTATCTCGATTTAACTCAATCTGATTTTGATTTTGTCTCGTTCCAGTAAAAATATCGATCTTATCAAGTCCTTCATTGATTTTTTCTGGGTCTGGCGTTTCTTTTTTTTTAATTTGCAAGTGTCTTATTGATTAAAAAAAACTGTTATCCGTGCTTAGGGCAGGAAAGAAATTTTAATAAAAAAAATTGCGCTTCCTCTCGGGATAGATTATAGATCTCTCCTTCCACTCTACAAATATATATATATATACATATATATATGTATATATATATATATATATATATATATATATATATATAGAGAGAGAGAGAGAGAGAGAGAGAGAGAGAGAGAAAGATAGGGAGAGAGAGACAGAGAGAAGGAGAGAAAGAAAGAGAAAGAGAGGGGGAGAGAGACGCACACACAAATGAATTCAAAGAAAATATAAATGGATTGAAAGAAAGCAAAAGAATCGTTGAGTGAGAGATACAACCACACATGTATATAGAGAAGGTGTATATGTATGCGTATGCATATTATATGTAAATGACATATACGAACATCTAGATTGATTCGTACAAATATATGACTCATCTACATAAATATATATACATAAGTATATGTGTGCATATGTGTGAGTGAGTACGTGTGTATGTGTGTGTGTGTGTGTGTGTGTGTGTGTGTGTGTGTGTGTGTATCAACGTGCTCGCGTGTTTTGAAAGAGAAAAGGTGTTTTTAAAAGTATATATTTGAGCACATTTACAGGGAAGGATGTACATTCATGTACAAATAAATTAAAAGCATGTTCATATATTCCAGCATATATGAGTGAATGTGTGTGTGTATATGTATGTATGCATATATGCACTAGTATGTTATTTGGTTGTTATGTTTTCATATAAGTTAATGCTAAAAGGGAAGATGCCCCGATATATATATGAGAGCACTTTTTTGCACTTTCTCGGTAATAAAGATATAATTCATTATCGGAGGTTTTTGAGACGTAGAAATACGACTTCAAATCATGCCATGACGCTCCTGAAGCTGCTGACAACGTGAATACTACAACACAAAGAACAGTTCAGCGTTGGTTCAATAGGATTACATTCGGAAATATGAATACTAATAATAAACTTAATCCTGTTCTCAATGATGTGGAATTATCGACAGCTGTTACTAACCCCCACTAACGATAGTTCTAGCCCTTTCTGGAGATGGTACAAGTCCCGCAGCGACTATACGACATCAGTTTAAAACATCCTTTGACAGGATTCAAACTCTGTTTGGTTCTTCACCGATGAACGTTACACAACTTCATACTAATCTAAGGAAAAACGGTGTGTCTCTACAGATAAATCCTAACCTTAACTTAGTACGGTACAACATCACATGAGACAAGTGGGTTCCAGGGAAGACTATACGAATAAAGATGGCCTACCTGTCTCGGAAATGGGCATTCAAAATATGGAATTAACATGAGCTTGAACAGTAGCTACGTAGTCTTTGAAGATATATCTTTATTTAGATAAATTTAGCTTATTTATGCTAGTATATGATAATTGTATTTATATGTATATGTGTGTGTATGTGTGTGTGTGTGTGTGTGTGTGTGTATATATAGAGAGAGAGAGATATGTACATGTATATATATATGTGTGTGTGTGTGTGTGTTCATATATATGAATGTACATATATATGTATATATATATATATATAACCAAGTGCATTAAATATAAATGTTAACGCAAGTATGCATTACATCACATGTCTCTGCATACAAATTATCATATATCTAAAAGTAAGCACACATAAACACACACATTAATGAACATATATATGTATGTATAGATAGATATAAAATCGATAGATATTGGCGTGAATATAGTGTTAAGTACATAATATTTGCGTCTTGATTCATATATATATGTATATATATATATATATATATTATTTACTTTTTCATGAATAGATGTATATGCAATAAATATTCCTGGTTATTAATAAAAATATTCAAAAGATTCATATCTGTATGCATATGATATATAATATATACATGATCACGAACATCCACAATACCCTGTCTCTTCATTTATACACACACACACACACACATATATATATACATATATAAAGTCGTGATAATTGTGTAAAAAAGTATTCAAAAGATCTATATCCGTCGAAATAAGATCAATAATTCCTCTCCAAGCATATCTTCATCATCATCATCCTCATCATTGTTTGCTCTCTCTCTCTCTCTCTCTCTCTCTCTCTCTCTCTCTCTCTCTCTCTCTCTCCGATACTTCGACGCCTCGGGATGGCCTCGTCTTCTTCTCTCGCCTCACCTCCAAGAAACATCTTATTATAACGATATTTTTTGGCTTATTTGTTTGAAAGACTAAAGAAAACAAAAAAATTAGAGACAGAATATTACCAAGGCTATAGAAGCTACATCTGTTCGGTTTACACTGAAGAATAAAAAGAAGAAGAAATAATAATAATAATAATAATAATAATAATAATAATAATAATAATAATAATAATAATAATAATAATAATAATAATAAATGAATGAATGAATGTGATCTCAACTTTTACTCTTAAAGAACACATTGGCGATCAATAATCTTTTTGGTTGAAGCACTAATGGAATATTGTGAGCCAATTTCTTTCTTTTTTTTTCTGCCGTCTTCATCTGATCCGCTTGATCTGAAACGGAATGTTTTGGTTTTGGATGGTTTTTTTTTGGAGGGGGGTGGGGTGATCTTCTTCTTTTGTCTCTTTCTTTCTTTGAACTCAGTTACTTTTTTAATCTGTTCTTTTATTTATCAAGACCTTTCACGATAGATGAGGGATAAATATCTCTCACTGGTTTCCATGTCAGCAACCAGTAACAAGAAGAGTAAACCCCTATCTCCTCATCTGCCTGTAGGTGTGGGGAGGCTGAACAGTTGATCTTTTTTCTCCCAACCCCAGATATGTTTAAACACTTGATGGACTGGGCTCTCTAGCCACGGTTGGCAACCAGTATAGGAGACAGACCAGCCTGGGATGGCTCCGTTAGGTTATTTTGCCCTCGACATACCCATGATGACGATCATCTGCTTTACCCCATCGATCTTGCAGTGAAAATTGGGAGAAAATAGCCAACCTGTTAAAGCAACTCATTATTCTCGGAAGACTGACGGTTCAGTCACCAGTCATGACGTTACTTTCCTTTCAGAGATGCTCCAGAATTACTTAAAATGGTCAACAAGCGACCGTTACAAGATTCCGAATAACCGAGGTAAGGTACGTAGCAGGGGTTTCAAAATGATCACTACTACCCCTGCCCCCGCCCCTAGGGGGTAATGGAAAACTCAAGTGGTGCTGGAAGATAAGGGGTGGTGGGTAGCATTTTGAGACAAATAGTAGTCGGAAAATGTTTGGAAAACACTGATCTCGACGTATAAAATGCTACCGATCAAAAGTTTTCACCAAAGAACAATTTATTTCATCATTTCTTTCAATGATGTTAACAGCGATTTCCAACTTGTCTTTTTTTTTACAACGATTCGACTAATCTATTCTCCTTTCCTTCAGCGGGTAGATTTGATAACCGATTGTTTTAACGGAATCGTGTATTCGACTAAGTAATAAATAAAAGAAATAGATGTATCTCTTTTGAAGCAAAGGTATGAGCACTTGCCCGCCCTTTTTAATAATTCGCAGCAGTGATGCATCAACATATTCTATATTCGGGTTTCATCGTGCCTTTATCATCGTTATTTCCACACAACACTTACTGATGGAATCAACTGTTATGCCAGATGGGCCTACTTTATTATCTTTCATATCTTCAAATGTAAGTCTTCATTCTAGAGCGAACCATTTCCTCTCTTTTCCATTATCAGGTATCATAAGTGATTTTACGATCTCGTCTCGGACTTTCACAATAATTTGAAAAACATCAGCCAAGACAATCATGAAAACTGTCAACATAGAGATCTCCAGTTTCAAAGTTGATCTGTCTGGCTATGTATTTATCATAAGTTCTGGCCGCACTGAAGATTTGAATATTTACTTCTTATTGTGCCTTTTTTTTTAACAATCTCCCTAGTTCGCTTTTTAGTGGGCTGTTCAATTTGTGATGTAAGCTTATTGATCACCCTAACATGGTATGCGACCATAGGACGTTGATTTTATAGTTTATGTGCGTTTTTAGCGATCAATAACCAACAAATCATAACCCCTATTTCGGACTTTTGAATTTTCCAATTGATCACCCCAACATCGCATATGACCAAAAGACTTTGGTTAAGTAACGGTTCTTACTGAGTGACTAACCTGATTCCTCATGAGACTGATTATCATTTGTTTTGTGCAGATACTGAAACCATCTTGAACAACAAAATTTCCAATGGACTCAAGCAGTTTTTTTTATTCGAAAAAAAAAAATTCGATATTCCGTTGGTCGGTTATTCTATCTGTCTAGTTTTATTTTCCATTATTTTACTTTGGCAATTTGTTCTGGGACACTTGTGTTCTCAACAACAGTGTGCCAGTCATATGTGCTCCGGTCATTGACGTTCCTTGGCATTGCACCCTGCCCTGTCCACCGGGAAATGAATTATGATATACTCCCAGCTCACAAAGTGCATCGAAGTTTCACTAGCGCCACATTACCTGCACATGTCCGGATCAGGTTCCCTAGAACTGTCCGTTGCCAACCTCTAAAGGCAATGGACTAAGGGATGGACTTCACCGGTTTCTGTATGAGAGTTGTAAGTCTTCTAGACTGGACACTTAGCAAGAAGATTTACCGATTGATACCCATGGGACAGTAAACACAGCGGTAAAAGACAAGACACAAGACGGGGGTATGAGATGGGATGGTTTGCAGGTAGAACACGGTAAAGGTTAGCGCAATCGCAGCAGTCATGGAAGGAGATGGGAAAGGCCATTGTCCAACAAATGACCTATAATGGCCGATGATAATGATAATGATGTTCATACTTGTTGAGACTGGCACTAAGAAAGGGTCTAAGCAGTTGATCCAAAGCCAATTTTAGCGAGAGAGCATTAAGTACCAACGAAGAATTCCTAGATAGACAATCCATTTTGAAATTCTCGAGTTCTCTCTTTCTTCTATTAGCGCCATAAAACTATCACTGAATTTGCCTGGAAGGAATTGTCAGACTTATCTCCTAATTTAATCCAATTAGATGGATCAAATTATTCATCAATGAATGCTGAAGAAATTATACAGAATAAGATTCGAAATTAATTAGGAACAGTTTTCCTTTAACTGAAAAAGATCATTAAACCTTGTCATGGAATGGGATTTATTCAAATGCTATCAAAATGTTTTTCTAGCGAAATGGCATCAAAATTGAAATAATTCTGATTTTGATTCGAGAAAAAATTCTTGGATCCGTCCCAAAAAGTGAACACTCCTTCCTGAGACAATTACACATCCGTTCTATATTACCCATCCCTTCCATATAAATTCCTATGAAATTCATTCAGAACCTTTGGAGATATTGTACTGTGCAAATATAGCAACGGTGCAGGGAGATGACCGAGGAAAGATATTTGATCCTCCCAAAAATTTAGACATTTATTTTTTCGCTAGTCACACACTTTTCCCCTAAGTTTCTGTGAAATTCATTTTGACCTCTAGATAAAGCAAAAATAAAAAATATTAAAAAAAGACTTCTTTCTCGACCTTTAAAACGGGAATACAAAATTCCTTCACCATTTTGACCCCTAAAAATAGAGAAGAGAATTCCCCGCCATTCAAATTCCTGAAAGTGGAAAAAATCACCCTTCAATTTTGACTCCTATCAATGGGAAAATTCCCCCCCCCCCCATTAACCCCTTTATTGTGGAAAAAAACTTTCCCTCCTCATTCTAACCCCTAAGGCAGGAGAAAAGTTCCCAATCCTTTTTTGACACCTCAGGGTGGAAAAAAACTCCATTTTGACCTTTAAAAATAGAAAAAAATGTCTACTCTATTTTACCAATAAAAGTGAAAAGAAAAATACCCACTCTTTTTTTGACACCCAAAAGTGGAGAAAAAAATCCCCTTGCATTTTGACCCTGAAAGAAAGAGAAAAAAAATCCCTCTCAATTTGACCCCTAAAAGTTAGGAGAAATTTTACCGTCAATTATAACCCCCACAATGGAAACAAAAAAATTTCCCCTTCATTTTAATCTCTGAAATTGAACAAAAGAACTACCACCTCCATTTTGACCACTAAAACTGAAAAGAATTCCCCTCCATTTTGACCCCTAAAGGCGGAGAAAAAAGTTTTTATTACCAGGGGGAAAAAATGCAAGAGAGGAAAAACTCTCACTCTCGATTTTGACCATTAAAAGAAGAAAAATTAACCACTATAATTTTGACCCCTAACTGTAAGGAAAAACTATTCCTCTCCGTATTGATCCTTAACAGGTGGAAAAAGCAGAAAAAAAAAGAAGTCAACCCTGAGGTGGAAAATTGATTACCCTTCAATTTTCACCATTGTCCTTGGAAAATTTTTAAAAATAGTAAAAAAAAAACTTGCATTTTGATCCCTAAATGCAGAAAAATTTTATTCAAACTTTATGACGATTTTGACGACGAGAGTGGGAAAAAATCATCTTTTTATTTTCACCAAAGTGAAAAATAAATTTCAGCCACAATTTCGAACCATTTTGATACCTAAAAGTGAGAAAAGAATTCCCCCTTATTTTGATCCATAAAAGCGGGGGAAAAGAATTCCCTCTCAATTTTCATCCCACAAAGTGAAAAAACGGAATTCCCTTTCGATTTTGACATTTAGAAATGAACCCCCGGCCCATTTTGACCCTTCTAAGGAAGAAAAAGAATGTTGACCCCTAAAACGTCGGGGGATTTCATACTCAATTTTGACTACTAGAATGGAAAAAATCCGCCTCCATTTCGACCCCGAGAGAGGAAAAGGAATCTCTGTTCCTTTTCAGGTTCAATATACCATATTAGTATTTATATCACTTGTGATAGGCGAAATGGACATGAAGTTCTATTTTACCAATCGCAAGTAGCTACATGGGTTCATGTCTTTACCAAAGATGAAGTGCAAAGTGAATACAAGCCTGCTGAGTCCATTCTTTTGAGGTAAAGTTCTATTAAAAAAATGATATGCCAGTCTGTTATATATATATATATATATATATATATATATATATATATATATATATATATATATATATATAATTTTTTGTTCGATAAGACAGGAATTTGATACTGCAACAACCACACACAAATACACACACACACACACACACACACACACACATATATATATATATATATATATACATATATATATATATATATATATATTTATATATATATATATATATATACATATATATATATATATATATATATATATATATATTTATATATATATATATATATATACATATATATATATATATATATATACATATATATATATATATATATATATATATATATATATATATATATATATATATATATACATATATATATATATATATATATGTTGCATTTCCAACATTCTAGTATTGCAAATGCAGTAAAGAGTTTAATCCCCTAGATTAGTTGAAGATTGTACTTGTTGTTACGGTGGAAAAGTAAAGTCTATTCCAGCTTCAAACTTGACACAAATATTTTTGATATACCCTAACAGCTTTATTTCGATTATTTGATCGCCCAGACACATCAGCAATTCTGAATGGCAGTGTGTTATTCTGAAATTTAAATGAAAATGTCGACTATGTAGCTGTGTATGAACTGATGTCACTCGCCCCAATTTTGGGTTCGATTATCTCATTATAGCGAAAAACAGCGGCAAACTTATTGTGAATCCAGCCCCACCCATAGAGGCGAATTAACTGGTTGGACTTTTGCCCAGGCCTTGCCTGCCTGGCACTGACATTTTTGAAAATCACGTGAGATTTATGAGAATTTGCATCTAATTACAAATACATAATTGGGTGAGCAAGTACATGTATACCCACCCACTCTTTCTCTCTCTCTCTCTCTCTCTCTCTCTCTCTCTCTTTCTCTCTCTCTCTCTCTCTCTCCATATATGTCCCTGTGTGTGCGTGCACAATTCAAACACTTTAGTTTTTATACCATGAAACACGAAGGATATTCTTCATTGAATATAAATTTGGTGAATACGAGTTTGTAACTCCTTCCAATCTTCTTCACAATGCGTTGTTCCCACAACGTTTCGACCGATCATTTATACTGTCTTCTCCGTGTATAATATCTCCGAGGAAAGAGATGATTTTTTTTCGGTAATGCAAAGTGAAAGAACGGTAGGAATTAGAAATTCAAATATCAGCAGCAACTCTTGCTTTGAACTGCCGGAATAAAACCCTCCATTTCCTTGAAAATATTGCACCTGAAGAAGGCTCTGTAAATGATCGGTCGAAACGGTGACCAGGGGAATGAGTTCAACCGTCTGAAAGAATCTTCGGATGTTAATGACCTTTCTAAAAACTACACTAATAAAAAAATGACAAATCACAAATGTCAATTGTTATCATCAACTTCCAGACAATAACAGCATATTTAGACTACTTCATAGAATTCCGTTCAAATCCTCTCCATGGTCTCTAGTTTTCTCTGTTTACGATGGTTTTTTTTTCAATAATTTTTTTGCGTTGTTGAGTTGGAACATTGCATTAAAAAAGTATACCAACTGAAAGGTTGACTTTTTAAAAAACTTTGGCGCAATACTTTCTTACGAGCAAGATATTCCCTCTTTGAATAACTTGGCGAAGCCAATACCGAACAAAATCTAACCAAAATCTGTATTTAAAAAAAGGTCTCCATCGATCTTACCTGAGTGAATCGATCCTGGCAATTTCCTCGTAGATATTTCGCGTCGGTAAGAAGAGCAGATTGTCGATCACATGAATCACTCCGTTTGAACACCAAATGTCAGAGGTGGTAATTCTCGCAGTTATGTGTCCGCCTTTGACATAAAAATCTGCAAAAGTAAAAGTATTTGCGAAAATAATTAGACGCCAAACGCCGAATGTAAAAGCGTTTTCAAAGATGTGTTTAGAAATTAACTAATTTATACCAGTAGTTCCAAAACCCATGGTCACAATCCAAACGAGGGTTGCTAGGATGTCCCTGAGAATTGTAGGATGATTCAGTAAATATTAACAAGAAAAATGTTAAAGTAAAGTTTTTTTTTAAAAAAAAAAGAAAAATTGAGAAACTTCAAAATATAGAGGGAGTAAAAGAATAGCGTAAATATATTTACATAACGATTTCTGGGTAGAAAGTATTTTTGAGATCGTGGAAGAAAAGAAAATAATTGTGAGTAATAAAACATTTACAAATATATGAACAGTCTTGTCCTATTTCAGTCTGTTTTGTCCAATACTCGTAAAAGATTATTCAGTTAAAATAATATCAATTGAAACTCAGTAAAACTAACGGGATGGAACTAAATTCGAAACACTCTGAAATTACCTTTCCTTCAGAAGTTGACCAAAACTACCTGTTGGAGAGGGTGGAAGACGAGGGTCGGTGAAGGGGGAAAGGGGGGATAATACTACAAATCATTAATCATTAGAACTCATTTGAAAACTATCACCAAAACTATCAACATAAGTTTTTTCAGTTTTCAAATGAGTCTAGCTGACAGACTCTACATGTATGTGTTGGGCAATCACGCTACGTTGTGAGGATTGAAATCTTGAACAATTACTCCTTATTATGTTCATAGAGAACTTTTTTTTGTTCTTGTAAAATTTCCCCCCCCCCAAACAGTTTTTTAGTGGATGATTGAATTTACAACGTCAGTTGGTCCCTTTGTTCATGTTAAGAAGAGTTCACGCTTTTTTTTCAATTTTGATTCAGACTCTTTCAGTGACAATCAACGAAAGGCGATAGAAGTTATTTATTCATAGATAACTCCATTTTACAATTCTTTGATTGATCACCCAAACACGGCATGCTGCCGAAAAACTTTGGTCATTTGACAGTTTCTATTAAATTACCAACCAGACCTATTTTATGTTAATTAATCATGTACTTTCATACACTTTGGTACAGTTATGTTTTTGGTAAAGGAATGAATGCTTAAATTTGAATTTTCCATGAATTGCATATGAGCAACTTCACCGGGGGGGGGGTAGATAAAAGAAATGCTTTAAAAGGGGGAGTAGTCGTAAAAGATTGGGAAACACTGTTGTAGGGGAATGTAAGAATACTATGCTGGGTCGTTAGTGTCTTCAACTTAGTGAAGTTCATTGGCAGTGCTCCCTCACTTCCCCATATATGTGCTACTGAGAGATTTGGGATGACATCTTCAGGGCAAAGGAAAGCTCACCTTAACGACAGAAGCTATCGACTATTTTTAGCTTGAACTAGAACAAAGATGCAATAGGCGGACACTCAGTAAGAATTGAATTCTCTACACTTGCAAATGGGTCTGTAATATTCCCAGAGGCGTAGCAAGAGGTGGGGGGAGATAAGGCAGTCGCCCTCGGATGCAGGTGAGAAGGGTCGCAAAATTTCTTCTGGCCTGCAAAAGCTGTTGATTAATAATTATGACCCCTCCTCAGATTTTTAGTGCCTCCCTGCCCGACGTCGACTTTGCCCCCGGTTGCTGTCTCTGCCTCAGAGCACTGAAAACTATTCCTACGCCACTGGATATTATCGCACAAATCGTCGCTCTACAGCAGGCGCCACACCAATACACGTATTCACTGTTCCAGTAGGAAAACATTATATTGAAAACGAGACGAAAGAAAAAAAGTTAATCTCTTCGCTTGTCATACACATCTTTCCTTTTATAAAGGGAGACATTTTTGAAAAAAATATGCAGTATTTTCCAATAAATTTTATATCCAAATGTATCATGTGACTGAAACTAGATCTATCCTAGCCCTGAAAATTCTTTGCTTTTATTTTAAACAATGATAAGACATTGAAAAAATAGATTTTGTCTCTGCTAAACCATATTGAGTGAAGCCGACGAAGAAATCCGTCGACAACCCCCACCCTACAATAGAAATAAAAAATCTCAGAACTATTTTTTCGCTATTTTTCCAGTCCCATTTTAGCTGAACTGTTTTCCAATATAATTTCATTTGCTCAAATAACCAAGCCACCAACACCCACTGCTCCTTTCATCCATCGGCTCTTAATGCAGTTTTGTTGTTCGAAGTAAGGTTATCTGAAATCTAAAGAACTTCTAAGTTTTTCAAGGAATCTCTCCGATTCCAATGGACTGAGATTTATCGGCCATTCGGGTTGCTATCCAATGCCGGAACTTTCCAGGTTGTTCGAATACGATTCACCATTAATTCATTGGTTCTTTCAAGTCGTCACTTGAATATTTATCTTCCAGCCTCTTCTTCCTTTCTTCTTCTTCTTCTTCTTCTTCTTCTTCTTCTTCTTCTTCTTCTTCTTCTTCTTCTTCTTCTTCTTCTTCTTCTTCTTCTTCTTCTTCATTTACCCCTGCAAATCCCATTTTCCTTTCCTTCATTCGTCAATTTCTTTATTTCTCCTTCCACCATTTCTCTCCTCATTCATTCTTTTGCTAATTTTTATTTTTCCATTCTTTTACCTTTTCCGCCAATTTCTTTTTTCATTCCTTTTTATCTTCTCCTTCATTACCTTCCCTCTTTTTACCCTTTTTTTCTGACCCCACCCATTCCATTTTTCTATTCCCGTCCCCCTTCACCTGACCCTAGTCCAGTCAGCTACCAAGAAGCAGAATCGTTTTTCGGCGACAAAGTCATAATAAGATTGATGCACAAAGAATTTTCTCATTTTGACTCATTTCACTTTCCAACCAAACAGATTGCAAAATTTATACTTAGCATAATCTTTTATGTACTTATCCCTCTCTTACGAAACTCCTTCAAGATGCCTCTATCTGGTGAACTTTCCTGTCCTAAGCCCGGGTAAAGTAGAAGGGTATGGCGCGGTGCTAACAACTGTACCTCGTAAAACCAACTTGCAACTGAAATCGACGCAGCAGCATCATAGGGTTTTCTCCAGTGAGACCCTTGTCGAAAAGTGGTAGAGCTCATAACCTCCGCTGGTAAAAACCAGTTCCCGAACCGAAAAACTGAATAGAACCAAGGACAACCGACCTTTAACACCCAAAGTCTCGAAATTAAGTGTCAGACTGGAATCCACTGGGAAGGCGAAAGGGAGAGCAAAGCAGGAGACCTGGAGGAGATGAGTTGAGAGAGTGAGACAAGAGAAACCAGGCTGATATGGGCCCAGCTAACACAGAGGTTCTTAACCTGGGTTAACCATACCCGCCGAGGTGCCCATACCTCCTGAGGTCATGGGACCCAAATTTGGAAGCGACGGGGTAAATATTGCCCTTGTCTCTGACCAACGGTTGTAACATTGTGTCCACCTGGGGTTATAGGTAAATGGGAACGCAAGATATATGCTTTTTCAGTCTGTTGAAGAAATTTGAACGAAGCACACGCGATGAAAAAGAATTTGTTGGAAGTAATCTCCTGTAGTTTATCGAAGTTAATAATTTTATCAGCGCATTTCACTGCCATTGGTATATTGATGGTGCTCATATAATTTTTTCAAAGGTCGAACATTACGTTTTTTTAAAAATTAAGACAAAAAAATTCGGTCAACTTCTTGAAATGAATGCTGATTTCGATGGTAGGTTGGAGGAGCTATAGGGACATAATGGCCGGTACAATGCAGGTATGGGATCTCAAAAAGGTTAAGAACCCCTGAGCTAAGGGGAATAGCCAAGAACCAAGAATATTGGCCAGTTGCAGCTCAATCCTCAACAAAGAGTTCGAAAGAACCAACAAACATAAATATGAACGACTTCTTACTTTTCTTTCTTTCTTTCCACTCACACTTATTCTCTTTTGGTGAACATCTACACATAATTGTGTATATTTGATAAATTATAATATATACATAAAAAGAAAAGACAATAAAAAATTTAAAAAAGCAACAAACATATTGTCTTATAACTAAACGCACCTGAATTATAAATAAGATTAAACAGCTATGAGTACACATAATTATAAACATGATAAATTTATAAGATTATGAATTTATCCTTCAAGATTAATTACATCTCATCTTATCATTACTACCATTTACCATTGTAAAACTCCAATCAACATATGTATATATATGATAATAAATTGCGTGATGTCATATTGAAACCCTTATTTGAAACGATCTCCCGTTATTACACAGTGAATTTATCATTTAGCCTAGACAACGTAAATAGAATAAACAATCAAAAGAGCAAAAATGATAGTATGGTGTTGAAACAGTTATTCAGGCCTTTGCATTACCGGCGGCTGTTTAGTGACATTGAGGCGGCTACCCTATCGGCTGCAAGTTCAATTTCTGCTGAAACCCCTTTTTCTTAGATTGTTTATTTTATTTACGTTGTCAAAGCCGAATGATACATTTATCATGCATTAATGGGAGATCATTTCAAATAAGTGTTTCAACATAATATAACGCAATTATGATAATCATATATCCATTTCTTAATACCGTATACATGTTAGTTATCATTACCTATTACTTATCATATATATATATATATATATATATATATATATATATATATAAGTGCATGTGTGAGTTACGTTGTTGAAAATATATAGTGCTTCATACTTTAATAACCTGGTGAATAAATCAACTTGAAAAATTATATATATATATATATATATATATATATATATATATATATATATATATATATATATATATATATATATATGGGAACTTGAGGCGAAATGACCTCCTAAAAGAGAGTAAAAATAAATATTGATATAAAATGAGGTTCTTAATTTCCGTATGGAAAGGTTTTGAGGGGTATATGAAACGTCCGGCGAGACATAATGAACGCTGACTAAGATTAACAAAAAGATCAATCAGTTACACTTTCCGCGCCTAACACCCACCTACGTACGTGGGCACGCGTGTGCGCGCGTGTTCGAGTAAAGAACACAAGTCCTGGCATTGACACGAGTCTATCATTAATTATATCTGACACTGATCTTCGGGATTTCCACTGATAAAAAGAAAAACAACAACTTGCCTGTGCAACATGACGCCTAAAGAAGAGACCAAAAAGAAAGATGAAAGATACAACACACTTTCTGATACTTTCTTATTGTCTTCCTTAAGCCATCCACATTTCCGTATACTTGTTTTCCATCTCTGACTTTTCGGTACATTCATAAAACATCCATATCAGTATTTAACAGACTCAGATCTAGTGGAGGGGCCCAGGACGTTCATTTTGTTCGGGCGAAATACAATTATTTTTTATTCATCCGAAGAAATGTTATCAATAAATTCTCGAAATAATCACCAGTAATCATATATTAACCTTAAAATCGAATAATTACAATTATTTTATTTTTCATCCAATATAAGTAAGAATTCTTCAATTTTATTCTTTATAAAAATCATACCAATACGTTCTGAGGTGAATTTCTTCAGTCGATTTTTTTCACTTCACAGTTTTGTCAGTTCTCCTGCTAAAAAGCTATTACTCAGACGTAAGATAAAAATGCCGGATCACAAATTAATTCTTTTTGAAATTTCTTTCCTTTTTCAGGTACTTATTTATAAATTTTCTACCAAATTTGGACCCCTTTTCCACTCAAAATCAAGATCCACCCCTGATACATATGTCAAAAGCATAGATATTTATAGCATCGTCGAAGTTACTACGCATCAAGTTTAATAGCTTAGTGATGAGGGCAAATCGTCACGTATTCATATACACATACACACACACACACAAACATTATATATATATATATATATATATATATATATATATATATATATCGTGTCGCGGGGAGAATGATTATATTAAGCAACACAGGAAGTAATAATGTAGGGTGAACAGTCAATTAATGCCTATCAATGTCGCCCAGATGATATTACTTTTCATCAACTCGCCGTAAAGTGTTCCGTTCGAATGCTAATTTCCCTTGCCGTCACCGTTCGCTGCATTTATTTCTTTGACCAAATTAAATAACTCTGCTGAATGTCCAGAAGAATATGACCGTCAGTCAGCCATACGATGATATTTGATAAGCAGCAAGGTTGTCCAATGGTTCTCGGGTTAAAATAACTTTCAAGGGGTCCTAGTAAACGGGATTCTTATTATAAAATGATACATACGTAAACTGGTCTGGTCAGTCACTCGATAGAAATCGTCACGTGAACAATGTATTTTACAACATGTCGTTAAGGGTGATCAATTAAAAAAATTGGAAAATGGAGCGATCAATTATTGTCACTTCCCTTGTATGTTGTTAGATCACCAAAAAGTCCGCATTTCCTGTAGACGAGCGTGAACGCTGCCGGGCACAAACTAAGGGATCAATTTAGCATAGATTTATATTAACATTGAACCTCCATTAAAACCTATTTTGGGGATAGAATTTTCAAAAAATGCGAAAGCCATTTTATTATACATAATAGGGAGTAAATGTTTCCATTTTCATTCCTCTGTCTCCATTGGTGAAACCCTTATGCGTGACAGATGTACAGCCAGAATCATTTAGAAAAGGAAGAAATCTACGTCGACAATATTTACAGTTTTAGTTTTCAAAATAATTGTGTCATAAACGTTTTATATAATTGAGACACAATTTGTATATAACCTATATGCTATGAAAAACGAGTGTGTAAGTAATTGTTTTATAGAGTGTTTATGTAAAAATTCGTCATATAAATTATAAACAATTCGTCATATAAATTATAAACAATTTTTGTATAAAACTAGAATATAAACAATCATATATAATGGATTCATTCAATGAAATCGGAATATACGAGGTATGTAAACATTTATTCCATGTTTATACAAACAATTTTGTACGAGAGAGGAGTTTGAACAATTTGTAAATAAATATTTTGTATACTAATTGTTTTTCACCAGTTTATAAAACTAATTGTCAGGATAATAATTCATATAGAAAATTCTTTTACTCAAATATAAGCAACCCCGTGCGTACGATTGCCATACGAAAATACGTTATATAAACTGGTATATGAAGAATTGGTATATAAAATATTTATGTAAACAACTATTATATAAAATGGAAAATAACGAAATTTTTCACAGAATTATAACACAAACAGTTCGTATCATAAATTAGTATACAAACAATGAGTAAATATAGTGGAATCCTTCAATCGTAATCACAGATTATGTAGTTAAGTGATCAGGTATCAAGCAATTGTTGTTAAGAAATTCAGCCGATCCAAAACACTTTCTTTTTAAGTATTAACAAGTATTATAGGTTTAAAGATCAGCTATATTTGTCCTGCCGAATTTCCGATAAGAGTATCTATTGGAATCACTTTTGTTCTGCTTATCATCATATTACCCGATGGAGAAGTTCGGAATTGATTTTTTTATCACAGACCTCTACTCTGACGTATATATGTATACCTTTATATACATGCACGCATACAGACGTGTGTGTGTGTCTCTGTCTATGTCTATGTGTTTGTGTGTGGGTGTGTATTGCATACATTTTAAAATACACATACACACACATATGTATATATATCTTGAAAAGTGTGTAAACCGTGAAACATGTGTAGAGTCTATCTCTGAATTTCTGTGATTATGATTTTGCTCTGTCTTGGTCTTAAAATTCATCCGAGATGTTGAGTACTTTTTGGTAAAAATATTGAATTACTATAATTCAACCACACTACATCTGTATGTATGTATACATATGTATGCATAGATATATACATATATATATATATATATATATGTATATATATGTACACAAACACGTATATATATGTATGTGTGTGTGTCTGTGTGTGTATTGAATAATCAATAAGAATAAATACAAAGCAAGGTAAATTAGAAAATGACTTTTCAAATAAAAAGCAGACAGGAAGATGTCCATTTATTTTCAGTCCATGAATTAATAACGACATCATTTATTTTTTGTCGCCCCAGGAATCGAAATAGATGTTCATTTCATTTTCCTTAATTTCAATATCAATATTTTTGTAGACTTACACATGCCATCAATTCATATCTATGAATATTTAAATTCTGCACTCTACCAACTCATATATACACAGACCAATGACTGTACAGCGATGCAGAGCCCTCAAGAGGAATTTTAGAAGGCGATGCAAAACTGTTTACGTCCCCACCCCTATACACACTGCACAAACATCCTCACCCTGTAATGACCCTTTTAACACGACATTCTATATTTGCTCACAAGTAAAATATAGTCAACATATTTCATTAATTGACAGATTGGCATTGACGTCACGGTTACTGACATGGAAATGATTGACGTAGTTCGGATTTATCTATCTGTCTATCCCAGTCCATGTCAGTCCATCCGTCTATCTAAGTATTTATCTATTTTATCTATCTATTTCAATGGATTGGCATAGATAGCTAGTTAGCTAGCGAACCCAATCCATTTGTATCTTACTCATGTTTTTTTCTCTTTGTTTTTGTTTTCTTCTTCCTAGCTATCTAAGTTAGTTAGTATCTCTCTATCCAATGTGCTGGTCGATCTTTATTCAATTTGACCTCTCCTTGCCGGTGTCCCTAGACCCCTGACTCTATCTCAGTGCAAATTGACTCCATTGCAGGGGATGAGAGAATATTTCCGAGCCAAAAAGGGTTTAGCCACAAACATAATGCCCTTCCTCTTGAAACCTTACCCAGGGAATTGATTCTGAAGGTTTAGCAGTGACGTCAGGGGACACAGAAGAGTTTCACCACCAGAGGTCGTGGTGACAGGGCCGAAATGAACGTCCCATGCTCAAAAATGAGATCACCACTAAAATGAAACAAAAAATGTGGGGAAGTAATTGGATAGCGACAAATACATGGGAAAAGAGACCGGTAGGGGACGGGAAAAGCTGCAGGAGGGTGTCAAGTCATTCTGCTTATCGAATCTCTCAAGAATTCTTTCCTCTTTCCCCAGACCTTTCGATTACGAACGTGTTGTTGTGAAGACCTGGCGTTAACCACTATTGACTGATTTTGGACTTTAGGTTCTTCTGTTCCTCCACTTTTTTCGTGTTTTTTTTTCTTTCTTTTCAGCAGGAATAGTGTCGGGTGGGTCTCTTATTTGGTATTTCGCCTGTCACCCATCTCATTATGAGCTTTATTTGGTGACCGGAGCATGTGGTGCAAAAAGTCCGAGTTGTTATTATGGAAGCAATTCTGTAGAGTCTGTCCACTTATGTTAAACAGAAGGAACAGATGCAATTTGAAGGACAGCATTTGGTAATACAACGAAAAGAAACATGGCGGCAGTAATCACGGTGCTGACTACAACCTCTGCCAACGTCATGGTCAACAAAATCTGAATGTCAATTCTTGTATTGTTACGTTGTAGGGGGAGATAACTGTAGATATCATAGATCTGCAACAAAATTTAATCAATTCTTTATTCGCCCAAGGCTCTCCCTTGCACAAAATATTGTTGAAATTTAATGTGAGTTTTAGATATATTGTGTAGACAGACAGCTATACACGATTGGATACATGTACCTCTTCCAACTCTCTTAGAGGGTGCAAATGACGTGGTTGTTAGAAAAAGCTAGTAAATGATATTCTAGTTGGTGGAGACCATTTTCGTTCATCATAACTATGTTGGTGGGAATGGTGGATATAAAAATCGTCTGCGAATGAATCGGGTTTAGTTGTCTCAATATGATTTTTGTTCTTTCAATTCGTTCCTTCCTGCTTGCGTATGTTGAGATTATATTTGGCTACGCGTAATCTATTGATAGGGAGAGAATACTATAATGTTTGGAATACTGTCACATTTGAATTATGACAGGTCTGGTTGGTCACTCAATAGAAACCATCAGCTGACCAATGAATTTTGGCTGTATGCCGTGTTGGGGGATCTGTTCACATACATACGTACATAGTCAGCCAGTCACATCAAGTTGGAAACTGTAGAAACCCTAAGTTGATGTTGGCAGTTTTGGTTGATGGTTTCTAATAATCTATGACAGTGATCCCCCCTTGGGGTTCCTGGAATTTGAGGGAGAATTTGGAGGTTTTGGGATGGTAAGTCATTGAAAGGCAAGGGGCAGTGGGGGGCACTGTAATGCAGGCTGATGGTCGGGGACATTAAAAGATATGGGTGTAAAGGGGCAAAGAATACACATCTTATTTTCAATCCACCAGTTATACCTATTTGACGGGGTGGGCTGCACTGGTGAAATAAAGGGTCTGAAAAGGTTGGAAAACACTGAGAATTTTTGTAGATACAATGGAAATTGAGGTATAATTTGTTATTATTGAAGGTTTATGGGGCCCTTAAAAGCAATAAAATCTCTTCAAGAAGTTTGGCAAATTTCCCTGTACGATTTCGAATCGAGACATGATTAAGCAACAGGTAAAGTCAACAAATCATTTGGAGTAAACACCACTGCAAACAGTTCAGCATTGATTCAATAGGTTCAAATGTGAAAATATTGATTTCAATTATAAACACCGAAGAGAGTCAAATCCTTTTCTTAAGGTTGGAGAATTATCGGCATCAGTGAATATTTTCTAGAGATTATAGGGCTTCAACAGCGACCATATGACATCATATCAAGATAATAAGAAAAGTTAAACAGTTTGAGAAATGTTCCCTGATAGTTGCAGACGCAACACACATTTCTCTTATGGATTATCATCTTGACAAACACTTTTTTTCTGTTATAAAAGATACAATTAAGGGGAAGCTATGAATCGTGCCTTTATTAAATCTATTCCCACTAAACCTAATGAAAATTATAGAAATCGTACATGCCATAATTATAATTCCTAGGTCCATTTCAGTATTTTTTTTTCCAAATGGAATGCTAATTTGTATTGCTCTATATGACTATTTTATCAAATGAAAAAATTCTTTATTTACAAAAAAAAATTACAAATGAGTATCTAAAATTGTAAAATAATATTTTTATGCATATATAGCAAAATCTATGCCAAAACTTATCCTTTATTCAAATCTTAGGTCTATATGGTTATAGAACTTTTATAAATTTATTCAAGTTTTCAAGTTTTTGTATTCAAGTTTTCTTATGCTTTGTTGTCCGCCATTCTTGCAACATGGCGGCGGACAAACGATAGACATCGTGACTCACGACATGGATCCCCCCAGATCACATGCACAACCGAGGCCAGCAGAATATAAAATAGAGAGACGAGCTAGACAAGTTCACGAAGTACTGGCTCCACGACGCCCATGATAGAGAAGTGTGGCGGATCCTGGGGAAGGTCTATGTTCAACGACAGACATTGAAAGACCGATGATGATGATGATGATGATGATGATGATGATGATGATGATGATGATGATTTGTTATTGGTTTTTTAATCTAGGGGAATCATATTTTTCTGTTGAAAATTTGATTTCGAGGGGAAATACTCCATGGAATTATTTCTTGGACCCGTTTTAGTTTACATCACTGAGATTTGCTGAAACCATCGCCGATACTTATGTACGGAAGGATTGAACTTTTGAACATAAGTGATATTTTAGTTTTGATTGAAGTTTTTCATTACATGCTCACGCGTGGGTTTGGGATCAGATAGTATTATTGGCTGTTTTGAATTGAAACGCCCAGGGCTCCAGTGGAAAAAAACAAAGTCATTCGTCTGACAGTATCAGCATTCTTTTTATTGCAGTGGTTCGGTTTATGTTGTTATTGCGAGAGCACTCGATCCCAGGTCGACAGTTTCATTTTGACAGCGACCTTCCGGGAGTGGTAAACTTTGACTTTGAGAAACCATTTCCTAAACTTGTGTTCGAGAGCATGAAAAGCATCTTGAGGTTAAAATAAGTGATTGCCAAGTACTTTCTCGAATCATTTCCTGAAAGTCCCCTCACAAATCTTGAAAGAGTACCAAGAAACTGGCATATCGAGGTATATTATTGGTAAATCCACGAAGTCGGCACATCAACTCAGCTGTGAATGGGTCATCAAAATTTGGATTGTTTTTGATTCTTTCTGGCACACGTGATGTATCTCTGACATGTTAATGTATGTGATTAATTGTGTTGAATCCTTAAACGGAACTGACTTTATAAATGATTGGCTAAAAATCCCAAGGTTGAATTTGATATTTCAATGCTGCTCAATTCATGAAATGTTTTGTTGATCTTCAAATGACTGAAATATTCAAGTGTAGAGGATGTTTTACAGAGAGAGCGAGAGTTCTGAACTTGCTTGATTAATAGTACTTCTATGGAAAACATTATCAAAAACAATAGGGTGGATCCCTTCGCCATAAGGTGTGCCAACAAAAAATTCAACAAAAAAAAAACACTGATAAGGATATACAATAGTTATTTTCTTCTGATAACTGCTGATAGTGTCAACAAACAGATTTACGCATGATAATCTTGGTCATCAATTCAAAATTGATTCTGACATAAAATAATATGTAGAGATCCCATTAAGGAATGCGAAAAATGTTCTGAAAAGTATCATTACACAATACGATGATAAGAAATATTCATCCCTATAAAGTTGCTTTGAGGGAAGTACATAGTGAATGAAAAGCATACCAGGTGATGGTGTCAAACTGTGCAGATTTCAAACGTTGGGGCGGGAATACGTGCTGGATATGTGTCAGAAGAAGATATGGCTGCTTAGCTAAGAGCAGAGTTTCAACGTTCAAAAATGCGTATTTTAACGCCTCTACCTGTTACCAATATCACCTCAGTGCTACAAATTAGGTGCACCCGATGGCGATCGCACACAAAACATCAGAAATAGTCTGCAGGACGAGATTTCTAGCCAGTTCTCGGTTTTAAGATGCCTACTAAGTTTTAATGGTCCGTTCAAGAAAGTGATATTACTACTACTAACGCAAGTGATGGGCATAGACGATGTTATTGTTGTCTACCGTAGTTTCATAAACTATTAGACGCACATCACCCAAAGAGGATTGATGTCTTATTGAAAAATGGGTACCGAATGGTCAACACTATTGGGAGGATGAAGATGGAAGCAAAGTGTTCCGTTCAAGAAATGTATTGTTGTTTAGAAATAGTTGGGGTCTTAGTGATGGTGTTGATGGAAAAATAGGTTGCCTGTGTGGGAGCGGGGATGCTGGGTAAAGATCGGCTAATAGCCGAAAAGCAGAAGCTGGGTGGTGTCGGACAGAGGAAAGGTAGATAGAACCACACAAAGGACAGGCGGCGGCGATAGGGGTGTGAGTGGCGGGGGGAATCAAATCGGAGCGGCGGTGGTTGATCAGAACGGCACGCGACAAGAGAAAATAGAATTAGTAAGAAGAGGGAAGGGGGATTCATTTTTCCTGCGCCGTTCGTTCTCTGTCGGTTAATAGCATCATCAGCCCGACGGAGAGTGGCAGGGTCGAGGAGAGGGGTGACCAAGCAGAAAAGGCGTGAATGAAGAGAAAACACTTATAACACAGAACGAAATAGACGTTGACGTGAAAAACGGAATAGAGGGAGACAGAGCGGGGATGGGGGCTAATATGTTTGTTGAAACAGAGTTAATGGGGGGTTTTCAGCCGAAGTCAAAACAAAAGGAAATGGGTACGAATATCGGGTGCGTGGTAGGGTGGTTGCTTTGCAGAAAAGTATAGAAATACAAAAGGAGAGAAGGGATACATAAAAAAGTTTAGTCTCGTCCTTCCTTGTCTTGAGAACGCCATAATGAACATGAACAGGGGAGACCAAGATGATGAGGTAAATAATAAACACTGAAGAAAACCTGATTGAATTAGGCGACGAATTTCTTATTAGGCGATGAATCTCTCATTTGATAAAAGTCAGTTATGCTTAGCGGTTGGCGTGCAGTTAAACTTAAGAGAAAGGACTCTTGTTTGACACTGGATACCAAAGCGTCGAGATAGAGCATTGTTTGCCCAACTTTCTCAGGCGACCGCCCCCTTTTACAGAAAATATTTCATCAACCCCCCCCCATACAGAATCGGTCTAAAATCAAGCATTAGAAAAAAAAAAAAATTAAATCAGGTATTTTTTTTATTAGCAAAAATGATTGAACTCAACTATAAGAAGTACTTGATTGATTATGAAAACAATTAGAAAAAAATGCATATACATTGTCTTATTTGCCCCTTATCCCCTTACCCCCTTGATGTCGTGGCACCCATTTTAGGAATCAGTGTTGAATGTTAAGTATGAGGTCACATCGGAAGTACAGGGAATGTTCAAAATAGTTTTAAAAATTATAGCAAAACTTTAAATAACCGGTCAAATTCTTGTGAAATACTAATCAAATACGGGTATCGGTTGTTGGGACAGGGGCTGCTTTACGCCACTTTTTTGATTCAACGAAAAAGGCAAAAATCAAAACAGTTTTCAGCGTTTGTTATTCTAGAAGCCTTCAAAGATTCAGCACGTATTTTTTTTTATCTTTCTCTAACACCCAGTACCTTCCAACAGTACAACCTATAAAAACTTAGCCTTACATACCATTATCCCCATTTTTTAGTCTTGGAGCGCCTGAAAAAAATCTCCACATGAAATAATGATAATTGACTCTTCACTTAATGATATTTTGGCTTATGAAGGTTGAATTGGAATAATGTACTTTTGGATAGCTGGGAAACCTGTATTGTTTTTTGCTGATTACTTGGATATAATAAGTTTCCTCTTAATTTAGAAGAGCGAAATGTTTTCAAAGACTGACTTGTCGACAATGATTTCGGAAGAACAAAAAGATTAGGGCACAAAATGTTCTTGCGTATATCAATAACTTTTAAAAACGTATTTGAAACCAGCAATAAAAAACTGTCAACATAGTTAACAGTTTATCAGTTCTAAAGTGATCCGGGCTGACTGGCAGGCTATTTATCTCTGTATGTATTAGGCAGCACCATCCGAGCAAGAGAACACTTTGCCGGCCTCGGTTGCGTATGTGGTCTTGGGGGATCCATGTTGTGAGTCGCGATGTCCATCGATTGTCTGCCATTCTTGCAACATGGCCAGCCAACCGCCATTTCAGATTTTTAATGGATTCTATGATGTCTCTAACTCTTGTCTTTTCCCGGATGTGTTGTGCTGTTTTGTGGTCTCTCCATGTGAGGCCCAGCATTATTCTTTCATGTGCACGTTGCATGGTTCTCAGCTTACGGGTCTGTCTCTTGGTTATGTTCCATGTTTCAGCTCCATAAGTGACTATTGGGAAGATGCATTGGTTATATACCCTTCTCTTTAGGATTAATGGGATCTTATTATTTTTGAAGTTAATTCAATTAACAATGTAAGTTTATGCAAAACTGATCCCTCTTTACAACTTCATTGAGTTCTATTGATATTTCTCCTCTAATCACCTTTGGTTATTCTTTTTGCTTTGCTGTTGATGTTAAAAATTCCCATGTTATTATGAATGTTTTATTCTTTTTTTTTTCTCAGATTCCATCTGTATTTGAACGCTCCAGTATCTTTCTTTGTTGAATGATTTTCTATGGTTATTGTATCTTGTTTTGAAACTTCTTAATTGATTCTAAAAGGAAGTTTATGTTTGTTTTGTAAATCTTGTTCTTCTGAGTGAAATTGTTTCATTTGTTTAAGCAACAGTGTTCTTGCGGTTGCAGATTATTCATGAATATTTTTCGTAGTGTTTTTCACTATTTTTTAAGCGTTGCCGATGCATGAACAGCATATTCCAAGGGTATTTTTGTCCAAGATCCTCTGTAATATATTTCCTTTCAGAAAATGTTTAGTAATTAGATTCAGGAATGTTTTACGTTCAAATTGAATGGTGAGTTGAATCAATCATTCTCCTCTTTTGTCTGTTTCTTGTATTTTCCGAGGTTGATATCTTAATTCTTGGTTTGATTTACTTTGCTTTAAAGCGTTTATGTATGATTCTATGATTTTATATATTTGTCAAGTTTTGGAATTGATTGACGATTTTTTGCTATGGATGTTGGAATCTGCGTGGATAAAGATTTTCTTCTTTCAAAAGGTTCGTTGGGGTTATTGCTAAGGTTAAGGTTCATGTCGAAAAAGTTTATCCATTTTAATTGATTTTTTTATTTCTTTTTTAAAACCCAACTCTTTAAATGTTTTTATTAACACTTTTCTAATTTTATCAGTTATATACATATAGTAAAACGTATACACACACACACACACACATATATATATATATTACTACCTCAACACTCAACTTCCAACACCTTCGAAGTAATCATCTTGATTGTACACTTGCTTAGAAAGGGTACTGATCACAAAGGATAGCAGACCGTATTCCATTCACGCAGCATCTCACGGTGTGCGCTCAAGTCATGTTTAAATGAATTTATCTATGCATGTATGAATATTGTTGGGAATGCCATAGTTGCCATAGAATGCCCGTTAACGTGCTAGTCTCGTAAACCATTGATAATGAAATGAGTTCCACTCGTCAGCCATTTACCTAAGTAAGCTGTGCATAGATAGATAGATAGATAGATAGATAGATAGATAGATATTCACACAGATAGGTAGGTACAAATGAGATTGATAGAAAGAAAAATAGATGAATGATTGTTTTGTTAGAGTATATTTCTATCGTGTGAAATGCACAACATTTACTCCATTAGAAAACAAACGATAGAATCCAGGCATGAACCCATGTAGTGAGACCGAGATTTAATGATAGCCAATCAGGAACAATTTAGTTTAATATATATATGATATGACTATCTCAATTTAAGATATAATCATTTTTCTCAATAATTGTACTATATTGGTATATTCTTTGTCACAGGTATTTGTTTAGCTCGGAGAAAATCAAGTTCGTACTATATGTAGATTTGTGTACAGGATCTCAAATGCTTCCTACATAATTACATCAAAAGGTTCACAGGCTAATGATTCAAAAACATTTATTTTACGCAACAAATATTCATTTTTTAGCATAACTTGTTTGCTGGTGCACTCAGGTATAAATATTAATCGCTTAGATGGGACATTATACAATGAAAGTTTCAAATCAAAATGAAGTTCATAATGACGTCTCAGATAACGGAGTGATGAATCTGTAAATACACTTGCAGCATACCAAATGTATATATAAATATACATATCAAATATATATTTGCGTACATACTTACATGCACGTGCGATTGTACCTGTTTCCATAGACGTGAATGTATATGTATATGTGTCTTTATGTATATGTGCTTGTGTGTTCATGTGCGTACGTGTGTTCGTTTTTTTAAATATCTCGCAACTGCTTCACGTAGAACATATTTTATCCTAACCTGTAACCTATTGGAGAGACTTTGGCGCGTTGCTGCTAATTTCATTAAGGGCGAGATAACCAGACAGAATATCTCTTCAGTCTTGTTGGGAATCAGAATTGTCATTCTGATAGACCCGTTGCCAACCATGGCTGCAGAGCTCAGCACGACCAAATATTTACCCATAGCTAAAAAAATATTTCGAAGTTAACACTAAATGTCTCAACCTTGGGTCGCTTATCGTATTCGCCGAGCCACTAACCGTTAGACCATTCTGTTGTTCTGACGTATATCCTATCGGTGTGTAATTTCGAAACGTTAATACAATTTTAAGTTTATTATCAAACTGAAAAGCGTCTTATTTCCAAACCACTTCATAAGCGTATGGGAACTCTTTGGCTGAGGGGGCATGGAGCTTGATTTTTCCAGATCTTGCCAAAATTTAGTGGAAGGGAGCACCCCACTGCCGCTCTAACTCGAACGCTCATGCTTACGATAACACTGTTGGGTCAATATAAACAAAATGGCGCAACTGCTTCTTACTAGTTTCTCCTTGGTCCTCGGCTAGATTTTAAAATCTTTCGAAGTTTGTTATAAGTGAAAACTGAAGCAACACGCGCCTAAGGTGGTGTCACTCACTTATCCAGGTATTTACCCGTAGGTTGAGGGAGAAGAGATAGATTCATGCCTCCCCCAAGGGCATTAGTGCAAAATGAACGCATATTATCTTAATCAAAGTTTGAACTGAGCTCGCCGATTCCATTTTCCGCTTGGCCGTCTGTAATTTCAAAACCTGAATAAAATTGTCGGTAAACTATCTAACTTAAAAGCGTCTTATTTCCAAACCTCTTAAGATAACTTTGTAGTGTCAATATAAGCGAAATCAATCTTGCGAATATATTCCATAAATTACAAAGATCGCCGTACTCGCTTTGTCTGCATTGGACTTTATGGGCTTCTGGCATCTGTTTAGCAAACGGGTTATGTGAAATAATGATTTGTAGTGAAGCCTTGGACACAATTATAATGGAAAGACAAAGTGGCCAAGAGAAATAACTGATAGATTGTTGAAGAGCCCGAAGTATTGAACAAACTGAGTTATCGAAAACCGATTGTAATATTTCGCTTAACAGCAGTAGGCACCATCACCTGATGGATCTTGCAGTCATATCAAAATCAAAGGTCTTCACTTGGGACATGGCATATTTGGCAATGTTTGACTCATTTTGAAATACAAACCCATTGGCGCGCTCTGCCACTTTTCCGGGAAGCAAAAGCGTATATTCGAAATATATCTTTGTGACAACCCTGGTAAACGATATGCATTCCACCCGCCATCTGTAGTGCGAGCAAGTACAACTCACTGTATGATCCAGATGTCAGATAGCGCACTTTACTATTGATGGATACCCATGAATTGATTCTGTGATGACACCAGCGAATAATAACTTAGTCTTTTCGTATGGGAATATTAAGTAGGGGGTTACATAAAAGATTTGTACCGGGCGTTTATTCCAGCTTCAAACCACTCACTTTCGGGGGCCTGATCTTAGGAGGGGGGAGCATCCTCCCTCCCCATCAGCGGAAGCTCATGCTGTGAAGTCCCTATGCTGATCTTCAGGAAGGCTCACCTTGACCTTGTCCCCTGTCCCACCAACCATGAATAGATTGAAATGATGTTAAATATCGTATTTTGTCGTACTATCTATAATGCATTGCACTTATAGAACTGTGAAGTTAGATGAATCAATTGCATCTCTTTAATTCTCAATTTTTTCATTTTCTCTAAATCAGTATTTTTCAAAAACTTCTGTGTTTTTTGGCCCCGATCTCTTAGGCTTGAGCCTATTCAGCCTTATGGTTTATACACCACTGAAGATTATGGATTTGTTCATTGGAGATTTATTCACTGTTTTTACGGATCTTTAGTGGTCTAAATATAGGTCACCCCCTCATATCTCCACCAAAGTGGCCACTGACAAGTAGGAGTTTTCTTGTTTGAGTAACCATCTCTTAGATTGACTATTATACAGAGTTAAATGGCCCCAACTTCCCAGCTATTCAGCCAAAGCTGGGAACAAGGAGTGGATTAATGCTCTTTGTAATCGCCGATCCCGTTTCCTATGCCGGTAGCCGATACATCACTCCCCACCTTCCTTGCTAAGAGTAAAATTGAAATTTCAACATTTCCGAGTTTAGGAGTTGAAAGACACTCCTAAAATGTTTTTTCTATTTTTAGAACACTTGATATTAATGTCATTTATGCTGTCAATAACTTTGAGGAAAGTGATAACTATTACATGAGTTGTTTGGATTACTGAACTCAAACTTTGTATTTCGGTTGATTCTTTCTACAGCTTTCTTCAGATGTACAATCTAATTGGGAAGGGTCGTTTTTCTGTAGACATAAAAAGTGCCCCACTGTTGTGGCCTTGTACTAGACTAAGCTTCACCTACTAAAGATGTACACTTACTAAAGATTTGTACTTACTAAGTTTAGTTTAGCACAGTACAAGGTCGTTTAGAGAGAGATGTGGATTCGTGTAGATTACAATGCGTCCAATGCACTAATATTAAGACCGGCTACCTAATCTCCATATGGCCAGTTATTATGCTTGGATGAGTATCAGTGAACGGTACTCCTCAAAATACTGTAAACTATTCCTTTTATAACCTGGCATTATTTAAAACATTCGAAATTCCTTATCGGGGCTTGAATGATGGAACCGGTAGTAAATACGTTACGAATATTTATGTTTACTTCCTTAGCTTAACAATGAGTCCACCTGCGTATAACGCGAAAGTTTCATATAATAGAAAAGGGCCAAAATTGGGGGTTTCCATTACAATGTCGATGAATCACTGATGGAATGGATTTCAGGCTCTGTACTCGTTTTGTCACTTTTTCTTGATGAAGTTTGTTTTCTGAAGACTTATGGCTTTTGATCATTGGAATCCGACTATTAAAAAATTATATATATACATATATATCACTGATTTTTAGTTACAAAAGTAGGGGCCCAATTATATTCGAAATCCCATAGCACTCGAATAAATACAGTTTGGAGCCTAAATGATTGGGCACCAAATGAATATTAATTTTCCGTACAATATCATCATATTAGCTGATACTCCACATTTGCCCTCCTCACCATCCCACCAGCTCTGCATGGTAGTATTTGCTTTTAAGCCTGAGTTTTAAAAAAAGACATCAAGACTGTAGAGTCTTACAGGCTTATACATTGCATCAAAACCGAACGAATGAAAGGAAAACTGATGGAATCTAGCACCACCAAGGGATGAAGTGGGTTTATTTCCATTACAATGTCGATGAAACACTGATGGAATGGATCTCAGGTTCTCTACTCGTTTTGTAATTTCTTCTTGATGAAGTTTGTTTTATGAAGACTTATGGCTTTTGATCATTGAAACTGCATCAGATGTGACACTGGGAGAGGCACTGGCGTTCCAGGTTTGTTTGTTCTTTAGAGAAATCATTATTTTGCTTCTATTTTGGCTGGATGAGGTTAGGTTCAGTCCAGTTCAATCGGAAAGAGAAAGGGATAAAGAGAAGAAGGGGAAAACAGAGGTGGAGGTGGGGAGAAGGACAAAGTATTAAAAGAGTGCGAGGGAGAAAAAGATAAAAAAGCAGTTATATTTTGCAGATAGGAAGACTGTCCGAAAGATGAAAAAAAAGAAAGAAAGAAAGAACGGAAACGCAAGATTAATAAGAGAAAGGAAATCAAAGAAGAAATAAAGAAATTAGGGGGGAAATATAGAAAGAGAACGAAAAAGCAACATAGAAAAAGAATGAGAAATATCCGAAAGAGAATTGAAAATGGAAGAAAGAGAGAGAGAGAATTCATAATCAATAACAGAAAGAAAAGGGAGAGAATCGAAAGAAAAAAATGACGAGAGGAAAGAAAGAAAAAGCCTAAAAGAAAGAAAAGAAAGGAAGAATGAAGCAGCTAAGGTCGGTCCATGCAAAACGCTTTAAATCCATCCGATTCGGAACAATAGATGATAAGGGAAGCAATAACGGTGGATTACGATACTTTACAGCCAAATCTCTTGTAGCCTTTTGGCTTTTGAGATAAACAAGTTTGTTCTTTGATATCTTCCAGATAAGACATTAACGTTTAAAAGCGAAATCGTCTGGAATCAAGCCAAATTCTTCAAGAATACAGAACTATCACCAGATGATCAGTAAAAAATATTCCATCAATGTGTGTTCCTTTGGGTTTGTTTTTTTTATTCCAGTGATTGTCTAGGAGCAAAAATCAGACAATTATTATTTTTAGTGCCAAAACAGAAAAAAAACACAAATGAAATATTGCACCGTGTTTTCTAGCCCTGCTACTCATCTACGTATTCAAATTGAGTTAAGAGGGAAGAATAGAATTGGGGAGCTTTTCGTAGCAAAAAGGGCTAATGACGTTGCAAACTTGATACAGCCTTGATATAGAAAAAACAGAAATATATACGTATAATCAAAAGAAAAAAGTATCTGTATGAGAACTCTGTAAAAGGAAACAATCACGAGAGAGAGAGAGGGCCTATTCTAATTCCGGTAGAGGGCGCTACAAGCCGAAATGTATCGTCTAAATCGATTGTAGGCAATGAACCCACGCCTGCTCCCAAACATACGAAAAATATGTCTTTTTTGTTTTGTTTTATTTGTTTTTTTTGCTTTTTGGGGTTTTTTTTCCACTTTGAAAAATCCTTTTCAAAAGATGAAGGGGCCAAGAATGATAAGGAGAGAGCAGGCAATGGTAATAGAATGGCAGAGACAGAGCACATTGATAAACATTTACCTATGTCTATTATCTAAAGAATTGCCTTAATACATCCGGGCATTATTCTTTGTACGTCATTCTTAGATATTATCAAAGATGAATCATACAAATATATATGTATGTGTGTGTGTATTTGTGTGTTTGCATATATGCATATGCGTATCTGAAAATGAAGACATTGGTATATATATGCAATCTATGGACACATGGTTCTACATATATATATATATATATATATATATATATATATATATATATATATATATATGCGTGTCTGTGTGTGTTTGGGATATCAACAAGTTCAGGCCAACACACATGTACACACACATTTATCCAGCGTAAATACAGGTTCTTACAAATATATATATATATATATATATATATATATATATATATATGTGTGTGTGTGTGTGTGTGTGTATGTGTTTGTGTGTGTGCGTGTGTTTGTATAGAAGGTAATCACCAAAATGCATGTGTATACACGTATATAAAAATAGACCAAGCTTAACATCAAGTTCACCAAAAAAAAAAGGCTTTGGAAATGCATGATCTCAAATTAGCATTCAACAAAAATTCTAGATGAAAAGAAATTTTTTACTCTGGTGATTGTTTCCATCCACCGTCTCTCTCTCTCTCTCTCTCTCTCTCTCTCTCTCTCTCTCTCTCTCTCTCTCTCTCTCTCTCTCTCTCTCTCTCTCTCTCTTTGAGAAAAAACTCCTTTTACGGCTGTTGAATGTTTTTTTTTCTTTGTAGATCCTCCCTAGCTTTCCGTTTTCCCTGAAAAAGATCCACCGATTCCTGACATCGAACATTGTCAGTGACAGACTCTACAGAGTCTGAGATTCGTAGCAAATCCACGAGATAGGCATTCAAGATAGGCATCGCTCAATAACATATTTCAGGAATTGATTGACCGGGCGTCGATTTAAAAACCACCTTCGATCTGTATGTACTAACATATGTGTGTGTGTGTGTGTGTGTGTGTGTGTTAAAGATGACAAGATATACGGTGGTTAGAATTTAAAAAAAAAAATTTTCCATGGAGGTAAGGATAAAGTAAGGATAAAGAGGAAAATGTAACAGAGAGAGAGAGAGAGAGAGAGCCAAAATCAATGAGAGAGAGATGTAATAGGAAATAGAAAGGAAGAATCAATGAAAGAAAAGGAAACGATGATAAAGAGAGAGAAGAAAGAGAGAAAGACGTGACCAAAAAATATCTTCAGGAAAGAAGGTGGATATCTTCTCACAAAAAGGGAAAGATTTGTTCGAGATAAGAAGAAGATAAAGAAATTGAAAAAGAAAACGAAAGGATGGAAAAATGAAAAGGGAAAAAAGAAAGAATGCTCTACGAAAAAAAGAAGGAAAGAAGAAGGTTGAATACACTAAGAAAGAGAGAAAGATAGAAAGCAAAAAGGAGGGAAAAAGTGCAAGAGAAATAAGATAAAAAGATCGAGAAAAAGGAAGACGTAATGAATGTTTAGGAAAATAAAGGAAAAGCCTTTAGAAAGAAAAAAATCCCTTTGGATAAAAAAGAGAAATTTTTAAGAAAGAAAGAGGGAAAGATAGCAAGAAAAAAGTAAAAAAAGAACCAGGAAAAGAGAAAAAAGAAAGAAAGAATGAAAGAAGGAAAAAGAAAAAAGACGAAACGAAAACTAAAAAAAATGCACATTTATTCTTGAATTGAAAGCTTTTATATTAAGACATAATCTATTTGGTCATGTTTGTATAGTGTGTTTTTGAAAGTTTTTCATTTTTTCATTTTTTCCTTGTTTTTTTTTTTCTTCTGTGGAGTGGAGAGACGGGGATTGGGGTTTCTCGAATAAACAAAAGACCATCGTGTGATTCTGATGACTTCGAACTGCTGGCGGAATGATACGGTTACTTTAATCCATTTTGCATGAGCGCCCGACTTGGAAAAGGTTTAAGTACCTCTCAGTAGAGGCTTCATTCCTTCAGACTCAGGGGGTGTCGAGGTTGACGAACGGACGCAAAAGGTCTCAAATGGAGAGCCAAAGACAATCAGAGCAGAAACAATTGCAAATTCAATTTTGTTGCAAATTAATACACTATGGTACTCTCTTTTGAACACTTGTTCTTTCCCTTTCTTTGTCTGCCTCCCAGTTTCTCTCACTCGTCCGCCTACTCATATTTCAGTGTCTTCTCAATCCCTCTCTCTCTCTCTCTCTCTCTCTCTCTACCTTTCTCACTCCTTTTCTCTCATTATTAGTAGGGTCATCTTTCTCAGCTCTACTTCTCTGTATTTGCCTTCCAGTATCTTTTGTTTATCTCTCAGCGTATGTGGATGCATTGTAATCTCTCTAAACACACACACACACACATATATATATATATGTATATATATTCTCAATACAAATCGATATGTTTTGTCCCTCACGTTTTCTCACCCTCCATTCTCTCCCTCTTTATAAAAACACTCCCTAAATTGATGCCTCTCTCTCTCTCTCTCTCCCTCTCTCTCTCTCTCTCTCTCTCTCTCTCTCTCTCTAATCATTACATAACCTATTCATATTACTAAAATAAAAATCCACTCTGAAGCACATTTTCACCATGGAATTCCCCAGACTTCATCAACACAGGGGGAATCAACATTTTCGATTGCAACTTGTCTTCATGGAAAGCAGACACTTCATAATTACATTTAATGAGATTTATCAATCTCAATCCTTTTAGTATACTGTGATCATTAGCTGAGTATGGCTCAAGCGTAAGAAGGGACAAATTATAATCAGGAAGATTTTTTGTACACATTTACATATCTTATCCCATAACCCAGAGTAAAGTCCTTAAGGGCACCACAGATGATTTCATGGGTGTGTCAAGGGCGAAATAGCATGGCAGAGTCCAGTTTGCCGTACTATTTACTCATAGTTGGTGGGGCTGGATTCATGTATTTCTCAAGAACATTAGGGTAGAAAAAACACAAACTATCACAGGCTGAGTTGAAAATCGGCTCCAAAATTCCATTGTTCGTGTTATTAAGTGTTCGGTCTCTCTAGGAAGATTCTGGTGCGTCTATTTTCCAAAAGGGGTTGTCTGCCTGTCAAACATTATTAAAATTTCTCAGCTTCACCAGTGTTTGAACATCCGCCTTTGACAACGGTAGTAACTAAGAAATAATTTCAGCCTCGAGCCAGACGCCGTATGACTTTTCTAAGCATAGTTTAACCTGGCAAAAGGTAGAAAGGTCTTGTTGTACCAATCTTTTTCGTTTTTAGTCTGTTTCTACCTTTGCATTAGTCTTAGTAAACATATCTATATTTTGACTATGTAAATATATAAGTATCTGTGCATATGCTGGAGATAAATGAAGCGATTTGTCGGTATCCCTACAAATCTGTTTTCTCAATGGTTTATCTTGAATCTAACATTTCATCTGTGTATTCTTAGCTTTGTTTAATTGGATACACATTGGTATTTAAGGAACACATGCACACACATATATATACATACTCATGCTCATGCACATATACGTATATGTACGTGTGTTTAGGACTGTGCATGTGTGTATGTGTAATAATGTAACTTAATACATCTTATAATCTAATATATATATATATATATATATATATATGTGTATAGTGTTTTACGAAAAGAAACAGCAATAAACGTAATATGCAACGTATAACAAATGTATTTATATATGCCTATTCATATAATTTACATATATATATACATACATACATATATATATATATATATATATATATATATATATATATATATATATATATATATATATATATATATATATTATCCTGACATATACTTGGGTATATATACGGATATAAGTATTAATGCATGTATATTCGTATATTCATGTCTCATTCATATTGACATGTTTAGATGTACTAATGCATTTGGAAAGTATGTATGTTTATATCTATAATCACGTTTATATATAATTGTATACATATATTTACACATATACATCTGTATGTTTACACACACATTTATATTATTCTACAGCCAGCAACACTCATTCACACAAACATACACAATTATATATATATATATATATATATATATATATATATATATATATATATAGATAGATAGATAGATAGATAGATAGATAGATAGATAGATAGATAGATAGGTACAGAAAGAGAGAGAGAGAGAGAGAACTAAATATAAAAGGAGACAGGGAGAAATAGAGCAAAAGAAAGAGAAAGAAGTAGGCATGTACATAGGGATCTTGCTCCAACGTATATATGACCATATTTTCATCTTTTAATTAGATCAACCGATGAATACTTTTTCATTTCTTCAAGTCTAGTTGATTTTTCCTAATCAGATTGCAATATCAAGTAGTGACTGTTCTAAAACTAATCGATGTGTCTACTTTTACCTTTTCAATTTCCTCCCCTTTTCTACTTAATCACTGCCCTGCATTCCCTAACCTCACCCAGAGGACTACCACTGATTTGGAGAAAGGTTTAACTACGATTCAAGCAATTGCTTCTTTCTTTCAACTCGTAGAAATAACAACAGGAAACTTGAAAAGTCACTGAAGGGGGATTGTTCTCAACGACAAAACTAAAAGGCGCTTGCAATTTCCTTTCAATGTTCAACTCAAATTTATTCCAACTAATTCATGTCAAATTCCATCCTTAGTTCATATTGCATCGACAGGAAATGAGGGAATTCAAAAAATAATTGCAACCATCTCAGCCACAAGGCTGACAAATATAAATCCATTTGTCGATCTCTAGCCTTCAGAATTTCAAGGGCAAATTGCTGGATGCCTTTTGCGAAATTTTAGTGTAAAAATCTGTATTTGTAAAAGCTTTATCATTAATATGAATGTGGGAAAGAAGGCAAAGAGAAAGAAAAGAGAAAATCAAAAAGAAGGAAGAGAGAACGTGAAAAAGAAAACTAGATGAAAATGTAAAAGGGCCCGAAAAGAAGAGAAAACGAATAAAAATTAGAAAGAAAGAAACAAAGAAAATACGAATTGAAACGATAAAGAAGAAGAAGAAGAAGAAGAAGAAGAAGAAGAAGAAGAAGAAGAAGAAGAAGAAGAAGAAGAAGAAGAAGAAGAAGGAGGAGGAGGAGGAGGGAAAACTCAATATTTGAGCACCAATAACGAACTGCATTTAACTACCATCTTGAAAAATAAATGGAAATCTTTCTCAGCCAACAAGGAAAGCATTTATGAATGTGGGTCGATCTTTTGCCCTCAACACCATTCCACAATGACAAAATGTTGATATCTGAGACCCTATTATCTTTGGTGAGAACGAGGAGAATTTTTATTGTCACCACTGCGCTACAGACTTGCCAATAAGTCTGTCTTAAAAATATGCTCAGATAATAATTCATCTTTTCACACTCTGCGACACTCTCTCGCTCTCCCAACCACACACAGACACACGGGGAACATTCTCTCGAATGGAACCAATTATTTTTCGTGAAAATAATAGGGACCAAGTACGCAGTTTGAGCCAGCGACTTTATTGACAAATATGGGCGCCATTCGTGATTCAAAAGTAATAAAACATCATCCAAAGTGATTGGTATTGAGTTCGATCTTCACCAAGTGTCTAGACAAGCGTGTGTAGCATAACTCTACTGTAGGCACCTTGTAGAGCAAACATAGGCCCCTTCTAATTACTCCAGCGTCTCTTTCACTTCTCAAAACAGTCTGCAAAGTTTTCTTTCGAAATTGCTATCAGCTGCTTCGTCACGTTCTCTTAAATTTTGTCCATGATCTGAAATCACTTCGGTAAATAAATTGCATGTAGCCTAATCTTAACTTTGTATGTGGGACGATTTCATGACCTCGATGGAACGATGATTCATCAAAAGAATGGAAATCTACTCGTGACGTGAAGTAAGGGCAGATTCTGTCACTGTGAATGAAACAGTCACAAAGTATACAAGCTTTAGTATCCAA